>VZTG01008661.1:15711-254347 GCA_013397845.1 Melanocharis versteri | reverse complement strand
CGGGGAGGCGGAGGGAGGAGGCGGCGGCCCCCGGCCCCTTCCGCCGCGCATGCGCCGCCCGCCGCCCCTCAGCGACCTACCCGCGGGAAGGGGATGAGGGGATGTCCGCATCCCTGTCCTTCCCGCCGCAGGACGGGGTTGGTGTTTGGCTCTGTGTGTTTGTGCTCACTTTCATTTATTGTGTCCGCTTCTGGGCTCCTCAGTGCAAGAAGGACAAGGAGCTACTGGAGATGGTCCAGCGGAGGCCACAAAGATGATGTGGGGTCGGGAGCATCTCCCATAGGAGGAGACACTGCGGGAGCTGGGCCTGTTCAGTCAAGAGAAAACAGAGAGGGGATTTCATTACTGCATATAAGTATCTCAGACGTGGGTGCCAAGAGGATCACCGAATCATAGAATATGCTGAGTTGGAAGTGACCCGTCAGGATCAAGAAGTCCAGCTCCTGGCCCTGCACAGAACATCCCAAGAGTCACACCATGTGCCTTAAAGCATTTTCCAAGCACTTCTTGAACTCTCTTAGGCTTGGTGCTGTGACCACTGTCCTGAGGAGCCTGTTCCAGTGCTCAACCAACCTCTGGGTGAAAGATCTTCTCCTGATACATAACCTAAACATGCCCTGACTCCCCTGACTCAGCTTCAAGCCATTTGCTTGGATCCTGTCACTGGTCACCAGAGAGAAGATATTGCCACTTGCCCTTCCACTTCTCCTCATGAGAATGTTGAAGACTGAAATGAGGTCTCCTCTGTCTCCTCCAGCCTGAAGTACCTGACACGTGGATGGTGCCAGACTTTTAAAGGGTGCCCAGTGACAGGAGCAGTGGCCATGAACTAAAACTCAAGAAGTTCCACCTCAACACAAGGAAGAACTTTGTGTTGAAGGTGGAAAAGGCTGCCCAGGGGGGTCATGGAATCTTCCTCTCCAGAGACATTCAAAACCCACCTGAACACATTCCTGTGACCGTGCTGTGGCAGGGGCTGCACTAGATGATCTCCAGAGGTCTCTTCCAGCCCTAACAATTCTGTAATTTTAGGCCTTTCAGGAAGTGAGGCAGTGGGAGGTGGTGCCCACATGAGGGCCTGGGAGACAAAGGGGAGGCGAGGCCTGTTTGAGGGGTCCCCAGTGGTCCCTGGTTACTCCTGAGGTGCCCACACCCAGCACCACCTGTGGGATGTGCTTTTGCATATGTGTGTTGCAACAAACAAAAATGCATCTTAGCAGTTACTAATTTATTAGTTAACTGACGTGCTGATAGTCATTGTGTGGTGATTTTGGGCAAAGAGCCAATTATTCCCTTCCCCTGAGAGAGTTAAAGATGGGATCACTGGTACAGCGGGGTGGTGCTGTTGGTAAATACAGTTCTGGTGCTGGTAGGCATTGTGTCTTGATAACCTCACTTAATATGAGAATAAATTCTGCATATTTAGCAGCCTCTAAAAATTAGAGGGATGCGTGCATGTCAGTGACATTTTAAAACACGCGTTTCACACGAAAATCCCCTATTTTGCCTTTTTACCCGTTCTTCAAGAGCCTGGTTAGAAAGTGCTCTATTGCAGGAAGCAGTGACAGATGCCATCCACAGATGAAACCTTCAGACAAAACCTGGCTCTCAGTCCTGTGGGCACTGCAGAGTCGCTGCTGCCGACCCCTTGTTGTGTTGGCAGGGAGGAGTCAGGCCCTGCCTGTCGCAGTGACTCCAGGCGAGCTGGGCTGCAGGAACAGCACCTGAGCTGGTGCTACTGCTGGCGCAGCACTTGTGTGGATGAGATGTCTGTGACTACCAACTGTGTTCTTAAAAATAGAGATGTCTCAAAGGAGAAAATCCTCACTGTTTTCAGTATTTATAGACATGGCTAAGAACATAAAAGTTCCCAGCTCCTGATAAAGATAGAAACATTTCTGCAAGAAATGAAAATGATTTCTTGAGCCTAATACTAGTCAGCTAAATACTCAGATGTCTGCAGCCTGCTGCCACTCGCATGGCTAATCTCCGTGATCCCCAGTGTCCCATCCCACTGCCACCTGGGGCTGTCTCCAGGGAGGCTGCAGGGCTGAAAAGCCAATTCCTGTGCTTACTGAGGAGGGAAGGCCTCTGAGTCACAGCCTCCAAACCAGCCTTTCCCTTCGTGCAGACCAGCTGGGACTGAAGGAAACCCTGTTATGCTCTTGGCATCCTGAACACTTACAGCAGCTGGTCTACATTACACCAGCTCTCCAGCCCTGACCCTTCTGGGGACCCTGTTTGTCCTCAATAATTCTAATCAGTGATTGTATAAAGCATCAAACCTTCACAAAGAACTCAACATGCATTTGATAAGCATAAGCTTGGATGATTTCCACATCAGTGTGCTTCTCAATACTGAAATACCCAACCTGATCATGAAACAGAAAAATGTTTCATGATTTGATCTGATAAATACAGTTGCGATTGATCTGATAAATATTGGGATTTGATCTGATAAATACAATTATTTGATTATTTTCTAAAATATTTTTCTAAAACAAAGAATAAAACAATTCCACTGCCACACATGTCACAATGTAATAATGGCACTAAAATTTTTGACTCATGCTAAAATAGTTCAAGAAATACCTTTCTCTCTTACCTTTGTTCTGAGTGGAAACTTTAAAAGTACTTAATACTTTAGAATGTTTTACCTGATATCACGCCATTACAAAACGCTTTTCCTAGCTATTCCTCTTTTTAAGGATGTGTTAATAGCTGACTAGACCTTACACTCCAGACGTTTCAGATAAACTCCTTCAACACAGTTATTCTTTGTTTTATTCTGTGAATAAGTATCGTCAATGAAAAATACTAAACAAATACACAGTTTAAGACAGTAGCCAAGGATATGGGAAGCCTGGATACCTTTGCCTTCCTCCACAGTCATCTTCTGATACCTTGGGTAAGGCACTTAACTGAGGAACACTCACAGAAACTGAAAGCTGCAGCCCTAACCACCCCCACTCAGCTAGTGCCTAATCATGAAGAGGTCTATGTTTTCTAAAGCCACAAACTTCAGGACCTAAAACTCTGGACATGAACAGAATTTATCCTGCTGTGCCATGACATTCATGTGCCTCGGCAGTTTTGACAAACAGTGCTGTTAGATCTATCAATTAGCAAATAATTAACCTGTATTAATTAAAACTAAGGTATTCCTCCATGAAAATGAAACAACTAGGTGTGGTAGACACTCTCAAACCATCTCCACAAAAAATGCAGGTCCCTGCAAAAGCTTTCACTCTTTTAAAACAAAGTGTGCGACATCCTTCACTCCCAAGATGGGGGAGCACCAAGATTTGATTCCTTTGCTCAAGATTTATAGGCATGGCTTCCTTGGAGTGAGTCCCCAAAATGAGCAGCCTACTTTGGCTGCCCTCTGCTGCAGCTGGGCTGTTCTGCAGGGAAGAAGTCAATATCTTCATCTCAGATCCACTGCTTAATGGCCTTTCTGGCCTTGCAGTCAGAGAAGCATGGAGTTGTTTGGGTTGGAAGGGATTTAATGACCCTCTAGTCCGAACCCCAAGTCTAACTATCCCCCATCTAATACCCAGTCTAGCTGTCATCCTACAGCTTAAGAGGGACAGTCATGGGTGTGTGAACCTCTGAGTTCTCTGAAACAACAGTTGCAGTTAATTACCTACACCTTCACTGACGGACAGCCCTGCAGCTCGGAAACCATTGGAGCTATCTGTCCATGTTCCAGAGCAGGGCCATGGAGTGGTAGTTTATATCCTTAGCATATCCCTTGTGAGCTACATCTTGGTAAAATATGCTGATCTGGATGTATGTTTCGTGCATTTGCAGGAGCAGATCCCATTCTGAAGTTAACTTTCCCACATCACTGCATACCAAATTTAGGCACCCAATGCATTGGGTTCTGCATTTCATTTTGTCAATAGACTTCCAATTAATTAATAAAATCAATGAGTCTGAAATGCTACAGTCGCTAGACATGCTGCTAGATGCATTGCTCTAGGAATTCATTTGTATTTCATGTTTTAGGCCGGCAGTGGCCATAATACGTAGGAGAGTTTACTGTGATAAGAATTTTCTCCCAGTGAGCCAAGCCTCCCCCTTGGCTAATCTGTTCCCAGAGTCTCAGAGAAACAGGTTTAGGAGCTGCATGGGACTCTTTGCACAGCGGAACTTTCCCATTCACTCTGCTTTTGCCTTCATAAGCACAGCCTTTCCCTGCTACAGCTATTCATGTGCTAAGTCAGGGCTGATCTTCTGTTCTATTGCTTTTGACCATGTAACCTGTTCATTAACTCAGTTTCTGCTGCTTCTTGTTGTACTGATACTGTTGTCTGAATTCCCTCAATCTTCACAGCCTGTCTCAACCCTCTCTTTTGGTATGGAAACATTTGACTCACATTATTCAACTGCATTCATTGTCCAGTTTTAATGTTTAAAACTGCATGTTTTGAGCGTTTTATCCCATGTGTGGGAAGAGCTCTTCTGAGTTAGTTATCGTTCAGATTTCCCATTTAACACAAAAACTGGTACAAAAAGGCCTTCCCCGAATATTATCCCCATAAACTCATTTGACAACACCAGCCTCTCAGTATGCTAAAAAGGCCAGTCTGCTCTATTCCTGAAAATTGTGGTATTATTTCCATTTGTTTCCTCCTACCTGTATGTGCAACTGAAGTTTCTTCAGTGAAGGCCATGTATTCTGGGTTTTTCAGGGACTAGATAGCAACTGGCATAACATACTGAGCTAGTGCACATGAGAACTCTTCAGTTTAACACCAACAGAAAATTCACAGTTGTATTATAGTAAATTTTGTCACTAATCCCATTTTTTTGAATGACTCATTACTGTACTACTATTCTAAAATGCTGGCTTGCCATTCAGTTACACACATGGTCATTTCTCCTGTAGACATTATCAGCAAGATAATAATTCTTCAAGAACAAGAACAAGAGGTTTAAAGGCAATGCATGAGAGGACGTGTCAGTGAGTGGAGTGCACAGCCCTGCAGCACAGATCACCATGAACTTGTCCCAAGAAAGAAATGTCTCTCCTGGAAATGCTTTGCTAAGTCTATGCTGTAATGGCTGAGGAGGTGTCAACTGAAGACTTGTTTCTCTTGCAGGATGGCTTTGGTCCCTGAGTCATTCATCCCCTCATAATTGGCTGAGGTCTAAACAAACTTCATAAGCATACCTCAGAGTCACAGCCACCAGAGACTGCCATTGTAACACAGCAAGAGTCACTAATGGTATCACCTCACGTATATGAATGAATGTGAATAGCTGTGGAGAGCAAAGCCAGAGATAACGCCAGCTGGTTTTTATATTCACATTCACTTAGTTCACAACAATGGCATCAATGCTTATCTTAAAAAAAAAAAAGCCTGCATGTCTCAATAGAAGTATATTTTTCTTTCTAGAGAGAATTAAATTCCAGGAACTCTTCATGATAGAGACAGGCTGTGGCTCTTAGAGCTGAAGATCGCATATGATACTCAGTACAAAGAAGGAAACCTCAGAACTGAGCATCAAATTAGTTGTCACTCATTTCATATATTAAGCAGTAATGAGTAAACATTCTAATTTCTAAAAAGAGGGAAAAAGTTCAAAGAAATATCTGAGACAATGGAGGTGAGCACAAGTGCTCTGAATAATAGGAAGTATTTTTTTTTGCACACTTAGGATGACATAATTCATCCATATCAGAACAAGGAAGAGTGGGACGAATGCATTTCTCTCTCTCTCTTATAAATACATTATAAGGACCCTAAAAGCATATCCAGAAGTTTTGATTTTTTTGCATGAAGTTTCACCAACTTAACTTGCATGAACAAGAACTTCTCTGTATCTTCAAAAATGAGAAGTCGTGGTGCAAAGTATAAACTAGAAGAAAGATCTGCAACAGTACTTTGACTTACATAATTTCATGTCTTAGATTCATTAACACCCTTCAACCTCTTGCTGTATCAAATACTGATCCTCCCAATTGCCAAAGGTTCTTCTGACAGGGCTCTGAACCAGCAGCCTGACACCAAGTGGACTTTGCTTAGGGTAACATTTGGACATCTGCAGTCATCTCTGCTCTTTTGGTGTAATCACTAGGCTATAATTTTTTCTTCTATCTTAACTGCACCTGAAGCTCACCAGAATTTCCTGTTCTTATACAGTGTCAAGGGGGCCCAACCGCGATAAACAAGATGACTAGACACATCATTTAAATAGCAAAATGGAGCACAGCTGTATTAGCTCAGAGCTAGTTCAGACCTCTGTTCTGACTCATCATTATAGCATGAAGACATACCCACTGGCCCCCATTTCCACACAGAGAACCCAAACCTTGGTCTGTGCCAAACCTGCCTTCAGAGCAGCAAGGCACAGCACAGTGAATACAGAATGCCAGACACAGACTGAGGAAGGGAAATTCCATCTTGCTTCCTGAGCATAAACAAAGTGGTTGAGCACTGTAATACTGAAAAGTAGGTGCCAATGTTATGCATATATTACATAAATAATAAGTGTATTCATACCTCTGTGGGCTTACCTTTAATTGTATCTGCAGGTTTTACAGACTTCTAAAGTACTTCTCTTGTTTCTTGTGCATCCTTCATCCTAGGGAGTTAGTCAAACACAGAACAAAACAAGAAATTCATTGAGCTGAAACAATGCGTTTTTAAATATTGCAAAACTCAAGTTCTTTTTGTGAGTCAGCTCTGCCTCTCTTGCAGTACAGGACCCTTGTCTTCAGCTAATCTGTTATCAGGGCCCAACAGCTGTTTGTGCATCTGCACCCCCAGTGCTGGGGTGGGGACCCAAGGGTGAGCCAGCATCTGGAGCAGAAAATGGAAAGGGCAGGGTGAGAGGGAAGAGAAGCGCTTTGTTTTCCTGCTGGAGCTGCTGGGGGAGGAACCCACCACCCAGCCAGCTATACCTTTGCTGTCTCTGTGACACTGGGAGCAAAGAGCTTTGCAAGTGGGAAGCAGAGATTAGCTCTTCAAATGGGAATAATCAATTCCCATTTCCCTGGCACAGGAAAAGTAGGCACGAGACCACACCCTGCAGCCTGTGGCTTGCTTTGCCTACTGGCTTGAGCTGACTCCAGACGGAAATCCAGTTTGGCTGGAAAACGTCTTCCCTTGTAATGCATCCTGTTAGTGGATTGCAAATCAGGACATTTATATGTGTAAATAAGAGTGCCTTTACACTCATTTTGGCTAAGGACTAAGAATTAGAGGACAACATCTGTAGATGCATCCAATTTTCATTCAAGAGAACAATACTACCTAAGAGTGATTTCTGTACCTCCACGTTACATCATGCTGACTGCATCACTGACAAGGGTGGTTAGGGAGCTGTGATCTCTAGACCAGGAAGAGTCCTCCAAACCTTTTAGCACAGTTCTTTTCTTCATACAATCTCAAATGAAAATTTACCAAATGGAATTAAAACCCGGTTCCCATCTCCCATGCATGCTTCCCCTGGAAGGCCAAGAAAAGATGCTTAATCCACTTCATCCTTCCTTTTATTTATATCTATTTTTAGCTTTAACCAAAGCATACAGGTAGGAGGAATTACAGTCTCAACACATCACTATCTTCCCAAGATCATTCATTTTTCTGTTGGTAAAAGTGCACGAGATGAAACATTAGCTGGAAACATGTTTGTTGCTACTTCATAAAGCACCAGCCAGAGATGTAAAAGAGTGTCATAACTTATGTGACTTTTCCAGGCAAACATTGGTTTTTCCTTTATATTTGACAGAGTCTAAGTGATGTTATAGTTAAACAGCATTAAAATTAACCCCTTGTTCTAGCTCTTTGAAAAGCTAGACAGTAACTGGTATGGAGACTGGCTGAGCTCCCTTGACCCTGGCTTAAGCTTATCCCAGGAGATCAACTTCACAGGGCTGGAAGCATGGCCCAGAGCCCATCGTACAGCTTATAGCCACTCCGCAAACGAAATGTTTTGGGCATGTAGGGGCAAACCCTGCCCTCATGCTGGCCCTGACTGCGAGCTGAAGCACATCCCACCCCTGCGTGGGGGGAGAGCAGGAGAAGGGTGATCTGCCTCAGACATGTTGACAGCAGCAGTGCCAGGCAGGGATAAGCCACCCAGCCCCACCCTGCGCTCCCGACCGTGGCCCAGGGAAAGCAAACAGGCGGAGGCAGCTCACAAGGCTTTCACCAGCTGCTGCAAGCAACATTACCCAGTTTTCCTTCCTGGCGGTTGTTCTCCATGTGCTTTTCCTAGTCTCTTTGTAGGGAGGACTTGGTCCTCTGCTAGGTCCTACTCTCCCTTAGGGCAGGTCCCCTGCTGTGCCACACTACCAAAGCTTCTGTGATTAGGAAGAAGAAAGGAGGCAGGTGGGCAAAAAGCCCTTCAGTCCTCGGGGTTACTGGGAGGAAGATGTTGGGGCAGCAGTGGGGCAGGCTGGGGAAGGGAGCTGCCTTCTGTGGGCCCTAGATGTCACTTCTGGTCCAGGGTTTCATTCCAAAACAGGGATCAGTTTTCATGAAGTTTTTAAGGAATTCAGTTTCGTACCTGCAGTTCCTATGTCCCCTTTTCACCTGAGAAAAACTGGAATTATTTGGGTCAATGTTATTATGATGTTTCTGACAGGTGTTGTACAGAGGAAACTATTTTGTTATAGAATGCTACCTAACAGAGTGAATATAGATTTACAGGTTAAGCTCTAAGCATATGTTGTAAAAGTCTATTTTAAAAATAATAAAACTGTCTAGCGTTAGTGAAGGTATTATTGTGCATCTACTCAGAAATGTAGGAATGCATTTCAGTGATTAAATAGAATTTTGGCATGTTTTAGTTCTATTTTTAATCTTGTTTGGTAGAAAGTTTTTGTGAAAATGTTTATTTGTATTCTGGTAATGACAGCATTCATTTGATAATGGTTCTGCAAAACCTACTTTGTATAGGACAACATAATCTAATCTTGAATTAAACTTAATAAATAAATGAAAACTTAATTCCAACATTTAAAAGGAATTCTTAAGAGTACAAACAAATGTACATAAATTATTAAGGCTAATTTAAGATATTGCTAGGAAACGAAAACAGGACAGATTGTGTGTATGTATATATACATATATACACACACATTGTGTACGTATTTATAGCTATAAACCCAAGAAATACAGAATGAAGGAATAAATTTGTATAATTTCCCTCAGTTGGTGAAAGAAAAAGTAGCAATAGCACTTGGTAGAGTAACTCAACCTGTGCAAGCAGCGGTGGAATGAGTACTTTTGCAAGTTGTAATTACTTCCTTTTAGCTGTGATTCTCATTTCATCATTGTCTCATTTTATTCCATCAGTGTCTTCTAGAGTAGCTAGTATTGCAGAATCATAGAATCATTAAGGTTGGACCTCCAAGACCATCAAGTCCAACTTTTGACCAAATACCGCTATGCCAACTAAACCCTAACACTAAGTGCCACAACCAGTCATTTCTTAAACACCACTAGGGACGATGACTCTACCACTTCCCTCTGCAGCCCATTCTAGTGCTTAACCACCTTTTCAAAAAAAGGGTGAAAAAATTTTTCCTGGTATCCAACGTGAACCTTCCCTGGTGCAGCTTAAGTCCATTTCCTGTCATCCTCAATACTCTTTATTATCTTTCACAGTGGTGGCCAGATTGAGTTCTAGCTGAGCTTTCACCTTTCTAATTTTCTCTCTACATGACCTAATGACATCCTTGTATTCTTCCTGAGTTGCCTGCCCCTTGTTCCAAAGATCATAAAATCTCTTTTTTTTCCCTTTTCCCTGAATTTCAGCAAAACCTCCCTATTCAGTCAGGCTGGTTTTCTTTCCCACGGACTCATCTTTTGGCACATAGGGACAGCCTGCTCCTGAGCCTTTGAGATTTTCTTCTACCTGGACCCCATTGTTTTTAAGGGGTGCAGGTATGGCACTAGCAGCTTCCTCTTGAACACAGTAAGATAACTAAACAAAATATTCGGTGTCTGATTGGGAACATGGGATATCAAATACACTTTAATAAAGAATATCTATAAAACAAAAGCAAGTCTTTCAAAGTTTAATAGTTGCAGAACCAGAATATGGTGAGCCCTTGCTGAGCAGGAACAGGGAGGCTCAAGCTCAGCCACAGGCTGTCTGCAGACCCAGACAGGGAGCACTAACTCAGCTCATGGTAAATTATTGGGTTTAAGGTTCACTCTTAACCCCCAACTTCAGATCCGCTATTGTAACATAACAGGGAAAGGCAGTTACCCTAAATAAGCTCCGTTTTAGTAATGATTCTTGTTGTGTAGCCTAGGGCTGTCCTGCATCCTCAGAAATATCATTTCCACCCCACCATCTTACTCCCAGTAGCCCAAGCTGTGTTTTTGTTTTGCTAGCAGCAGCTCACATCATTGACATTTTTAAAATCCCAGCCAGAGCTTTGCTGCACAAGGAGCCATGTTTTTCATGCCAGGGGCACTGCTGGCCCCTGGGCGCAACATGAGAGGAGCTGGTGGGTCCAGGCCATCTCCAGTGGGGTGGAGGCCCAAAGCTGCACTCTTTCAGGACTCAGATGTGAGAAGAGGCAGGATGCACTGGGGATGTAGAGCCTTATAGTCAAACACATGGGGCACCTGTTTCCCAGGCAGATACCTCTCAATGAGTCCTCTTTCCTTTGTCTGTTTTCACACAGGCCATCTGGGGTGTGTTGTCTCTCTGCTCCCATTTTTCTTCTGGGCTCGAGATGTATTTCAGAGCTCCACTCTCCTGGCCTTTATTTCCTCTCTGTTTTCAGTCAGGCATCTCTACTTATATGGCAAGCACAGGCACCAAGATCGGCCTGCAACTGCAGTTCAAATCTTGCATTTTGGAGATGAGAGTATTCAACTTGAATTTGTGGGTTTCCACATTCTTAAGTAGAGAAGGCCATAAACCCCACATCTTATGTCCTGGATGGATTCTCTAACCTTTAGTACCTCTCATACAACTTGGTGTTTGTTGTTTGGTGGTTTTTTTTTTGGGTTTTTTGTTGTTGTTGTTGTTGTTTTTTTTTGTTTGTTTTTGTTTTTTTTTTTTAATTAAAAGAAAAAAAAAATCTCAATCCCTGCACAATTTTATAAGTATAGTATTGGTGTCTACCTCCAAAGAAAGTTATGGGCAATGGTTTTGGCCACTCCACCCTCAGATTACAGGTTATTTTTAATCCCATACAGAGATTTGTAATTTTTTTCCAAGTGTGGGACAGGGAAACCAAGCCCATAACTGTGTTCCAAACACCACTCCTGGGACCTAAAATTAAATATTGCGAAATATTTGCCCACATGTTTTGCCTAGTTTTTACCGCTGACATCGGCCTTTACTTTAAATTAGTTTTCTCTAGTCCTCATCTCCTCCTGAGATAAAAACAGCCATAAGGACATTAAGGAGAGCTTTCACTCACAACTCGAATATAGCCTATTTGTGCTTCGTTAATGTTGAAGAAGTAATACTTTCTGTTGGCTTTCTTTTCAGCCAGGAATGCGTAATACCAAACCCAGATGCGGACTGAGCCTTGTCGCATTATTGCTCGGGACCAGTAGAGGGCAACCACCCATTGCAGTACCAAAGGTAAGTGAGAGTTGTTCAGGTAGGCGATTTATTAGGTGACAGCTTGAGTAGCAAAGCTCTGCTACTCCACACGAGGAGAAAGCAGAACTTGTATTTTTTACTCTTTCTTACACCTCTCCCTTTTGGAAGGGAGCAGTGAGTTGCCCTTTTACATACTCAGTTTTGACAAATTATAATTGTGACAATTCATTTGACTAAAATATCTTATGGCTGCTCCTTACTGCTGATATCAGTCAAAAAAAGAACAAGACAATGGAAAAAAAAAATCCAAAGCAATCAGACTGCCTTCCTTCCGCAGGAATAGCCTCAAGTTTTTATCATTATTAATCAAATTCCTTATTACATTAGGTGGAAGCAGAACTGAGTAACAATAAATCTGGGATCGGAAATAGACTTCCCTCTAGGAATTGACTGAGGCTATTGACATACCAGTTAATTAATTCTGGTTATATGAGTAGCATTACAGAAATTTTTTTGACATGATCTAGTTTGAAGAAATTCTAATTTTTTTCCCTACAACATTAGATTAAATGTTATTATTTTCTAGGAGCAAGAACAGTAAAGGTTTGAAGAAATCCTCTCCAAGAACCTTGCATTTACACTGCAGAACAGAAGTTCCTTCATTAAAATGGGAGAAGAGTTAGAGAAATGTATCTATAACCTTACTAGAAGGAGACTTAACTACCTGTAGTCATATGAAATTTTCCTTTAGCGCTGATTTAACCATATTGTGTGCCCTTGTTTTCAATAGGGATTGGTATCCATAATACATGTATTGATGCACACAGAAGTAGAGTGTCAGTAGTACAGGAAAAAAAACAGACCTTTAGACCTCTGAAGGATTCCAGCATCACCTTACAGTGTCATTTGCAATTTAAAAAAGAATACACTACAAATAGCTAAACCAGACAAGAAGAGCACTGTCACTTAGTAAAAGCAGACCAAAATACTCTGCATTACTGGGATGCCTCCCTCCAAGTTCTCAACCACTTTGCAAACCATTAACTTGAAATGTGTTAATTTGCACCCTTGCAGTACAAGGTGTATGTTTATTCTCAGAACTCACACCTTTGCTGAGAAGGCTTAAGAAACCTACTTGACAGATATAGTATAAGCTTTCGCTTTTGTTACAGCTACCCCTTGATCAGCTGTGAACTTCTGTAAGGGACTTTCAAATTAGGAGAAACCAGCTGGCATCCATTTCCTAGTGAATACTAGAGAGGTGATATTAGGAATAGCTTCTGAAATCCTTTACGAAACCCATCAAGTTTTTCTCATTATTTCCTTAATCTGATAATAACGTTTATACTCTAAACCCCCCTACTTTTTAATGAGATTTGAGCGGGTTTTTTCTTCTTTAAAGAACTTAAAGACCTTCAACCTGATGATAAAATTCGAGCAACTTTATTTGCCTTAGCGTGAGAAATTATGTGAATTGTATATGTTGTTTTTCTTGTGGACCCCTGAGTTTTGTTAAGGGTCCAAGAGTTATCTTGGACTCTTCTTACAGAGAACTTCAAAGCTAGTTAGATTTTTTTTTAAGCAAAAAGGCAAAGAAAGAGAAGGCTAAATGATTTAGAAGGAATTTTTAGGCAAACAATAAAAATACTGCTCTATTTATAGTCATGCTTTTTTTAGCTCATATGTTTGAGAAGGACAGATAGTTTTAAAAATTCAAGGTCTGTGGTTGCCATGAAGGGCAAGGAAATGTCTCACTTCTGGTACTTATCACAACAGAAATTTGCAAGAGACTGGCAAGGACAGTAACTCTCCTGTAAAGTTTAGTTCATGTTCAAAGGAATCTGTGTGGAAATTCCCTTCCACTCAATACTTCATACACATCACAGGCCACGAAATACACCCTCATGCACTGTAATAGTCATATTTATAGCAGAATCTGTCTCAAGGTCTGGAATTTTGTGTGTTAGATATCTCAGTAAGGGTTGGAGGCATCTTCAAAAGCTTGTGCCGTATTTCTGTCATGTGTGCATTGAAATGTGTGTATGATGAGCTGGGACAAATTGCTCTGAAGCTCGTGGTCTGGTAAAAGTGTGCACACTTATGTATAATGGTAAAAAGGCCCTGGAAAAACGTAACTGTAGCCTTTTCACTCTTCTCCTCCTGCACTTTCTAAAATTGGAAAAAGCCCATATTGCCCCTACTACTGTGCAGAAAAACAGTCTCCAGACTGTTTTTAGCAAAACATTTCTGTTTCTTTGATCGAGGCACTGGAAATGTTCCTTGTTGAGCAAAGCCTTAGCATGTTGGCCGGCAGACTTGTTTGTTTGATCATGTTACAGTGAAGAATGAAAATAATTGACCACTGAAGAGAGTGCTTGAACATTGACTTTTAAACAAAGAATAAAGTACAGATTTGCATGGGGACTTTGCTTACCTGATCCTTATTTCAGATGCTGTTTGAAGCATGATTTAAAGGAGAGATAACCAGGATCACAGTCCAGTAATGTGCTGCGTGATTTTGAGGTGGTGCTGGATACTGTCGATTACCATTGCTTGCAATGAGATTCAGGGATAATCAAACTTGGGGTAATAAATTACCAAGATAAGATGGGTAATGAAAGAATGCAAAATGCAGAAGATAAGTTTGTGTTTCTCAACAGTGTTCAGTGTGACTTTTGTAATTATTAACTAAACCTTAAGGCCTGAGGTAGTCCTTATCCAAATGCCTTAATCCTTTTTCAGATTCTCTCCTTACAACATCTCCTCACATTTCCACAATGAGGGAAAGGAAGACGACAAATCCACTTCAGTCGACAGATCCACTTCATTCATCCACAGATCTAAGTGAAGGGAAGGAGAAGTTAAAACTGAAGCAAGAGGTCGGCCTGATTAGCGGCGTGTCATTAATTGCAGGCACCATGATAGGCTCAGGGATCTTTATGTCCCCTGAGTGGGTACTACATCACATGGGGAACCCTGCCAGCAGCCTGCTGATATGGGCAGCATGTGGTCTCCTGGCCATGTTTGGAGCCTTGTCGTACGCTGAGCTTGGAACAATAATTAAAGAGTCTGGAGGAGAATATATTTACATTTTGAGGATTTTTGGTTCTTTTCCTGCTTTCATTTTCGCCTACACTTCTGTCATCCTGGTGAGACCAGCTAGTTTGGCAGCTGTCTGTCTGAGCTTTGCTGAGTATGCCATTGCACCGTTCTACCCAGGATGCTCGTCTCCGCAGGTTGCCATCAAATGTACAGCTGCCACCTGCATCCTGATTTTAACTATCATCAACTGTCTCAACGTGAGGCTGGCAACGTCTGTTATGAACATTTTTACAGCTGCCAAACTCTTGGCTTTGTTGGTGATCGTGGTGGGTGGGTTGGTGCTGCTTGCCAAGGGACAAACTCAGAGTTTCCAGAATGGTTTTCAAGGCACGACTGCAGGTATTGGGGCAGTTGGAGTGGCGTTTTACCAGGGACTCTGGTCCTATGATGGATGGAACAACCTAAATTATGTAACTGAGGAACTGAAGAAGCCTGAGGTGAGTGAGTGAGGGAGTGAGGGAGTAAGTGAGGGAGTGAGTGAATGAGTGAGTGAGTGAGTGAGTGAGTGAGTGAGCGAGCTGGGTTTTACTTACTTAATCCTGCTGTTAATATGTTAGATTTATCTGTGATTATGTTAAGCGTGGTAATCAAGGGATCTACACTGAGGGTGTGGGACCCTGACACAAGAGAAGTTGTGGATGCCCCATCCCCAGAAGTGTTTAAGGCCAGCTTGTGTGGGGCTTCAAGCAACCTGGTGTAGTGGAAGGAACCCCTGCTCTTGTCATGGGGGTTAGAACTAGGTAATCTTTAAGGTCCCTTCCAATCCAAACCCTCTTGTGATCCTGTGAAAGTCCTAAAATACCCCAATGACTGGGAAAGAAATTATTAGGCAGCACTTGGATGCTTTGCGGATGAAGTTTTGTCTTAGTGTTTAGAGGATCTTGCTGTAGACATGTAGATTTATTCAGAAAAGCACTCACTACTACAACCCATAAAGGATTCTTAAGACCACATATTCCCTTAAAGACTTGATCCACAATCTATGCATCAGAAAATCACTTTATCTCTCCCCATTTCATGGACGGGCAACTTCAGAGCAAGCCAAGCCTCACTGGAAAGGGAATTTAACTCTCTGAATGATCCCTGTCTTTAAACATCCACATTTAGCATTGTGCAGTCTGTACTATAGGCACTAAAGTAGCTCACCTGGATCTCACATCAGCCTTCTCTGCACCATATTACCCATTTTCATAAACCGAACACTGCAGCAGTGAACAGCTCTTATTTTGCAAGAGTCATGTGAGTGCAGAGTTTATAGTGTGCTTTCTACCAGTGCAACACACAAGATCCTACAGATTACATGAAAATACAGAGTTAAATATTAACCTAAATGACAGCAAACATCCCAGGGCCACTCTCTCCCACAGAATCGTGAGCGCTGATAGTTGATGATCAGTTGCCATTTCCCAGTATTTTCAGTTGCATAAGACACTGCTGATTTTATTGAGTCTTAAAATGATCCTGTGGTGTTCTAAGACACAATCCTGCCACTAAGGAAAAAGAAATATTTCCTTCCTAGAGCAAATCTCCTTTGAGGTTTTGAGATTAAAACCCTGCTTTGATTTAAACTGCAGAGTAGTTAAATGTGATGCAACACACCCTGGAACTTTGTCCATGGCAGTGAGGTGTTTATGGGAAGATGCAGCACACCAGGAGAAGTAACACACTAATAACAAATAAATCAATATTAAAATAATCAAGAAGAATGCAAAAGACATCTTGGGCAGCTACGAACCAAAATCTTTTTAATAAGATTTGGTGGGTTCTTTTTGTTTGATTTATTTTGTTTTGTTGGTTGTCGGGTTTTTTAGACTAACTTTGGAACTGTACAACCTTACTGTTTGCCTGACATTTTTGGGAAACTGGTGTGAAAGTTGCCATGTGAATGTGGATCTATGTCTTGTTCTGAGGAAAAGCTTAGGGAGCGGAGGAATTTGAATGAGAGACGTGGGTGGTGGCAAAAACAAAACAAACAAAAAAAGCACAGTGCAGGCATAAATGTGCTGCACCTGACACTATACTGTGCCTTAATTATGTCTCCTCTGATAGGGGAGAATTCTTCCCAGAGGGTAGGTAATTTTCTCCACGGACCAAGGTCAAAGATAGAGTTGTCCAGGGGGGTAAAACCTTTCAAAACAGGCAGAGAAATATTTCCTGCACTTTGAACTCCAACATGCACCTAACACTGCTGTCATCTCTTTTCCAGGTGACCCTTCCCAGAGCTGTGATGATTGCCATTCCTTTGGTTACGTTCCTGTATTTGCTGGTAAACGTGAGCTACTTGGCAGCCATGACTCCCTCTGAGCTGCTGTCTTCAGGAGCTGTGGCCGTCACTTGGGGGTGAGCTCTGCGTGGGGCAACACGGGCAATCCAGCCACGAGAAACACTGGTTCTCTCCTGAGTTTCAGGAGGTTTGAATATTATTCCCAGAGGGAATGGCAGCACTGCATTCATCAGGCCAGGAAGACCTGTCAGGCCATGTTACAGAGAAGAAGAGGGTGACAAAGATGCTCAGAGGGCTGAAGCACACTGCTCTCGGAGAGAGCTGGGACTGTTCAGCCTGGAGGAGAGAAAGTTCCAGGGAGACCTTTCCGTGCCTAAAGGGCCTACAAGAGAGCTGGAAAGTAAGTTTTTACAAGGGCATGTAGAGGTAGGACAAGCAGGAATGGCTTCAAATTGAAAGAGAGTAGGTTTAGATTAGACATAAGGAAGAAATTCTTTACTGTGTGGGTGGTGAGGCACTAGCACAGGTTGCCCAGAGAAGCTGTGGATGCCCCATCCCTGGAAACATTCAAGGTCAGGTTGGAGGGGACTTTGAGCAACCTGGTCTAGTGGAAGGTGTCACTGCCCATTGCAGGGGCTTGGAAGAGGATGATCTTCAAGGCCCACTGTTCTGTGATTCTATAATTCTATGGTTCTATGGGGCCGAAGCTGACCAGCTCCATCTGGCCATGGCCTCCAAGGTGCATCTAGGCTGCCAAGATGGCACATTCCTTACTCCCCATTCCCATTTTTTTACACTGGGTACCTGTATCTTCCTCCAGCTCATGTTTTACCTCATGGAAAGTGTCCATAAATGAGAGGTGAAGGTCACACCTAGAGCACCTCCCCACAGGCCCTGAGAATTCAGTGAGGGTACATATCCAGACCTGGGGACTGAGAAATGACCCACATTTTAGATATTTCCAGGGAAATGGAGAGGGCAATGTGCTGCCCTGCTAATATAGAAGCAGTGGGTTGGGAGTGAGACAGTAGCCAACTGGGTGAATCGTGTCCACTTAGCACCTGGAATTTAGAGCAGACCAGAGTCTTTTGTCTCAGTTTCTCCATCTTTGGGGAAATGGAAGATGACATTGATCTCACTAACATCCTTGAGAGGTGTTATATATAGGTTGGGTCGCCTTTGGTAACTGTAACTTCAATTGGCTTGTGTTTTTCCAGAGCTGCACGGAAACAATTTCTACCTTTCATTAACCTGAAGTATTTGCTGACATTAAACAGTTTCAGTGCAAGACAAGGAATTTAGGAAGAGAAAGAAAGGACCATCATGAGAGGTGTAGACACCATCAATGATCTTCCACCAGACCATCCAGCCTTAGTCTAAATATTTCCAAAGACACAGAATCCCTGATAGCCCTAAATGAGTTGTCTGGCAGAAATGATGACACGGTGTATCCACAGATTATGTGCTGCTTGTCCTTTTCCTAAAGTGTCAGCAGCAGCTTTGCTTCTGTGTGCATTTCACAAGATCTCCCATTTGAAGATCTGACTGAGTTTTTGCTGGATGTATTCTCTAACAGCCTTTCATGTCATTATGAGTAGGAGCTTTTAAAGGTCTAGTTTTTTGTCTGAGCATGTCACAAAACCTCACTAAGCTGCAGTGTCATGAACTCTCCCTGCACTTCCTTTCCCATCATTCCTAATTAACAAGTTATTCGTGAGCTTCCTCCTTTGTAACACATCTCCTTTTCCTGCCTGATTAACCTTTTCACCCAAGAGTGCAATTCAGGAAGAAATATTGAACTAGTGACAGGAAAGCTGGGCACTCAAAGGCTGGGGAACAGGTAGGGAACCAGAGTCTGAGGAGGGGATGATGGTTGTGGCCCACAAGCAAGAGATGCAGCTATTCAGGCCATTAAGAAAGTATGGGAGGTGTATAAAGAAGCCAGAGGAGGACTTGTCACATTTAAATGCATTTATTCCCTATATGAGAGGAAAACTGCCAGAAAGAAGCATTGTTCAGTGGTGAGAGGTACAGCCACAAAAGGAGCTCAGGAAACTCTTCCCAGCATTTCTTTGATGACAGTGATTTAACAGCAACCACAGGTTTCAGTTTGCTTGTAAATAAAGTGGTGTAAAAAACATTTGAGTTTTGGATTTTTGCCAATTAGATAAACAGAGTGTTTGTGTATGTGATAATTACTCCAAACACCAGCATTTATTACTCAATTAATACTCTTAATGCTGCTTCATTCCAGAAGACAATCTTCACTTCTGGGTGAGAAGATTATCATTCCTTCCAAATGTTTACCTTGAACTCTGTTTGTAACTCTGCTATTTCTTCTGTTAAGGACAAAGCAAACCAGAAATGTCTGAATGTGTTGTAGAACCAAACGTCTGGAATTCAAACCATTGCTTTGGCTTAAGTCTGATTCACAGAAGAGCAGTAATAGGTGCATGTGGGATTAAAGGGTTAAAATTTTATGCATATTCAGGAAGAGGTTGCAATGCAGAATATTTCTTCCAGTGTGATGGGAACAGTTTTTCTGTGATTTCCAAGCTAATATTGTTGGTTGTGATAGCAGTATATTCAGGCCTTTTGCCACAGCATGAATACACAAAAGTTTTTGCCTGCTGTGACAGCTTTGTACACCATTGCAGTGTGGACAGAAGTATATATATATACACCAAGCAGGAAGAAAAGCTGTCAGACAAGACAAACTTACTAGTCACTAAATATTATGGGAATTGCAAGAAGACTTTAAATCATTAAAAAGACTTTGGAAAAAAAATCAGTATAATACAGGAATAATGGAGGGATGAAACCTGTCTGGTACTGCAGTGAGTATTCAATACATCTACGAACTGCATCTTATGCTGTGAACTCTTTCCCACCTCAGGGACAAAGTCCTGGGCAGCTGGGCGTGGCTCATCTCCCTGTCGGTGGCCCTGTCTACATTTGGTTCATCGAACGGCACGTTCTTCAGCGGAGGCCGCATGTGCTACATTGCTGCCAGGGAGGGCCATATGGTAAGCACAAAAAAAGGGGTCTGGCTTGCTTGGAGCAACTTCACCTTCTTGTGACACTAAAGCAGAGAGGAAAACACTGTGTATTTTCAACTGGCAGAGTGATAGCTCTTCAAGGGGTTTGTTCCTTGCTCAAAGACTTTAATCTCCATCTCTTTCAAATGTAAGGTGTATGTTGTCTCTGGGCTTTCTTCTTCCATCATGTACTTTCAAAAAGGTACATATTCACATCTAGCCTGAATTTTAAGAACAGCTTTGAAATGAACCACTCAAATACTGCTGCACTGGAGCACCAGGCACAGGCTGTGGGGTGACCTAGTCAATCAATATACCTGCCAGGAAAGGGGAACCTGGCCATGCTTGTGTGTTGTAAGGCACCTTTGCTCACACTGGGAAGGTAGCCCAGCACCAGCCAGCTGCCTTTGCACATTATACTGACTACACAGGTTGGTCTCAGAGATGTTCCAGCTTTTTCATTGGTGATCCAGCTTAGATGCAGCATAAGGTATCTCTGCTCTTCAAGCTTCATAGCAATTATAAGGTGACACTAAGCCTTACATCTCTCCTAGCTTGGGTTTATCATTGGATTTGTTAGCTGGGCCAAATCTGGTAGCCTAGTGGAGATCAGGTTGCTCCCTCCCCCCTGGTCCAACCAGTAAGTCCAGCATGTATTCCCAGTGGCCACACACACGCAAACACAGGTATGAAACATATTTATAGATACACATCCATACATGTATAGCTGTATATATACATACAGACAGGAGGGCACATAGAGCTGCACATACAGACGTACCTGGGGCTCACACAAACACCAGCACTCACAGCACCGAGGGCCTTTGTTACCCTCTCTGGCTGATCAGGAGTCTATTAGTGAGAAATACCTGTAGAAACATATGCAGAGTGTGGGTACCTCAGCATCTGGGCTCAGACAGCCCCTGGATCTCAGTCTCCCCAGTTGAAAATTGTAGCCTTCCTCATTAAACTTTCCCAATGAAACAAACAATAAAGAGGCTACTAATCCTCTCAGTGTTCTGAAACAAATCCTGGTTTAATTTGTAGTTACATACGTGTTTCAGGAGTAGTCTTTGGCTCATTTTCCAGTCATCCCAGGAGAAGTCAAGTCCCAGAGAGATGTGACAGAAGGCAGAAGAGTGGGACTATGGCAAAAGGTCCTGATGGTAGTCAGGAAAGCTCTAATTTGACTCATTCTGCCACATCAGTAGTTTGAAAACCTCATTTTGCCTGTTCAAACTGAGCATATGTGATATGGAACCAGTGAGACACAATAAGAATACCCCTGAAGGAGTTTTTTGTATTTACACTCCTCGGAGTTGGTCTGGTTTTATATGATGCTTATTTGCTAATTACGAGTGGCTCTGGCTGCAGGCAAAACTCCCATCAGCAGCTGAGGAGGATGAGTAAGGACCTCTGAGTCCATGACATGATGATGCAGTGTTTTGCTTTGTTTTCCAGCCTGACATTCTGTCCATGGCTCACGTGCGACGCCTCACGCCCGCCCCTGCTCTACTGTTTACGTCTGCGATGTCTTTAATAATGATAGCATCAGGAAACTTCACCAGTATCGTGAATTTTTTCAGGTATGTGTGTGTAGGGTTTCTGTTTGCATCCCTGTGCTCCTGGGTTTTACATTGTTTATAAGTATTTTCTTGCAATATCTTTTTGAGCCTGGGCTATTGCTTTCTAACCAATACTGGGGAGAGGAGGAGGGAAGAAAGAAAAGAAAGAGCTTGGGAACCAGCACCTTTGCAATGCATGAATGCTCCTGTCACTATAGACTTAACTGAATGTGATTCATCCTCATTGAAATGTATCTGTAATATTCAGATAATTTAAAACTTCTCATTGTTTGTGCTAGAAAGGAAATAAATGGAAGAACTACTAAATTTATATCAACATTCACCTTTTTAATTGGAGATACGAGCATCTGGGACCTGCAAGGCAGGCCTGATGTTCCTGGATGATCTCACCCCAAGTTTAATTCTGTCTAATTTTTTTTCTTTTCTTCCAGTTTTATGGCATGGCTTTTCTATGGCATGACTATTTCTGGGCTCCTGTATTTAAAAATCAAGAAACCAGAACTGCCAAGATCTTACAAGGTAAAGTAATAACATGAAATCCTCAAATATTTTCCTATATTGTTCAAATGACTAAGAGAACAGTAAGAGAAAAGTATGAGCACTAGTGGCTTACAGATTCAAAGCTGTTGTCCTTCCTTTTTTAATTTCAAGTTTTATCTCAGCAAAGTCAACAAGGGGCAAGATAGTATGAATATACAGGCATCAGTCAAGGTTGAATTCCCTGTCTTGATAAGCTAATAATGCCCTGCCTTCTCACTATGAAAATATATCTACCATATCCTCTTTTTTCCTAAAAGATTTATGTGTTAAATGAAGGATGATTCTGATCAACACTGTAATCACCTGTTTATGCTCACAGACCTTGGGCAAACTCCTTGCAGGGTAGCCCAGGTGTAAGAACCTTGCAGAGAAAAAAATAACTCAGGTGGAGTGCCCCAAGTCCTTTGAGATGACCAGGGGACAGGTTTGTTCCCCAAAAAACAGTTAAGAGGAAGGAAATCAGGAGTCACGTGTTCTTCCCCTGATGCCATGAGTGGGCTGATCTGCAGTGCTTCCTCAGTGACTGAGGATTATTAATGAATGCACAAGCCACACTCCTTTGAGGAAGAGTGGCTTCAAATTGAAGTTTAAATGCTTTCTGACCAGGCTTACAGAAAATGCCTCTGAGATTGCCTGTCCACCTGTTTGTCAACACATGGATAAAGCTTTTTGAGCAAGGGTGCTAAGGTACAGTTAATATGAATGAAATTGCTCTGTGTTTTGTCGACAGCTTGGCTTTTAGATGCAAGGTAGTAGAGACAGCAAGAACAGACCTGGCACCAAACCCAGGAGTTTGCATCTTCAGGTCTAAGAGGGCAGGAAAGACCAGGGGTTAAGGTGTGATATGGTAGTGTAGCTCTTGCAGGGATGTTCAGCCTTGGAGTGGGGGTAGGCTGGGAAACAGGATGTTGGGATTAATTGGTATTTCTAGGTAATACCTCAGATTGCAGAAAGGTTTCATCTAAAAAGCGTTCTGCTGAGGTTCCAGGGTTGTCCAGACACACAGAGAGGCCCAGAATTGCATGAGTCTTTATGCTGATGTTTTGCTTTCACAGGTCCCAATTATCATCCCCATAATTGTGCTGATGGCAGCTGTGTACCTGGTGTTAGCTCCCATCATTGATCAACCCCAAATAGAGATCCTCTACATCGTCCTGTTCATTTTCAGTGGCATCATTTTTTATTTCCCACTGGTTCACTTCAAGTACCACCCTCGCTTCTTACAGAGAGTCACTTTACACCTCCAGTTGTTGTTGGAAGTTGCTCCAACCACCCGGGATACAAACTGAGATAACATCCTCCCTTCACGTGGTCGCCTGCACCTCATGGTTTATCCCAGCACCTTGGCTTTCAAAGCTCAGAAAATCTCTTCTGTAAAGAGGAATGAGTAGAATGAGAATGACACTAAGTGTTCAGGTGTCCTGGTGAGATGGACTACAGACAGCTATGACTCCTCATATTTCCTTAAAACTCTGGGGACATGTTTTTCTCCTTTTCAGCTCTGCCTTGGCAAATTACATACAGACTCTAAAGGAATACGTGCTTTTGTATTTTTCATCCCAAAAAGGGCTGTTTCTCAGGATCTCACATCTTATATTTCTAGGTAAAAGGCAGCAAAAGACAGATAATGAAATATTATTCCTATAGCAAGCTGGGTCCCTAAGCCATTCCCGGCAATGCCTTTAATTATTTACACTTAGTTCTGCCCACTGTGACTGCAGAGCTTCTCAAATCAATAAAGCAAGGGCTTACCATGGCCACAAGAAATAAACTCTTTTTCACTCAGGTATTCACTCTGGGAAGATTATGCTTCTTCCAGTCCCAGGTGCACAGACACAACAGCCCTTTCTCTGTCTCAGAAATCATCCTACATCTCCTGCAGAAAACCCTCTGACACAGGGCAAGAAGTGCTTTAAAGCTCTGTCAGTTTACTCAGTTGAGAATGCACTTGTCATCTGGGATCCATCCATTCATGATGAGGGCACAAAAAGCATCACTCAAGTGCCAACAGTCACCCAGTGTGCTTCCCGTGATTCCCCTGAAGACAAATAACTTATTTTGTGACAAAGTGAGGAAAAAACAACAAAAAAAGAAAACCAAACCAAACCAAAAAACAAATACAACAAACAAAACCCCCCAAAACAAAAACCAACCAAAAAAAAAAAACAAACCAAAAAAAACCCCCCCAAAAACCCAAACAAACCAAAAAAAAAAAAAAAAAAACAAAACACAAAACCCCCCCCCAAAAACTCTAGAGCATATGTGCCTGCCAGCAAGATACTCTGACTAGGAATTAAAGAAACCACATATTGGGCTACATTAGGAGAAGTGTGGCCAGCAAAGCAAGGAAATAGTCTGTCTCTTTGGACTCAACACCTGAAATCATGCATCCAGTGTTGGGGCCTGCTGTTCAAGTTGGAGTTGTGAAGACCACCTGGGCCCTTCTTTGTAGTGGCAAGCCAGAGCAATTGTCACAAGCTGAGGCTTGCGATGTTCAGGCTGGGCTTAGGGGAAATGTCTTCACCATGAGGGCAGTTCAGCCTTGGAGCAGTGTGCAGGAAGGTGGTGAGAGCTCAGTTCTCTTATATTTTCCACCACAGCCATTTCCACTGATTTCTATGATTCTAAAGGCACAGCACAAATGCATGGGCTGTGCTCTCACCCACAGCTAACACATTAAGTCACTGTTGTTTCCCATTATCCTGAGGCGCAACTGTTTTTTTCCTGTTCTAGGGGAAGGAGAGGTATTACAAGCTGTTTTCTTCACATTTTTCCAGATGATTCCAGGATGATACCTGTCCTGTCACAGACTAAAAGGTCTAGGAGTTAGTCTCTAAAATGCCTTGTTAAAGTGCTGGAGGTTATTCAGGTCAGCTTTCTGTCACCAACCTTCGATGGAACCTACTACAATCCTGCTACCTTTTACCTAACCTACTACGATCCTAGAACACAGGTCACTTGATCCTCCAGGCCTCTTCCAGCCTGTCTCAGAGCTATATATCTGATTGCAATCTCATTCTGCATTGTCACCCCTTCTGTTCGGCTGAGTGGTGATACCAGCAGCTACAGGAATGCACCAACAGTCTGTTTTTCCAAGTGTTAGGTATGATAATGGATAGGCCGGATGCCACTCATCCAAATCCTTAGCTTAAACAGTGTTTAGGAGGATTTCCTTCCACTGATTTTTACTGGAGTTGCCAACAAAGGCCAATGAAAGAACAGTTTTTCCTCCTGAATCCCTTGACAACATAAAATTCTTGGGATGTGTCTCTCTTAAAGGAGAGGATGTACTTAAAAGGACTGATAAAGTCAGGAGCTCCAGCTTACCTTCCCCCCACTGCCCCAGGCTCTTCATCTGATGTGAGGGAAATTTCTTAACAGAGCTGCATCTCAACTACTTATCTAAAAATTAGGATAATACAATTTCTCTGATTACAATTTTTTTGAAACAATCTCTTTTTCCTACACCTATATATGAAGCCTATTACACAGGGCTGTGCTCTAATAAAGGACATGAAAGGACTTAGCACTTTGAATAAATAGCCTTTATATGTTATTGGTTTGTGCATGGATATAGGGGAGCTGGAACGCTGCAATTATCATACTTTGCACCAATCTCATTTTCTATAGATATTATTGTAACAAGATGTTCTTTTCTATTTATGTTGCCTAGGATTTGCAGGTGTTTATAATGCCAAAACAAGATGCTGAAAGCTCAGAGAATTGCAAGATAATTACAATAAAATGGGCATTACAATGAAGTGAGTTAATGTGTCTGTTTTTCATCCAAGAAAAACAATTCCATAGAAATTTTACTGCATGATCATAAACAATCAGCATCCAGCTTATCTCTCCTTGGTCAGAAGGTTTAACAACATGCGTGGGTGCTTATTATATGTGCGTACACTCATTTTTCAGAATGATTGCTTATCTATTCAACCCCAGCAGATGAAAGTTGGAATCTCTTTTTCCTTCATGAGGCATTTACAATAGTAGTGCCAGGAAGAAGCAGCACATCCTTACCATTCATTCCTGCAGCACAGTGACAACATGACAGTGGACAGAGCTCTGTAGCTGCCACTTGTACAGGTTGTACTACAAGATCTTATTGGTCCTGTCTGTTTCCAAAGCTCCAGATCCCTGTGACCTGTGCTTAGACCCTTTCTTCATGGGCTCAGAGGAAAAATGGACTATCAGCATTGGCCTCAAGATAATCATAAGATCTCTACTTCACCTCAAGACCCTGAGTATAATTGAATCCCATCCTTCAGCTGGCAACCTGCAACAACCAGCTGGGAGTTTTACCTTGGTGCACAAAGCTGAATGTATTCTGGGCTTTTTCCTGACTCCCTCAGAAGCATCAGAGATGGGCTCTTGGGGACAGTAAAGGGCAGTCCAGTGTGTGAGAGAGCACAGAAAATCCTCCTTTGGTGATTTTCTAGTCAGGCATGCTCATATACCAAGTTCAAGTGATTGCCATAATCTGTGGTTGGGGACAGATTTCCGCTTGGGTGGAACAGAGCAGAATTCATGATGACTTTAATTTTCCTCTCTTCATGAAACAGTTCACCCATTCAGACTGACTGGGTTTGTCTGAACAGTTCTCAGCCAGTGCAGAGGGTTTGGTGTTTAGTCTCTCCTGCTCTTTGCTGGGACATAGGGAATTAGAAAGACCTCACTGGACTCTATCAGCAGTGTTAACTTGCTCTCCAGATCATCACACTTAGGAGATTGTAGATCTTCTCTCTTCAGAGATGAAATAAATACAGTCAGCTCTGGGAATCAGAGACCATTCCAGTGTGGCTTGGAACTGACCTCTGGAGATCTCTTGTCCAACTTCCTTCCAGAAGCAGAACTATTATAATGTAAAGTAGGTTACCTGTGCCTCTGTCTCTTCATGTTTTGGACAATACTGAGAATAGAGAATCCACCATCTCTCTGCACTGCTCTCTGGATAAAGAAATTTTGCTGAAGTTCAATCTGAACCTCTCAAGCTGCAGCTTGTGGCTGTTGCCCTTCCCTGTATCATCTTCTACTGACAAAGAGGTTGATTCTATCCTTTTTGTAACTCTCTTTCACGGAGCTGTAGGTTGCTGTTATGTTGCCTCTTTTTCTTTTTGCCAGAAAAAAAAGAGAGTTTTTTTGCCAGTTTCTTTTTTTAACTCAACAAGCCCAGTTCAACAAGCTTCTTCATGTAGGCAAAGTGCTCTGGACCTCTGTCTTGGGAGCTCTTTGCTGAACTTTCCCCAGTTCCTCTGCTTTCCTTTTGAACTGGAAAGGGGTCAGAAAATTGAATGCAACATTTTAAGTGCACCCTCACAGCTGCCAAGTCTACAAAGACACTGACATCCCTTGGTCTGCTTAGGTACCATTACTGATGCAGGCCACTATGTATAACCCTTTCTGTCAGTCACTTCTAAGAGCTTCAGCTGACTTAGTTGAAGGCAATGGAAACCCTTATTTTGTACAGTTGGTGCTCTTATTAGAAACTTTGTCTAGGCTGTGATAAATCCAGCATCAGGATGACTCAGTCTAGCAGTGCAGGGGATTACATCTTGCACTTTACCATTTATTGATTAGTTAGTTGGATACTGTCAGGGTCTTTGTGTATGTGACTCATTCCTCACGAAAGGGTGTTTTTGCTAAAAAAAGATGCACACCCACGGTCATACAATAAATGGATGGTCTTAGGTTTGTGAACTAGCAGTTAGATTAATGGCTAGTGAAATAGCCCATCTGTTTTTAGACTCAAGCTACCATGTCATGTTTGTCCTCAGAGACAGTGAACCCTATGGCTTGAGTGTCTGGCAGATAAATGATCATCTTTTCCTTCTAAAGGTTGCTCATCAGTTCTTATTGTTTAATTTCATGGACTATGCTCTGGTTTCCATGAAGTGACATGAAAGGCAACAGGGGAGCTGAGAACAGGGAAAATGAGAAGTAGCCTGGAAGAGAATTACTGTACATACAAGTCTTGGCTTGTCTGTCTGAATTACCTATGTAAAATCCACACATGGACAACACCTAAACAGTAAAGACGTGTGCCCAGAAGTTCTGAAATGGCAGAATATTTTTTTTTTTTTTTAAGCAGTAACTGATTTCCTTTCTGTTTGTACATTCTGGGCCTATTCTTCAGTTCATGATCCATTTTTCCCACAGCATACCTGTGCCATTAACGAAGTAGAGCAACAGTTCAGTATTTTGCCTTTTTTCATTGCTCAATCTGTGGTTGCCAAACATCATCAACAGGTCATGATTCCTTTGAAGAGATGGCACCAGAATGCACTGAGATTTCCAGCAGAAGGTGCAAGCCCTGGAACAAGGAGCACCACCACAGCCTCACGCAGTTCTTGAATCAGGAATCCAGAGCTGCCCCCGCTCAGAGTATTGGTCCTGCTGTCCTCCCTTTGCTGTGGCCTTACTCCAGGGCTCTGAGTACTCAGTTTTCCACTCACATCCCACCCTGTTTAAAATTGGGTTAATGAGACTTCAGCCTGGCTGAGCTGTTGTGAAGCTTAGTTCATTCATGTTTGTAAATAAAAGGAAATAATCTCATCTCACTAAAGAGGAAGCAGGAGGATCAAATTATGCCAATAGTCTTTCTTCCTAGGCCAAGCAGTCCCTCTTACCTATACTTTTACAATCTATATTAAGTGTGCAGAGGCTGCAGAAAATATGGAGGGTTTCATTCTGGTTGAAGGGCCACTCTGGAAAGTTGTATTAGCGGAGCCACCCTTTTGGTGTCCCTGGATGGCCCCCAGGGCACTGGGGCCATGTGGGCACTCTGCAGGCAGGAGCCATGCCTCATGCACAGCAAGAAAGTGCAGAGGAGCACGGATGTATTTGAGCACACCCAGGTGATGCTGCAAACTATCCCAAGGATCAGGGACCCTGGGATCCCCAAAACCTGCAGAGAGCTGCGCCCCTTGGAGCAAGACTAAAAGCTTGGACCAGATCCTGCTGCAGGTTCCTACCAGGATTTTCATGTACCAGGCACAAGCATGACCATGGGTAAAGAGGCAAATGGTGACTTTTCATCCCCTTGGAGCTGCCTGGACTCCAGGCCCCCGTGGAAGCAGAAGTAGTCCTTAAAATCCCCTGCAGTCTTCACCAGCTTCCCAAAGGATCCTCTCACCCCATGTCCCCTAACACCAAGCTTTCCTGCTCCTCCTGCCCTGAGGGCTGTGCTGATAACCTGCCCAGCAAATCCTTGCCTGATTTTCCACTCTCATTCAGTTTACTTTGTGATAAAAGCAGCATTCCTCGGATTTACAATGCAAAATACCCCTCAGACAGCACCAAAATACTTTACTCAGAAGTCCTGAATATGGGCAGAGGACAAAGATTGGTGGATTTGGAATAGTCATTGGCACAGGTGGGGATGATGGGGAGGGCATTGCACAGCTGTGGGCTGAAACCTCAGCTTAACGCTGGCTTCCTTAAAATCACAGAATCATTTAGGTAGGAAAAGACCTCTAAGACCATCGAGTCCATCCAGCTTGGCCAGGCCACCACTAAACCATGTCCCTAAGCACCACATCTCCACTTTTTAAAAATCACTCCAGGGATGGTGATTTCACCACATCCCTGGGCAATCTGTTTCAATGCTTCATAGCCTTCATAGCTTCATAGCCTTCATTTCAGTGAAGAAATATTTCCTAATATCTGATGTAAACCTTCGCAGGAGCAACTTGAGGCCATTTCCTCTCATCCTGTCGCTTGTTACTTGAAAGAAGTATCTCATTACAACTCCTCTGCGGTAATTGCAGAGACCAGTAAGGTCTACTGTACTCTCAGACGAGTTCCCTTGTATACTGTCCTCAAGGCAGGTCCTGAGAGGGTCCTGGGAGCCGAGGGGCAGGGAGGTGACATCGCAGTGAACAGTGGGGCTGGCAGGTGGTAATGGCAGTCAGGTGATGCAGAGCTCGGCAGCATCAGCCTCTCCCTCCCCTGTGGCTGGGCAGGACTAAAAGCTGAGACTAAGGAATGGGGTCTGTCGTGCCCAGGGAGTTGTTTCACTGTGCTGCCATGGACAGCTGCATGCAGCCCTTGCCCACCCAGAGCCAGCTTCCTCCACTGACATCACAGAAAAGCTCCTTTTGGGGCAGGAGAGTGAGATCAAACAGCTCTGGTCATAAGACAGATGCCAGCTCTGGAGCAAGGGAGAGGGCAGTCCTGGGGCTGGAAGTGAAATGATAAAAGAGAACAAGTCCTGCCCTCTGCAGTAGTGGCCTCCTGGTTCCTGTGCCCATCTGTCCCTGCGTCTGTACCCCAGGCACCCACGATACAGCACCCACCAGAGCCACCTGCTGAACAGCACTGGGGACACTTCTCTTGGGCTGCAGCAACTGCTCTGGGACAGAGGATTCTCCCAAGGGCCATGGCTTTTTTGCTTGAAGCAGTAGAGGTTAGAAAGGAAGGCAGCTTTCAGGTTGAAATCAGGATGAGTCCTTGTGAAGTCAGGCAAATTCATGAAAACTGAATTATTTATTGCTGTATTCAAAACATATCCATCCCCCTGCCATTTTGGAAATCCAGATGAAATGCTTTTGTGCTGGAGTTGGATACCCCAGAGGTACTTTTGTAGTGCATTTTAAAAACCTGGCTCTTTGTCTTGTCTTGAGATCAAAGAAGGTTGGGAAGCAGGAGCCGCCTCCCGGAGCAGGCAGGACCTTGCCCCACTGAGCTCAGGGCTTGCTGAAAACCCACAGAGTACAACTCAAGACTCAAGTTGTGTAACTGAGCACAAAGTGAATCTGACTTGTTCATTATCCAAGGTGAGAACAAACAGATAAATACAGGGGATAATGGTGAAGGGTTAATTACATATCTTTTTCAGTAGATGGAGTTCTGGTAGAAGAAAGTTACCATTTACTTGTGTTAGTCCCTAACACAAAGAAGCTGTAGCTGTGAGTTAGGAGCTGCATTTTGCTGTACCTATGCAGAAGCCCCTTCAAAAATTAAATCAATTGCCAGAGACCATATCAGCACAACTGTGCAGAAGAAACACATTCATGTTTTCAGTAGATGCAGTTTACACCCTGGAGCCCCAATTACTGTGCAGTTCAATGGGTTTTGCAAAGTATGACCCATGGAAATGCTTCGTAGGATAGTGCTCTCTCCAGGAGTGTTTTCTCAGAAGAGGTGGGACTGGCAAACAAACTCAGTTTTCCTTTTCCAGCATTCCCTCAGGTAGGACAGCAAGGGAGCACATTCCTCCAGGGGCAGAAGAAAAACAGAGCTATCAGTCCACCAGCTGGGCTTGTCCACAAGGATGTGTCTCCTTCCCTTGCATCCCCTGTAGGGAATACCTGGATGCATCCTCATGACTTGTCAGCATCCACAGAGATGTTTTCTGTGGCTTTAAGTGGAAATGGAGATATCTATCCCATATTATAAAAGTTGCAAAGCAAAGAATACATGTAAAGCACTATACCTGCCCTAGTCTGTAAGAGGTTAAAGAAAATAAAGTTCAGAAGGGCAAAAACTTTGGCTGATGGCTCTGACAATGTCCCAGGAAGATGTAGTCAGCCACAAATGGCATCAGCAATAGCTAATTAATTCCTAAAAACATTTGAATATTAGCAGGTTGCTTCAACAATTGGCTCTTTGTTACTACTCAGAGCAGCAGATTCTCCAGGGTTATTTTAGGTTCCATTGTCTGGCTTTTCTCAAGCCAGTGTCCTGGGACCCATGTTGCCCCTGCAATACTGACTATCCATTCATGGGAGGATCCACACTGTCCAGAACACTATCGTAGCATTTTGTGGGGGTGGCTTTGGCTTAGACTGGCTGGGGGGTGTAAGGGAGGAACAGGCACAGCCACCGGTAAAGCAAGAAAATCAAACCTGATATAAAATCTGCATCATTAAGCACAAAGCCTTAAAATCACTCCCACCTCTGACTGCTGCAGAAGTGCCATGCTGGGGGCAGATGTGGCCAAACTGCCCCTCACTTCCTGCTGAGGTTCTCTCAAAGCCCAGTGCAAGACACACAGGTCTCTCTGAACTCCTTCCCCCAAGTGAATTTCATCCCTGGTCACATCCCAGACTTTAGTCTATGAAAACACAGCCAGATCCAGCTCCTGTCTCTCACAGGCTGGGTGGGTCACAGGGAGCCTTCAAACAGTCTGATGCATCTCCAGAGACAACAGACAACAAATGGGATCCAGATGTGTCCTCCAGCACAAGGCCTTTCTTTCAGAAGGAATTTCCCCAGATCTTTCTCCAAATTTTGCTTTCGGGGTTTCTGTCATATAATGTACAACCACCTGGCTTCCCTCCAGCTGCCAGTCATCAGCTTTGGCTTCCCAGGGGTGAAGGCATGGTCAAAATTTTGCCTGCTCCTTTCCATTGCAACAGTCTGCTGCCTGTCCATCCTCTACACCCAGGGAGTGGAGCATCCTGAGCGGTCCTGACCACCCCATCCCCTTCAGATCGCCAACGACATCCTGGGATGCATCCAAAGCTGCCTGGACAGCAGCCCCAGGGAGGGGATTCTGCCCCTCTGCTTCACTCTGGTGAGACCTCACCCCCAGTCCTGCAGCCAGCTCTGGGGTCTCCAGCACAGGAAGGACATAAATGTGTTAGAGTGAGGCCAGAAGAGGCCACAAAAATAATCAGAGGGCTCAAACACCTCTCCAGGCTGAGAGAGTTGGGGCTCTTCAGCCTGGAGAAGAGAATGTTCCAGGGAGATCTTATAGCAACCTTGAATAACTAAAGGGTACTGGAAGATGAGGATAAATTTTTAGTAGAGGCTTGTTGCAATGGGATAAGGGGCAATGGTTTTAAACTGAAAGAGGGTCAATTCAGCTGAAAGGAAGAAAGTTTTTACAATAAGGGTGTTGAGAAACACTGGCACGGGGTTGCCCAGAGAGGTGATAGGCGCCCTGTCCCTGGCAACGTTCAAGGTCAGATTGAACAGCAACAGTTGCTCTGAGCAACCTGATCTAGTTGAAGGTGTCCCTGCCCATGGCAGGTGGGTTGGACAACATGGCTTTTAAAGGTCCCTTCTAGCCCAAAATGTTCTGATTCTGATTCTTCCTTGGGAGTCCACTGCACACAACCTGCATTACATGAAGAAAACAGGGCACTGAGTCCTGCTGTATTGACCTGAAACGAAGCTTAAAGCTCACAGAGAGCAGACAGTGGAGCCAAGAACGGAGCCTGGGCTCCTTACAGCCTCCCTGCACCAGAAATTATGATGAAACATTTATTGATTGCAATGAAGCATTGCTGCACTGAGAGAGCTAAGGCAGGAGTCCATATGGCTCAGTGCTTCAAATCCTTTGCCTCAATATTTTTCCAGCTACACAAATGTATGTATTTTTTCTCACAGGCAGACATTTGGCAGCAGAGTTAAGTGAACTCTAAGGGCTGTTATAACTTAGACCCATCTCTGGGAGCCCAGTGATGCATGAGAAAGAGCTCTGTCTTTACAAACTCCTAAAAGCACATGTGACTACTGCATACTGCTTTTCCATTGAGACAGACAACTTCCAGCAGGATCACGGGTTAGGTTGTGGGCAGCCTGACATCAGTGCTGTGTCATCCTGTCTGTTTATTGGGTGAATTCTGATTTTCATAATTAATGCAGTAGAGAAATTAAACAGAGAATTCACTTAGGCGAAGGCAATATGTCTGGGACTCTGAGGCTGAGGGATTGAAAAGAAACTCTCTTTCAATAAAAGCAACCCATTAAGAGCCTCTTGATTATCTATTTGAATATTTCAATTTAAAATGCTAGTTAAAAAAAGTAAATAAAATATGCTTCAGTTCTGCAAATTAAATCTATCCTCAGTTAAAGTCCATTGAGACATACCCCCAGGGTGAATTTTCCCTACATCTCATTTCTGCCCTGGGGTGTTTTCATAGCAGTCTGAGTCATCCAAAGCTCCTAAGCTGAACTGATTTCTGAATCTCATAGTTGCTATCCCACAGACAAAACCACGTCTGTGATTCAGAAAAGCGCTGATTAATGCGGGGCGGGAGGAACTCCGACACTGCCATTTGCCCCCGCCCTTTTCTCCAGCCTGCTGGACCCAGCCTGGCCTTCTGCAGGTCCCACACGATGCTGGCACTGGGGGAACACAGAGACTGGGCACACTGGCTAGGAAGCCACGTGCAGTGGTGTGGGGGTCCTGCCCCGTCCCTTCCCCATCCCAGCAGCCGGGCAGCAGCTGCACTTTGAGCACATCTCCTGAGGCAGCAGCCAGGACTTCTGCTGCAGCAATGCCCCCGTGAGCCTGGCCAGCGCTCCTTTGCTCATGCTACCGATTGTCATCAGCTTCATCCTTTCCTGGAGTCCAGCCTCTCCAGCCTCTCCTGGCCCTGCACAGAAGGTTCTCCCGCAGCTTGTTGCTCCTGTCTGCTAGAGCAGCACTGAGCTGGGTTAGGAGGAGGAGAAGGAGGGGGAGGAGGAGAAGGAGGGGGAGGAGGAGACCCTTCCTCGCAGGGCAGGTGGGGCACTCACACCAGATCCTCATAGGGTGTCAAGTGACGGTCCATAGCCAGTGAGCTCTGCCAAGGGATTTCTCCATCCTCTGCATGTTGATGAGGCGCTGAGGAGCTGTACACACCAGCAGCGATGCCTCAGGCATCTGGAATTTTCAGCATTTTTGACTCCTCTGTTTTTCCTGTGAGCATTCAGCCAGTTTTGGGCACCAGGCGGAGGCACTGCCTCCAGACATGGAACAGAAATACCGAGGAGACATGGCAGAGTCCTCCATGAGCTCTGCACTCCCAGCCCCCAGCCCCTCCTATACCTTCAGCTGGGCTTGTTTCAAATGCAGTGAGAGGTGCAAACCCAGCTGTGCCAGGGATCTGCAGCCACTGAGAGGGTCCGTGGCTGGGCCCTCAGGCGGGGTGGTTCTCCTGCTGCAGTTTGGTAGATGAGCAGATGGTGCCATCAGGATGATTAACAGCACCGAATCCAGTTTGCCAAGAGCCTATTGATTTTCCAGAAGGGTGACAAATCTTCTCCTTATGTACCAACACTGAGACTGAAGTAATCTGCTTACAGCAGGAGGGAAGTCAGCTTTCAGGGTGATTTAGGGAGGGCTGGGTTGCATCCAGACATATACCAGTATGATCTTTCCTGAGTGCTGTTACACATTGCCTTAACAATTAATTAGAGATAAATAGCATTTATGTTTAACACTAATTTGTAGCTGAGATAGGGCAGCAGACTGAGTGCCAAGACCAGATCCTGCACTGGGTGGATGGCTTCCCAATGAGTCAAAGTGAGAAAGGATTGTCCCTGGGCTCTTTCTTTTCCCTGAGGTCTTGGTGGATGACCATGTAGGGAAGCCACTGTGGTGATGGCAATGTATTAATGTCTTTTCTTGACAGACTGAGGATCTGGGGAGATCTCTGGTTAACAGAGTTTATCGGACATGATGATTTGCCATGGTCTTAAAGCAATTGGGTTGTGGCCAGATATAAGCAAGGGACATCACGAAACACTGTCACCATCAGGAGCACCTCCCTCTCCTCTGGAATGGTACAGCCCCTCATGTATGAACACAAAACAAAAAGGCAGTGCTGAGTTTGCAATCTCATCTCTTGATCAGTATGGCAATCATCTCAGAAGTGTGTCAAAAAAGACTGATAGGTGTTACCACGAGGCTTTTCCATATCTGTCCAATTATAATGGGAACCCAGCTGTCTGGGTTGTAGTGGAAGAAAATAACAAGCTTGTTTTTCTGATGCTGGATCCTATTCATTCCCAACCCCTCACCCTTTCATCTGTGGTCCCTGTGTGAGGCTGAAGTGTTGGTTTAGTGAAGGGGACCCATGGTGATCCTCTGATAACCATGGCAGAGGCTGATCAAGTCCTGTGGGTCTCGATCTCCAGTTGTTGGGAAAGAAGCCAGTGTGCTCTTTCCAACGAGACTGGGATGAAGAGAAGAAAAAGTCTGAGCTGCCTCCCTCATATTTTCAGAGCATCATCATCTGTTGGCAATTTACTACTGATGCAGCGCGTACCAGGTTTACAGCAGGTCACTGGAAATGTACCTGGGCCCATTCATCGTTTTTAAAAGCAAAGCAATGCTTAAGTGCAATATTAATTTAAATTTACCTTCCTGCGGAAAACTGGTGGACAGGGAGCCTTCCAAAAGATGTATTTTTATTATCTCTCTCTTCTGCTTCTGGCCATTGATAAATATTTATTTAGGCTTTAACCTGCCAAAGGCTTTAAGCACAGCTACATTTCACTTCCCTCCAGGGTAAGTGCTGGCAGGCAGCTGTCCGCGATGGGCAGAGCCTGCGGCAGACCCAAAAGTGCCTTCCCATGGTGGCTGGGGAGTGTAAATAAGGCCTGGCCACAGGAACACGTGGGTCAGAGATGGTGGGGGGAACCCCAGAGACCCCGGCAGGGGACATGAGCCCTGGTGCAGCCCCTCCCAGGGCTGTCCTGGGGAGCCTCAGCCTGGGGCACACCGGAGCTAAAGGGAAAGGCTCGACGGAATGAGGGGGATAAGGGATACAGGACACAGTACGGGACACAGAGGAGGAGCATCTTGGAATTGCATAGGACTTATTATGGGGTGTTTAGAGGAGGAACAAAGCATGGGGAAAGGGAGGGATCTTGGTGGTTTGGGAAGGAATAAGGGTGGGAAAATACAATGATAAAGGGATAAAGGGCCAGTGGCATGTCAGGGGCTGGCTGGTTGCTTTGTCTGGCTGGCCAAGCCCTGCACCTGGTCAGAAGGATCTGTCTTCTCATTGAGCTCCACTTCAGGGGCTTTTCATGGGTGAGAGACTCTCTGCTCTGTGTGCACGTGTGTTGGGGGTCTAGGTGAAGCACTGGTGAATATTAAGCTGGACTAACTGGGGAGTAGGATAAAGGGCTTTAGGAGACAGGTATCAAAGTAACCATAAACCTGGTCTGGATGCTGGTGGAACCAGAGATCTGTGTGTTGGTTACTGGAGGAACCTGGGTCCTGGCCAGCTACTGGAGTATTGTGGAGTCTGGAAGTCAACTGAGAGACCTGATTGTGTATGTTTGTACAAGAGCCAACTTGAGATGAGAGGATTCAGGGACCAGCTACTGTGTAGACTTGAGTGTCTCACTTGAGTGGTTAGAGGGGATCCACAGTGTATATATGTTCACATGAATATATACATTTTTTTTAAATTCAAAATATTAAAAAATATAAATATAAACATAAATAATATAAATATATATTCTATTAATGGGCTTTAATCATGATCTACCAGAGAGCAGAACAGGATGAGGCCCTTGGAGCTGGTTGCGTTTGTGTGTGTTGAGCGTTTCTGTGGAACTGGTCATGTGTGCACCCAGTATGTGCTGAGTATTCGTGTTTGTGCTCACGTGCCTGCTGGGAACACACACTGAGCCCCAGTGCCAGCTGGTCCTGGAGCCAGGGACCTGCAGCAGCCTTGCCTCCACTGGGCCACTGGATTTGTCAGCCTGTGATCGTGACCTGTTCACTTGGGCCTGCAGCTGGGTGGGAGTCAAGGACAGTCTGCCAAGACTATCCTACCGCCTGAGCAAAAGGGTTGAAAGGGAGAAGATGCTCCTTTTAATACCTTTGAGCTTACAAACTCCTTCTCAGACAAGGCTGGACGATGACAGGCAGCTAAATCCCCCATTCCCAGCACCCAGGCATATCCACCTTGCAACACTGCTTGGCTCAGCCACACCTGAGCTACCAAAGTTGCTCCCAATGGCATTGAACTGCTCAGAAACCAGCCATGGGTGTGATTCACAAGCTGGATGTTTGTCTACCAATCTGTCCCCTCAACAGGCACAGTCTGAGGGATATGCTGAGACAAGTCCCCTCCAAAAGCTATGTCACCCTGACCTAGGAGGTAGCTGGCATAAAACACTTGTTGGGGAATTGAGCAGATTGAAATGTGAACACATCAACAGTGCAGAGGTACTTTCAGTGATGGACAAGTCCACTAGCAGAGACGAAGCTTTCAAGGCCTCAGGGACCCATAAAATTTAGTTTTGGCAAATAATTTGCAGTCTTTCTTCCTTTTCACGTGCTACTCTGAGTTGCTGTGGAGGAATACCATGATCCAGCCCTGTATCTCCATCAAAATATAATAACAAATTACAGGCTCTTGTATCACTTTGACATTCTCCGAGTTATCGCGGAGGTACAAAATGATGAATTATTTAAAACAGATGCAGTGCATTTCACAAAATGTATTTGATTAAGTGGCAAGGCATTATGAAGAAAATTGAGACAAAAGCCTAAGAGAATCTATTTTCATAAAATATAACATGCTTCCTGTCTGAAGATAATTTTGAGTAAACAGATTAATTAGTAGGTAGACTGATAGATTTTCCACTAGGAAGTCCTATTTACATAAGAAACCAATACAAAATGGAGAATGGTCTTGCTAAGCAAGACATATTACCCTCTCTCCACTGCATCTGCAAAACAGGCAATGAAAAGGAAAGAACACAAAGGGCTTTTTTAGTTCCAAACTGCTCCTCTTTCCAAAGCCCTGTACTGGGTGCTGTGTGGGGAGGTTTTTGCTAAAGCACTGCTGATATATCACTTTGTAGATGCCTCTGAATCTTACAGGTTCTTCCTACATCTCAGTACAAAACACATTTTTGATTGTCATGGCTTTTGTGGCTTACCATGGTCTGTAGAGCTCCATGGGGGGAAGTCAGGTCCTTTTTCAAATGGGATCTGGAGGAGGTGTTTGAAGACATGAGTATCCAAGAGCTTGTCTGTTTTTTTCGCAATGAAGTCAGCTTGTCTACAAGCCTTGCCTTGACGACTTTTTTAAGCATGCAAGTTACTACAACACTATTTCATGGAATACATAAACTATCTTTGCAATGAAAATGGAAAATTGCTCTCATTTACTGATTTCTTATTGTTATGTACTGACTTTATTTATTTATTTATTCTTATTTCTACTGAATACATCAGTATCATTTATTTGCATATTTGCTTCACTGAAATCCCAAATTGTATTGTATATCATCATATTCACCTAATATAGTACGAATTCCCCTGCTGTTTCAATTGGACAACTGTGGTGATGGGGAGCAAATAGTGTATTTCATCTTAGAAATGGCCCTGTCGAATGATATATGAACTTCATTTAATTTCCATCTTCTGTTCCGTAGTACTTCTTTCCTTGTTTCTATTTTCCTTAATAAATGATCATGTTTAATATTTAAATACACAAAAGTAAAAAAAAAAAAGTTAATAAAACAGTTTCCTCTCCCTCTCTTTCTTCTCCTTTCCCCTCCAACACTGGCAGCATGACTTACATTAGAGGAGAGCACTTTGGCTCAAGCCTAGCCTAAGTATTGACCGCTGGCAGTTTGCTTCTGTATGGATTCATCACTGTTGATTTTTATTCCAAGCTTAAGATACGAGCATGTATCTCTTTCCAAGTACCAGTCTCCTACAGACTTTCTAGCTCTTTCGCAGCCAATGTCTGAGCTCTTCCATGGCTAATATCTGAGCTCTTCCATGGCTAATGTTTGAACTCTTCCACGGCTAATGTCTGAGCTCTTCCACGGCTAATGTCTGAGCTCTTCCACGGCTAATATCTGAGCTCTTCCATGGCTAATGTTTGAGCTCTTCCACAGCTAATATCTGAGCTCTTCCACAGCTAATATCTGAGTTCTTCCACAGCTAATATCTGAGTTCTTCCATGGCTAATGTCTGAGCTCTTCCCTGGCTAATATCTGAGCTCCTCACACGAGTGAGTACAATACCCATCCCTGCAGGCCTGCGGGTGGGAGCCCAATATCACCTGGCAGGTGAGGCCCAATATCACCTGCACTGGAGGCTGCAGGGGATCCTTGGGACACATTCCTAAGTGGGAAAGGTGAACTAGCACCCCTTGAGCTCCTTGCTGCCATGGGGTATTTCTTCCTTCCAGCTACTTTGCAGTGCAGATGTGCACAGCCTCTTCTGTACAGCCACACAGATGTAGCCTGAGATGGAATAGAGAAGCAACCCCAGATACAGATTCCTTAGGACAATACACTGACTGCTGGGATATATCCCCTTCTTTCTGGATCACAGAACAATGCCAAAATACGGAACAGGAAACCATCCAGTCTGTATTTCTCATGGGAGACAGATGCCCTAAAATATGGACCCCAGCCAAATGGATTTCTTAGCCACATAGTAAACATATTTTGAAAAAGTGCTCTGAGACAGATACAGAGGGAGATCGTTGACTTTTTGATAGAAGTGGCAAAAAAGTGAATTTATACATGTTTAGCAAAAGATGATGAAAAAACTCCCGAGTTTCTCTTTTCCAGTTGCAGAGGAGTATACAGTGGAAACAGATTGCCAACTTTTTATTTCCCATAAAAAAACAACAAAAGGGTTAATGTTAAGAAACAGAAACTAAGGTCAGTGTAACAACAGTTTAATTCAGAGATATGTACAGTGAATACAGGGAATGAAACCAGTTACCCTTATCTTGAACAAACACCCTTCTGGAGGAAAGCACTTGTTTATTTAGACTGAAAACAGACACCAGCCAATATGCTGCCCACTGCCATACTAAGCATCAGGTGGTGTGATCTTTGATTCACCCAAGTGGTCTGAACTTTCCAAGTAGAGGGAGCAGCAAGTGCTTAGAATCTTTAGAAAATTGCCTCTCTCCAGTTCAGTGCTCCACATCAGAGGCACCTGAGACACCTGTGCTCTTTAACTTGTCTGCAGACTAATCCTCCCCTCCCACACATGCTCATACAGGATCGAAATAACAATTTAAACCTATCTACATAAATACAGCTCTTTAAAACGTGCTATTGATGCTATTACCTGAATTAGGAGAGCACTTATGCACAGCACACACATGCCCAAGTTGCATGGGGGGAAGAGTTTTAAAGTTTGGGTACAATATCAGGTTGCATCAAGGGGATTACTATAGACAGAGGGGAGAGGAAATGGAGCTTAAGAATGGCCCAGGAGACAAAAGGAAAAGAATATGGAAAACAAGAAAAAGAAAGCTCCAAGAAGCAGATGATTCACAGTTACTTTAGGCAGCAGTTTAAATTTCTCAGTTTGAACATGGAAATAACACCTACTTATCACCAAGAGATAGGCTGGTAATTCATGTTGAAAAGTGCTCAAAGAGTCTTGGAAGAAAGGTACTTTTGGAAATGTCATCCTTGAAGCATTTGTTGTTATGGCACAGTGTGATTATGGACTTCAAACTGCTACCAAAAAGTGATGTAGAAGGAAAGCAGTAACCCATCCAGTACTGAATACTTGGCCAGCCCCAACATTTCTACCCATGATATCATCAATAGACAAATAATGGTGGGAAGAGTGGGTAAAAAAAAATCTTAAGTGTGTATTCTGCTAGGTCTCTCACCTGAAAAACTTCATTTGCAAAGTGTACAGCTCCAGGTGCATATTCAGTTTAGAAATTTTTCTTTATTCTCATCTTGTTTCCCCCTGAATTCAGAGATCCAGGCTGCCAGAGTGATGACACCAGCTCCGAGGAAGTCAGCAAAACAAAGTAACAGACTTCCATGTCCTCCTAGTTGATGACAGTTACGCTCAATTAGCACTGTGCCTTTACTTCAGGATCAGAATGGGTTTACCTTAGAATATTTCTCTGTCCATTTCTGTGTTTCAGCATGTGCCTTCAAACCCTGCAGTCACATTATTTGCCTGCTTCCGGCCTTGTGCCTTTAATCTCAGTTCATAACTCAGTTCTTTGGGCTGTCAGGACTCCATGATTCTTAGAAGGGAGGAATGGGGAGTTGCACCCAAAATCTTTCCATTTTGGTCCATCTCTGTGCCTCTCTGAGATGTTCTGCTTACGTTGACAGTGTGTCTCAGTCTCTTTCCAGATTGTTAATGACTTGCAAAGTCGACAGCATGGTTGCTGGCATTCCCTTTTCTTTATGTCTTCTGCCTGCAGCTGCTACGGAAAGACAGAAAAATTTAACATACATTCAGATCGTAAGAACAAAGAGGTGTAGAAATTGAAGTCTAGTCTTTTTCTCTACTTTTAAGGTAGGAATTCAATCATGAACTGGACTATCCTACCCTAGATCCAGGCTGGTTTACCCCAGTTTATTCACCTGTGCCTGAAGAAGAGGTGGAGATAGCACTGCCTCCATTGTACTCTATCCTATACATTGCATTCCTGATGCATATATTGAACCAAGCCTGGGCCAGCTCTACAAATGAATCCTAGAGAAAGTCAGACCTGCTCTGCCAGTCAGAAACCCACTGCTATTAGCAGGGCAGACTATTGGACACTTGTGTGGTGACACCCTTCCCTAAGGACACCCCTCAAGGAAGTGTAGGGAAGGAAACTTTGTCAGCACAGCTGTTTGCCACTAAGTCTTGCTACCAGGAACCTGGGATTAGATTCACTAAAACACATGTTCTTGTGCTTATCCCAGTAGTTCTGGTTTAGGTTTCTGTCCTACTCTCTATGCATCTCCCTTGACCAAAAAACCTCTATGGAGAATGGTAGCTCGATCATTTCCATTTCTCAAGACTGGTTCCATATCTCAAACCTAGAATTGTTCTCTTCAGTCTGTATTGGAGGTGGAGAAGGAAATAAATCCAACTTTCTAGTGTGATGCTTTGCAGATAAGGGATGTTTTCCTCCTATAACATATAAGCAGCCTTTATAGCACAAACACAACAGCAACAAAGATATCTGCTTACCTTTCTACATGATGAAATCCAGCCACAAAATAATGTTCACTTCTCACAAAATTTGGCAGTGCCTGTAGTGTTTCTTTCTCCTCCTTTCCTTATGTAATGCATTTGGTTAATGATCTCCAGTCCTCTATCATCACCTTCTTTTGTCTTGGCAGAACAGCCCAGGTAAGCATATGCCCCAATGCTGGCAGCCTAAGCTTTTCTTTCTGTAGTGTTAACTGTCTCGTTGCCTGCAGTAGTTTCTTCTTAATACCTTAGTTCTACCTTGGTAGCCACTGCAATAATAGGCACTGAGGCAGACCACTTTCATTTCTGGAACCCAAAAATCAAGGATATTTTGCCGTAAGCTGGTCCCGTCCATGAAGAAGCACAATAAAATAACATCGGTAGATTTCTACATCCTTGTGGAACACTGAGTGGAGTTCTCAGTAACCGACTTCGTTCTTCCCTGACACATCCAAGAGAATGAGTTTCATCTCTTTCTCATCTACCTCTCTGTCTGTAGTGTCAACATTGGCTCATAGGACTTGGGAAGGTGTTCATGACACAGAGCAAAGATGAGGCATATTTTACCACAGGGGTGATCTCCCCCTACAGCTAACTTTCTCCTAAAAGCATCCATTCCTTGAAAATCAAGATGAAATACAAAATTATGTATTCCCAGGATGGGAAATTTTTTTTAAGCTTTTGTGAAAAGAAGAAGGAGGAGACAAGAGAAATTCCATTAGTTTGGAATTTCTCTTATCTCCTTTTTTCTCTCCATGCTCCTGTCTTACCTTACTTCCCTGTTTTTTTCCCCCTTTTAATTTCTCTGGTATCAGAATCTTCGGAAATTGTGACTACCTTGTTCTTGCCTAATATTATAAATCAAAAAAATTAAGGCATAAGCCAAATCTGGATGTAACCAAGACTCCTGCAGTACCCTATATTTCTGTTTTATCATCTCAGATATTGTTTATGGTCAGTGTTCAAAACAGATTTAATTTTTTTAGATTGAATGACTTAATTTTGTGAGATGGAATGTAAAATGCTGTAGTGAACAACTTTCCAAATCGGTTTTATTGACATTTTTCCTGCCATGATCTGTTAGTGGAATTCTACAAAGGCAATAGCTCTTCTCTGTGCACCCATGCTGCTTTTGCTCATAGATCAGTTATCATGTGGGAATTAAGAATGTGCTCTCAGTCTTCATAGAGTCATGGTTAATTTATATGAAACAAGTTTGTTAGACTTAAAGGATAGTAATTTCCACCATCAGCCGCCTTCTCTCAGATCAGTTTCTTCTAATATTGTTGCTGCCTCAGCTTCCTCAGGTCACAGGTTCCCCTGCAGAGAGAACTGACCACCACACTTCAAAGAGCATCATGAAGACCACAGCAATTAAAGGAATAGGTTAATGTATCTTAATATAGCCAACCAATCTACATGGAGAACCATATGACATCATTGTTTTTTAGAGAAATCTACTTTACTGGCAATAAAGTGGAAATTACACAAATCATTAACAAATCACAACATGTTTACTTCAGAAGTTTCCTTGTTCCTATTGCGAAAGACTCATCCTGTGTGAGCACTTCAGAACTGAGTGTGCCAAACTCCCCGGCGGAACGTGGGCTGACAGTGCTGGAGCATGAAACAGGAGTAGACCTGCCAGAGAGACCCTCGAAACATCACCTTCCATGTCTGCTGAGGCATCACAAGTAAATGAATTGCAGAATCAAAGAATGGATGAGGTGAGGAGGGGTTATCTACTCCACCCTGCCCTGCTCAGAGCAGGACCAACTATAGCAGATTGCTCAGGACTATGTCCAGCTGGGTTTTGAATACGCCCAAGGATGGAGACTCCGCAGCATCTGTGGGCTGCCTTTTCCAGCATCTGACCATCCTCAAAGTAGTGGAATGAAGTACATCCACTGGAGAGTCTAAAGAGAAAGAACTTCCCACTCTTAAGGATATTATCTTGAACTCCAGATAAAGAGATTGAGTTTCCTGCTATCTTGTTGGCATTGGACAAGAAATTTTTACTCTGTCTCAGTTTTCCTGGTAGACAAAGACTGCAAGGTGTCTGCAGTCAGTAAAAACTGAGAACAAAGGGAACCAGAGGTTGATTAGTTTGGTCTCTCTGCAGAGAGAACTGTTTTCAAAGGCATTATTAGTGATGTAGATATATAACATGATTAGTATCTGTAATATTTATGTGGTCAGCTCATTTATTTCATACAGCTACAGAAGGGTTCTTCAACTGAAATGCGGGGTTGTAGGTCTAAAAATTCTAGCCTAAGGAGGAGGAACTTGTTTTTATTTAATGTGAACTCAGCTGGAGACAAAAGGCCATTTTAATTTACTGTAGTGGTATAATTTTACGCTGCCAGACCATATTTCCTGAGTCCTATTAAAGTATGAATTTTATAGTCTTGCTATAAGAACTTGAAAAAATTAAAACCAACGGCTCCTAACTGACCTCTCTTATTCCCTGGAAGATCAGTGTCAGTGGATCTCATGCAGGTCTTTAGTCATGAAGGCATTTCTTTTTGGGGATGGTGTGCTTTCATGTGCACTGTACTTAGCATAAACCTCTGTATGAAAATACACAGGTCGTTTCACCTTCTCCTGCTGTGCCTTGGCATTCCAGTTTCTACGTAGGTCAGTCTGGCTTGTCTGCTGAGGGCACTGACCCCAAGGGGCTCTGAGAGTTAAACTCTGCTTTTCTCCAGATACGCTGGAAAGCAACGGACCTGCGGTGACACACAGCTAGTACTCTGGTTCCTAAATGTGCCAGAAACTCTTAGCAGCTTAGAGAGACAGATACTCACCATTTCTGCCCATTTTCTCACATCTACTCAGAGCTTTTCCACACTGGCCCATGAACTGCTCATACTTCACTGCCTCTTGCCTTCCTCACTTTGCTGAGAAGCTTTGCCTGCATGAGGACTGCAGGATGCCTGCTGCCAGTGTTACAAGCCAGCGTGCAGGACTCAGTGTGCTGTTAGAGCACACATGGCTCCCTCAGCATGTTATGCCACAGCTGGCAATGTACTTACTTGCCTACTTATTGACAAAAAGGAGAAAGATTGCCTTCCCCACTGAGCTTTCATGTTTTTGGTACAGATTTATGCTTGAACACAAATTATCTGAGTTACAGACAGGCCATTTAGAAAATCTGTTTAGCAAGAAGAGCAGGGGGGGGAATATAATCTGGAAACAATCTCCAGTAATTGACAGGAATTGTCTTCTCTCTCAGTAACCAAAAAATGCCACTTGGATTAAATAAAAAAATACAACAAAATCTGAGTTTTAATCTCAAAACCATCAGCACAAGCAATGAAAGCAAACAAGTGGTGTCTTCTTTGTCCTGCTTCATGCTTTCTTCATCAATCATACACATGTATGTGGTGCAGCAGAACTAATGCTGTGCTTAGAGAGTACACATTTAGGCATAACTAGAAGTGAAGATTCAGCTTGCTTAAAGAACTATAGTTCAGTATATCATGCAGATTCATGCAGAAAATATAAAAACTACAGCATAAAGTTCAAATTCAGCCCTAAAATACGTGAGCTGGACACATTTGCTAAGTACAGATGTGTGATAACCACAGTGACTTAGATGTTCCCCATAGAGGCTGTTGCTGGAGTGTACCCCAGGACAGTGAAATGAGTGTGATCTCAGCCTGAGTTGGTCACAGGGCTGAGTCTCACGATATAAAGCCTCCGGAAAAAAAACTTACAAAGCATTTGAAACCCTTGGTCAAGGAATTACATAGCCTTTGCTGAAGTCTGTCTTGCAAGGTGAGAAATGAAACATCAGGCCCTTTGCCTTCAGCACAACTGTGTGGAAGACTAGAAGTATGAGACTTCACTAGAAAATGAAGCAGTTATGGCTCAGACTGTAACTGGGTGCTGGAAATATATGTGTACTGCTCAGTTACAAGAAAAGATCATGCTTGGGTTAGCTGGACATTTGTGGAGTAATTCCTTAGCACAATTTGGAAGCTGTCCAGCAGACAGTTTGGATGAGGCCACCCTGCTTCGAAGCCTTTAAAGAGTTAAGCAGTATATATGTGGAACATTTGAGGCACACCGGTAATTGCCAGCAGCACGCTGGGCGAACAGCAGAGCCCTGTGCTTTTAAATTAATAAGCTGCTTATTTACCTGCCTTCCGTGGCACAGCAGAGATGAGTCGATCAACGTAATTGCTCATTCGCATGATTCTTTTTTCTATTTAACAAAACGTTTTGCTCCCGAAAAGAAAAAAAAAACAAACACTCAGGCATGATTCAAAAGTCAAATAAAAGCGGAACCAGAAGCACATTCAAGCAGCACCTCTCACGCCGGATGAAGCACTCGCAGCTCCTGCTGCAGCCGCCCAGAGGTGGCTTTTCCCAGCTGTGGATTTTTCCAGCCGTGGATTTTCCCAGCTGCGGAGCCGCCGCGAGAGGGCGCCGGGCCCCCGCGGTCAGCGCGGCACAGCGCGGCACAGCGCGGCACGGCGCGGGGATTGACAGAACACAGCGAAAATGCACCGCAAATTCGCCCCGTCTGCCTCTCCGAACGGCATTACGCGCTTGGGACTGCGGAGGAAATAGCTACAAGCTGCCAGCGCTCCATCGCCAGGAGGACATGGCAGCATGGGGATGATTTCCGCACAGTTTTGTGGAGAATTTAAGCCTGTGAGCAGTGACAAAAAATTTAAAGGGACGACGCAAGCCAGACATTTGGCCCGCTCGAAGGGCACAGGTACTGAAGAACGCCGATGTCTATGTCTACGCTTTACTGCTGGATTCTTTAAAAAAATCACTTTGAATTTCTTATGTTCACATAAAACATGCTGTACAAACGCCTGTAAGATCAAGGTACAAATTCGTCCATCAGCATCCAGGGACATGCCCTTTTGACGGGGAGAAATGGGTATTACAAAAATCTCGCAGAAAATGAATTTTATTTCAATGTCTAGGATTGAGCGAACCTTTTGCCCTGTTGACACGCACCCCTCTGTAACAGTCTGCTGCAAGTAACTTGTCAGGCAATTTGATGTACTCAATGATGCATTTGCTCTCCAAGCGGGTATTTTAAAATATAATTTTAAATAACAACCGTATTGTACAAACCACTCATTTTTGTTATATTCGCCAATGCCAGTGCTGGCTAGGAAAACGGGACACTTCGGATCCAATCCCGAGAGGCAGCAGCCACAGGACATCGTCCGTGTGGAAAAGCTCACAGGGAAGAAGCCTGGGACACCACCCGGCTGAGCAGCGACAGCTGCAACAGGGACCGAGCGCGTCGCTGCCGGCGGTGTCCGTGCGCTCCCGCGCAGGGCGGCCGTCCNGCCAATCGCAGCGCTCTCCGCCGGGGATGACCTCACTCCTTGCATTCCCATTGGCCGGCTATATTAAGAAAGTCGCGAGCGCCTTTAAATAGCGGCGCCGGGCCGCAGCTTGCGGCAGTGGCTGCGCGGAGCGGGACGTGCGCGGTTGTCTGCAGTGAGGCTCCTGTGGAGGGACTCGCAGCCTGCCCTCCCAGCAACCCCGCACTAAAGCGTTTTGTGCCTCTTTATTTTCCACGGTAATTTTTTCATTGCTGTGACTTCCGATATCCCTGTAAATTGAGACCCAAAGGCCATTTCAGTTCAAGCCTGCTGCTTCTCCCGGTTTACAATTCCTCCGCTCCCTTTTGGCCAAGAGCTGGCGAGAGTCGAACATGACGAATTTTTTAAGGGAGTCGAGCGAGCGCTTTTCCAGTAGCNCGGGCCGGCTCGCCACGGTGCCCTGTGAGAAGCGAGAGGGAGCGGGAGGCGGCGGCCGCGGGGAGGAGGGCGCTGCCATCGTCCTGCTGCACGGCAAGGCCAGCTTGGCGAGCCTGGCCATGGCCGCCATCCGCAAGAAGCTGGTGGTGGTGGGGGACGGTGCCTGTGGCAAGACTTGCCTCCTCATCGTCTTCAGCAAGGACGAGTTCCCCGAGGTCTACGTGCCCACCGTCTTCGAGAACTACGTGGCGGACATCGAGGTGGACGGCAAGCNTCACTTTGCCCGGGCTTTAAAGCAGCACCTGGGACGCAGCGGCGCTCCCCGTTCCTCTCGGTTGCCCGCGCAGACTCTTCACACCGGCCATCCCGAGCGGCGGGACTGCGGCGGGGGCCGGCCCTGCCCTGCCCTAGCGCCAGGCCGGGATGCCCCGGGGCCGGGAGGGCTCGGAGCGGGGACACGGAGCTCCCCCGCCGCCCCCGGCGCGGCTCCGCCCNNNNGGTCGTGCGCGGGTGTCTGCGGTGAGGGCGAGAACCGGCGGCGGCGCTTGCACCGCAGGGCTCCGGGACCGGCGGCGCTGCCCTGCGTCCGTAGCGCTCCCCNGGTGGAGCTGGCCCTGTGGGACACGGCTGGCCAGGAGGACTATGACCGCCTGCGTCCCCTTTCCTACCCGGACACCGATGTCATCCTCATGTGCTTCTCTGTGGACAGCCCGGACTCGCTGGAGAACATCCCGGAGAAGTGGGTGCCCGAAGTCAAGCACTTCTGCCCCAACGTCCCCATCATCCTGGTGGCCAACAAGAAGGACCTGCGCAACGACGAGCACGTGCGGAACGAGCTGGCGCGCATGAAGCAGGAGCCGGTGCGCACCGAGGACGGCCGGGCCATGGCCATTCGCATCCAGGCCTACGACTACCTGGAGTGCTCGGCCAAGACCAAGGAGGGTGTCCGGGAGGTCTTCGAGACGGCCACCCGGGCAGCCCTGCAGAAGCGCTACGGCACCCAGAACGGCTGCATCAACTGCTGCAAGGTCCTATAGGGCGTGTCTGGAGCGCGGCGCTGGGCACAGCGCCTGGGTCACCTGTTGGCAGGTGGAGAGCAGCTGGGTTACACACGCACACGGCATCTGCCTGTTCCCTCCGCTAGGGACTGGCCGTGGATGGGGTGGGGGCTAAGGGAGGGAGCACTCTCCTCGAGCCTTGGCCGAAAAGGGTTGTGCTTGCTCAGCCGTGGGGACAGAGGGAGGGGGGGATTGCATGCCCTGAGTCTTGGGAATAAAGTGGGGAGAAGCCTTCTCCTACCACCGGCCCCTGCGAGTTAGTCGCGGACTCAACAACAAAAAGCTGCTGAGACTGGACTGAGCAAACGTTGCACCCGGCTCTGCCCCTTTGCCAACACCTGCTGCTCCCTGCTCCCAGGCAGCCTCCTCTCTTTTGCAAGAGGAGGGCGGTGGAGCTGAGATGCTCGAAGGGACTTCTGCCTCCTGCCTGCATGTGCCTCCACCCAGGCGAGCTGGGGAAAGGGGCTGCCTCTCCCAGGCTGCCTGCAGCATCCTCGCTTCTCCCTCACGTGTTTCAGCCTGAGCCTGACCTGCTGTGGAAATTAGTGCCCTGAAGACCGAGACTGGGAGGGGAGGGGAGGGTCATCCCAAGCAAAGCCTGTATATATCTTACCTTTTCTGTCTTGTGCAAACTGGGGTAGTGCAGGGGGTGCTTATTTAAAGTGAGGTGGGGAGGGGTTGCCCAGGTGGGACCTGTGTTGTGCAAAGGAACTTGCCCTGAGTGACTGATGCCTGCTGATACCAGGAGCCTTGAACTGACTCCAGCTGCAGAAGCCACCAGGCCAGAAAGTAAAGCCGAACTGTCCTACTTGCTGGATATCCACCTCCTGATGGATGAGGCAGGATGAGCAAGGGGATGATATTGCCATACTATGATCTTGGTGCCTGCTCCGTACTGTTAATGTTGTCTCCTGCAAGTGTGTTGTTTGGGGTTTATTTAAAAGTTTATTTTCAGAAGAAGTTACTTTGCACAACTTGGTGGATTTTTTTTTTAATGTTTAAATTAAACACTCAATGCACTCATCATCTGCATCCAACACTGTAGCATTGGAAACGTTCTTACTCAGTAACCTCATCTGGGTCTTGTTTAAAATAGATTTCAACACAAGACAAAGTAAAACCACTGTATATTTTTGCCTTGGAAAAAAAATGGGTGAAAGCACTGTTCCTTATGCAGTGAGTACATCAGATTTTAGTACTAAAGGGCAGTTTAAAGAATCAAGGTTTATTTAAAACTTATTTTCACAGGGTGGCCAACCTGGGTGAAAATAATTTTGTGTTTCTCTGGTTCAGAGAACAAATGTATCCATTTATGTTTGTTTACTTTTCTCTCTCTTCCCTCAACAGTGGTACTGAGACTGTTTTTAATAAACTGACATGGCAAAAACTGAGATGTATATGATGTTTACATAAAACTATAGTGTATGCAGTTTTTTATGTAAAGTATTAAAAGATTCTATGCTGACACTTGTGAGAGCAGTGTTGTGATTCATGGAGACTGTCCTCAGGTTGCAGCAGTACACCTGGATGGTGTTGAACTAGACCAGAGTTTGCCCCTTGCCTGCACATGCTTTTATTTGGCTTTTTTCCACTGGCTGAAATACCTGTCTGGCAGCTTTTAGAGGATGGTGGTTTCATTTCCCTTCGGGGGAGCTGCTTCCTTCGTTTTTCTGTGCATGGCATGTGGAAGTGTACTCAAAAGCCAAGGTGATGACTAATCCATCCTTGTTGCTGTTGAGCACGGGAAGCTTCTGTGGCTTGTGCTTAGGCTCCCAGCGAGCTGGTGTAGCAGAAAAACAGGCACAGAACTGAGAAGTAGCACAGGCTGTAAGGGTTATTTTTCAAGAAAATACTTAGATAAAAGCAGCTTTTATTAGGGATCTCCCCTTTGCTTGAAGTGCATTTTCCTGCTTGCTGCAGCAGGCCATGGGAGCAAAGCACTGCTCTCTGTTGAAGCAGGAGTCTCCGAAGCTGCCTGGCTGGATTTCCCAGTTGCTGGCCTCATTAATTCCCATAGCAACCTAAGGAGTCTGGGCCTCTCCGTGTCAGAGATCCCCAGCAGGGCATTGTGCCTGTCCCTTCCCTCTTGTGCCTGGGCAGGTGCTCAAGGCCCTGTGGTGCTGCCTGTGGCTGTGGCTCCTGGCAGGAAAAGGGGGCCTCGTGCAAAATGTGATTGTTGCTGAACAATAAGGCCTATGTTCAATTTTTTTTTTCTGGAAAAACTTCCTCAGATACCTTCAAGGGAAATCTCAGGATGGGTTTATATTTTCCTGTATCTTCTCCACTCCTTTTGCAGAAATGTGAGAAGAGAGTCGAGCCTTTTCTGGTTTTGACCTATGAATATCTGCTAGGGTACAGATAGTTCAGAAATGTTAACAAATGTTAGCAAATAACAAGGCAAGCAAAACACACGTAATGGCTTTAGCTTGTTCACTCACAGAGGACTGAAAGCGATGGGGCTTTTCAGACAGACTGACATAGAAATAGCAGGTTCCTTGTTCAACACCTGGAAAGTCAATCAGCCGTAATGTGAAAATACTAGAGTACATGCTCAGTCCATGCTGAGAGTTTATTACACTGTTTCCTATGATCCCTAATGAAAGACAGAGGCATTTTCACATAGACGATTTAATCAGGATTTCTTGAAAGGTACCTAAGTTCCAGGTTTTGGGTATCCTTCTCAATTCTCCTGATACTCAAATTTCAATTTCAATTCTTTGGATAGTCAATGTGTGAGTTTCTTATCTTCAGTTTGATAACACTAAAATCAAATATCCTTTGAAAGGGATCTTAGTTTTGGATGCTTAAAGGGCCATGGCCAAAGACCTCATTCTTCCAGGGGCACTCAAACCCCCAGCTATGTGCGGAGTAACGTCCTTATACGTGATGCCAGCCAGTGATGTTAAAACCTGCACTGGAAATCTCATTAAAATGATTGCAATAGCTGAAAAACTTATCAATTCAGTTAGACTGCAGCAATAACTAATCTTCTCAAAACCCCAAAGGAGAAAGCATTAATATTTGTATTTTAAACACTTGGAAATGGGTTAGCATTGCATCCCTGTATAATTAACTATACCAATATTTTCCACTGAGGTGCTTACAAGGTAATTACATTCATTATTTCCAATTGGATCTTTGCCCAAGCCAGGGATAGAGCCTCTGGCCCAAGGGGGAAAAGCTGCAAGAAAACACATTTCGGTTTTAACCGAGCATGACCTTTCTCTGCTACTTGTGAAGCTGAGTAAGTGGTCAGGGTGAGATCACTGTGGGAGTCCACCCATCGGGGTCAGATGGTGGGACCAGAGCTCTAACATATCTCCTTTACTTGTGTCACATTGCTGGGCTTGCTTTGGTGGAGGGGAAGCATAAGGTGTGGCACATCCCACCCTTTGACTCAGACACCGTGACAGGGCCAGGCTGACGTCCCACAGTGTGAGAGTGTCACACTGACCAGCTCCATCAGACACCCTGACAGGGCCAGGCTGACACCCCACAGTGTGAGAGTGTCACACTGACCAACTCCATCAGACACCCTGACAGGGCCAGGCTGATGCCCCACAGTGTGAGAGTGTCACACTGACCAGCTCCATCAGACACCCTGACAGGGCCAGGCTGACACCCCACAGTGTGAGAGTGTCACACTGACCAGCTCCATCAGACACCCTGACAGGGCCAGGCTGATGCCCTGCAGTGTGGGGATGTCACACTGACCAGCTCCATCAGACACCCTGACAGGGCCAGGCTGACGCCCCGCAGTGTGAGAGTGTCACACTGACCAGCTCCATCAGACACCCTGACAGGGCCAGGCTGACGCCCCGCAGTGTGAGAGTGTCACACTGACCAGCTCCACCCCACAGCTGTATCTGCCCAAGTGTACCCAGAGGGTCTCGCACCATTGGGGCCAGGCAGGCAGCTGAGCTCAGGGCAGGTGCCTGACAACCTACACCCTGTATTCAGACAGAGGATTGGTTTCATCTGGACCTCCCCTTGCTTATCTTCATCTGGTCCCCTAATTCATGTTCATCTGATCCCAGTCTGTCTGCTGTAACCTTTTGGCAGGAGAAGTGGTGACACTGAGCAAGTCAGAGCATCGAAGGAAGGTCAACCACCAACTCACCTCACAGTCCCTGTGCAGGCTGCTGGGCACACAAAGGCTTCCCCAGCTATGTCCACACACTGCACAGATGTCCTCAGTTAAGGAAGGTTGCACCTTCCCTCATTCTGTTTAAGATGAGTTCAGCTTCTGCTAAAGGTGTTTCTTCTCGTGCGAGCCAGAGCCCTGTGATGGTGCTGTTGCATCCTTAGCAGCAAGCTCTAGAAGCGTAGAGGAACCTCACTGAAAGGCCCACTCATCATCTCCATCATTCTCTGTTCAGGTGAGGAGACCGCTTGTGCACTCCCACAAGGTTCCCAGGCTGAACCCTCTGGCAGTGTGAGGGTGTCTTGTCAGGGCAGACTGAATATGAAGCCACCCAGGGAAAGTCAGTACCACCTTTTGCCCTTCTTTTCCCTTTTTACCCACAGCAGCTGTAAGTAGCCCTTGCGTGATCAAATGGAGAATCTCTGTATAGAAAACACACTCTGTAGGGTGTGTCAACACAGAATAAGTCATCTTTGGTGGGAGAAATAAGTGATTAAATCTCCTTGGTACTTTTGGTAGAATGTGTGTTATGCACTGGAGTTAGGCTACTTAAGCTTGCTAGTTTTTTTAGCCCTCATGTAACTCCACACGCTCCAGGGGGTTTGCACAAGTGCAATGGCAGACTTTAAAGCAACGTCCTCTTATATGGCTTTCTGGGTTTGCAACAATAAATTAGTTTAGCTCCATTTGCCTTACACTATGTTGGACAGGTTACAAGTCTTTTTTAGCAACTCAGTAAAGAATTGACACAAACTCCCTGCAGTAAGAGAACTAAAAGAAATACTCTGAGGGAGTCCACAAGTGTTTTACTTGAATCAGTGTCACTAACAGTGATTCACTCACAGATTTTCTTCCTTGGCTGCAGAACTAGATGATGTTTAAGGTCCCTTCCAATATAAGCCACCCTATGTTTCCATAATTCTATGTCTTTAAGTGCTTGATTTGAGTAGCCTGATGTAATGGATGGACATTTCCTTCAATGCTACTAGAGGAAAGGAACAAGTTGCACTTCTCTCTTCCCCTGTATTCCCTTGAATATGTCCAATTTTTTGTTGAAAGCAAATTTTCTTTAGGCTTGCTCCCAGTGGTAGTGGTAAGCCACAGTCTGTGAAAAGTAGCAGACAGGTAAATTCAGTTTTGTGGCCACGCACACCCTGCACAGGACAGGCTCTCCGGTTCTGTCACAGGGGCCGTGAAGTGAGAGGCTTTGAGGTCACCTGTAAGAGGTGTATGTGTCAGCAGTGTATTATCCATCCATAACGCAGAAGTTTATACCATTTGGTGTAATAACAGCTACGGGCATATCTGCATTCCTTACACGCTTATCAAACTGGTGCTAAAAGGTGGAGGTGTTAGAGAGGGGTTAAAGCCGGAGGCACTGATGAGATACCTGCACCGAGCAGTAGCTGCGGAGTAAGAACATAAGACCGGTGCCTACAGCACGAACTAACTCTGTGTGTACATTTCCCTCCTCACTTGCCAGTCTGTGTGGGTTTTGTCTGTGTTGCTAAATCTTGCTTTCCAGTAAAGGGGACCAGTGGGTGGGATTTTATGCTAAATGCTTAGTTCCGTTGCTTTTAGGTCATTCATCCTTTTCTGCATTCAAAGCTTGCTGTGGCAGGGCTGGAGATAGGAATTTGGAAACAAAGTGGGTTTCCTGGTGGGAAATCATCCTCATTTGCATGCGAATGTCCCCTTCCCTGCCGGCTGCAGGGAGGGGAGGGTGGTGGTAGTGAGGAGCCCCCAGGGCTTGGGGAGGTGGGAGGAAGGCTCTGCCAGGGGTCTGCCCTGGAAGAGCTTTTTCTCTGCTCCTCAGCTTTTGTGCAGTGGGGTTTTTGTACAAGAGTTTGACCCTACAGCCCTTGCTCTGCGGGGCTCTTCTCTCTGAGTGCAGCAGCACAAGCCGGGACTGCAGGATCCAGTCCCACTTTGCTGGATTCTCTGCGGTCTGATGGCAGCAGCCTGACCCTTCCTGCTGACAGACGACTTTCTCCTCCCGTGAAAACAGAGCGAGTTTTAGACCAGGGTTTTTCATAAGGTATGTGCAAAGCTAGATGTAGTCACACTACCTGTGTAAAAGTATACAAAGATGAAAATCCAGGCTTTTGCATTCAAGATTCTTATAGGAGTATTTGGGCACTTTGCATTTTCGACGAGTGATCAGCTTGGAAAATTTTTAGGAACATCACTGCCTGGTGTGCAAGTGTGACAACATCAGAAAGACAAAGATAGATATATATCTTTTTTGGGGGGTTTAAACCAACCATACCCTCATGAGTGTCTGAAAGAAACTCCAAATTTCTAAATACTGCTTTCCAAAAGTACTCATAATTCATTTCCATTTTCTCTGGCACTCATCTTGGAGGGACAGTAAAATGTTGGCATCTAGAGACGCGAGGAAACTGGATGGGAAGAGCTCATGTCAAAACAGCCGCGTATCAACACGCCTTCCCACGATGAGGCGATGGGCAGGAAGATGTGTGTCTTCCCATGTTTGCTCTTTACGGAGGCGTTCCCAAACAAGGCCCCCTTCAGCTGGGGAGCTCATTCCTTCTTGATGGTGACAGAACACTTTGCATTGGCAGTGATTGCTGCATTTCACTCAAAACATTCCCAGTGATTAACCGGAATGAGAAGCTCGCAGAAGACACACAGGCACACACATATACCAGTAAAGTGGTGACAAGGAAAGCAAATTGCAGTGATTACCTTGCAGCCAGGAATTTAGCGAAGGTGTGCCTAATGCCTGAGCTCTTTGCTAACAGCCCGCCTGGCTCCCACACACCGGTGGCCTCTCCTCTTGGGTGGGCTCAGATTTAACACCGTCGTGTGAAATTCAGAGCAACTGTTCTCAGCCTATGTTCAGCTGGGAAGATTTCAGGCTGGGAGAAGGGCTTTGATACTTGAGGGATTCTCTGTCTTTTCCAGCATTACCTCTGGGTTTAATAGAAAACCATTCCTCTGCAAATTTTTCATCTAAAAATGCTCTTAATTCTTCATCATTCCAGGGAAGCAGCTGAGGATGGCAGGATGTTTCACTAGCACTCTTAGACTGAAATTACTGTAGCAGTTGTAATGTGTACTCTAAGACATTGGTTCCAGCCACTTTTTACTTTCCTTAGCCTAAGCATGTATTTGAAACAAACTTCTGAAATTTTACATCTCACAAACTAGGCGAAGGAATAAGCCAGATATATTTCTTCCACGTAGTCTCGAGAAACTAATGACCACAGTCATTTAAAGGAGTCTCCACCGGGCCCCTGAGCTGGGTGCAGGTATCTGGCCGGTTTAGGGACCCCCATTTCTCTGCACACCCTGCAGAAATGCCCATGGAGGGAAGGTTTATTCCCTATCTGACTGCTACCAACACTGCTGAAGGCTGTGCAAATGCCGTGGGGGGCCCAGGGCAGCTGCCCTCGGGTAGCTGAGGGTGGCTGTGTTTGGTGCCAGCCCCCTCTTGCCAGGGGACACACTGTCGCTGAGGGCTGGGGGGCTGGTGCACAGTCACCTTGCAGGGAGACAGTCTCCCTATTACCATATAGCAGGCAAATTGTAAATAATGTATTGATTCACTCTGCTGGTGATGTTAATCTCCTGAACTCTTTGTTAAATTTTGGGATTATACTGGTTTGTCTCAGAAGGTCGGTTTATCAGCAGAGTCATTCCATGTCAGCATAATTTTTGTTGCACTGGTAAAACTCCCTGTGTGATTAGGGGCAAGGTTTCCCTTTTGCAGGTTACTCTTCTCCAGATAGGACTGTGCTGTGGCAAACTCTGCCAGCAGGATGAGGACATGAGGCTGGAAACACCAGCACACTCCACAGGCAGCAGCTGGTGGCTGGGAGTGACGATTGAACTGGAGACACAGCTCAAGCTGCCATGGCTGAAACTTCACTGCAAAAGTTTCTTGTTTCTCATTTTGCTCCTTTGATCCGTTGAAAGATCAAGTTTCAGGGGAAAATCAGCCAGGACAAGCCGCAGAGGGCTAGAATTACAGCATGTGGAGCAGCAGGGCCAGACGAGATCACTTTCAGGCTGCAGCCAGTCCTTACTCAACTAAAGCCAGAGCCCGGGACTGATGGAGGGCCACGTCAGCTGCTCTTATTGTTATAGATACAGATGTTTAAAATTAAAAGCAATTGTTTATTAGGCATTCCCAAATGACTATTTCATAAAGCAGTCACACACCAGTCTCGGAACTTGCAGCTCTTCTACTGTCAGACCATGTTAAGTCTATGCATGAATGGTTTTAAAAATCCCAAGAAAAATATGCATTCTTACATGTTAATTTTGCAAGCCAATCCAGTGGCTGTGCTTTAAAAACTGACAAAGGAAGAACAGCAACCCAGAAGGTGCTCACATGCCAAAATTTGCTGTGTTGTTGGATGAAATGAACAGGGTAGGCTGGTGGGCTCTTCCAGCCCTGGTTGGTGGGCTGGCCATGACTCAGCTCTTGGCATCACTGCTGGGTGGCACTGCGTGTCACCGCGTGCTCTTTGAGTGAACTGGGGCCGTATCCAGCCTTCAGCCGCCAGCTTCTCAAACCTACTGCCGTCACACTGAAGCAATTTCAAGTAAAGGCTGAGTGTAGATTGCTTCCCTGCCCAGAAACATTTGTTGGACAATGTATTCCTTTGAGGCTTTCTGGGTGAGGGAACTGTTGCAGATGGGGTTATCGAGGTGTCTCAGCAGCACTGTGGATAACGCAGATGGGGGCTATTTTTTGTGGACAAAAGGTAGGTCTGCCAAACCATATGCATATATCTGTGTTCATGGGATTTCATCCATAGTACTGGCAGGGTTTAAATTATCCAGAATTTGTGACTTTGATAACTGTTCTGCAGAATTTCCTGATGTCTCTCATAAAGCTCTTCAGCCTTTTTTAACAAAACAACTCAGATTAGACAATTCCTGTTGTGCTTGAAAAGAACGCTATAAAAAATAACCAATAGCCCTCAAGAAAGAAAAAAACCCTAACAAAACATCCAACCAAACACAAAAACCTCAAACCCCAAAACCAGGATTAGAAGTTCTCTCACAGTGTGACAGGCATCATGCCAGCACTCAGTCACACTGTCTGGGCTACCGTGGCGCTCTGGGACTGATTCCCAGCAAGCTGAGTCCCTTGGCTAAAGGTAGTAGATCCTAGAAAGTAGCAATCCAGCTTTTTCTAATGGTGCTTCGTTTCTGAGGGATTTGCTAACCCCTTCTTCTCCCTGCGAGCCAAAGCTCTTTCACCCAGAGGTGGGGTAGTGTCGGAGGGGAGCAGAGCACTGAGTGGCAAAGCCCATGGTGAGAGCCAGGATTGTTTTTTGTCTTTTTCTTTGCTAGATGTGTTATTTGTCCCTAAGCAAAGGTTTGATCAAACAGAGGCTGCCTGTGAATTCAGGAGAAATCCATGGCAGTGATTCACCTGGACTAATGTCAATGTTAGCCCAGCACTAACCAGGGGACCTCCTGAGATCCTTCCAACCTAAATTACACTAGTTCTGTACATAAAAGCTTAGCTGTCACTCACAAAGTTGGGAGGAGGTCAAACTCACGTTTCACATGTTATTTCCTGAGCAGACCTATGTTTAGAGGTCTCTCTTCTTTGAGGGACAGCTTGGATGTCTCAGTGACTGTCCTGCCCACCGTGCTGCAGCTTACACTGGTAGTCACCAAGCCTGCATGATCAAAACTGACCTCTTTCCATCCTGCTGAACTCTGAGGGCATTATTTAAATTGAGGGATGGTGAGTGAGTTTCACAGGTCAGACAAGGACCAGAGTATCCTGTCCTCACCCACATGGAACATGAGACGAGCGAGCCAAGGTGCTGGTGCAGAGGAGAGGACCTTCTCCAAGCTTGTTCTGTCCACTGACAGGGCTTTTCCTGTGCTGTGGCTGTGCCCTGCACTGGGAGGACATTTTCTTACTGACCCTTACTGTTTGAAGCTCCATGGCTTGTGGTCTTGCACCTATTTCTATGCAGCATTGTGCAGCTCAAACACTGAGGTGTGCTCACTATGCTTTTGTCTCCCACATGGCAGCCAAACACCCAAATTCACTTGATTTCTGCTTTGCCACATAATTCTGTTTTCCTTGCATTTTCCCTGCTCAGTGAGCAGTGCTGGCAGCATCCCAGTTGTCACGTGTGTCCAGACAGAGATCCATGTGCTCCAGCTGTGGCTCCTGCCCTACTGCTGCCCCTTTGGCAGGACAGGATCGGATGGGATATCAGCCATGCAGCAGACACAGAGGTCAGGAGTCTCCCCAGCCCACTCACCAAGCCACTGGGCACACATCAGCCTGGTAGCTCCTCCCCAGCCACAGCTGACCCTGCTGTCCCAGGCATTGCCTCTGCATGGGCATTTGCAGCTGCACTGAGAGCCCTGCTCCTTGCTGCAGACCCCATCTGGACCCCAAGAGAGGTGTCTGTGTGCTCTCTCCACCCAGGGCATGCTAATTCCCTATGATTTTCCCTTATTATAAAAATCTCTCTGAAAGTCCATCAGATTTTGGTTTTTGTCCTCTCCTGACCTCTACTTCTGGCATCAGAAAGCTGCTCTGAGCATCACCTCCTTGCACTTGAAATCTGATCTCCAGCCTATTTGTTGCTAATAGATGTTCATTTATTAACATGCCAAGATTAATGGACCTTTTCCCTGGTATAGGAAAACCATACTGCTACATTACTGAATACACATCTTTCCTGTCTGTACAAACTGTGAGGAGCTGTTGGATCAAATCAATTCCTAAATGGGAAGCATTTAAGTCTCTGTGCTGAAAAGGTTGTGTTTGTCACTGGGATTCACGTCTTGCTTGTGCACTTCCCAGTCATTCCTGTCTGCCCATGACTGTTGTTCCTTATTTCACTCTTCATAAATGAGTCTGACATTTTTAGAAAAAAGGTAAATGCCCTCTGTCCTGGCAAGCACCAGAGTTTTGGTCCTTTCCTAAATGTTCTTGGAAGAACTGGAGCCTGATGAATGCTCCCACTTTTACAGATGGAAAATTTTCATCTGAACTTCTCCTATGGAGAGGTTTCAGTCCCTGTTTTTTCTCTTGAACATCACGAGGGGAGATTCATGGTTCCTGTGATGCAGCAGCATGTGTGCAACATTTCCCCATGTATGCATGAGCAAGAACTATTAATTTTGAGTATTACCTCCAACCTTTCTTTTGGCTTCACGTGGAACCCTCCTGCCTGTGCTTGACAAAGCTTTTGTCATGGGGAACAGTGCAGACACAAATATAGCACGCTCCACTCCCCCACCACCCTCCACTCAGACGTGGTTTGGGGGACAGCTGAGGGAGCCGCAGGGTGTCCCTCCGGCACACAGGGACACGTGCAGGGCAGGACACAGCGCTGGGGAGCACAACTCCAGGGCTCCTGGGAGCAGCTCCGTGTTGATCTCAGGGTGCTCCCTGCACTGGCTGCCCCTCATCCAACGCCTCTTGCCAGCAGCAGCACCAAACCAGCAGTGGGGAAGGTGACAGCGAGCTGAGTCACTGACGATTCTCACACTCAGTGCATTTTTGTGGCCAAAACAACTGATTTTATTTTCCACAGCTGTCAGTCATGGAAAGCAGCTTTGTTTCTTTCTGTTTTCAGTGAGGAAGGAAAAACAGGGGTGAGAGCCTGCAGCCAAGTATTACTGATTAGAACTGACGGAGCTGGGCTGCTCCTGCAGAACATTTATTCCTCCTACACTCTCAGTAATTCAGCTTCATGCTTCGAGATCAACAAATTACTCCTACAAAACTGCACTGTCAAGGCCGAGGTGTGTCCTCTCCCTGCTCAGGCTGTAGTCACTGGCCTAACAAAGGGATGCTTCCTAGGTGAGCTCATGGATTAAATGTGTGTAGGGCACTGCTTGCTTTTGAAGCTTGCTCAACAGTTTAATCAGCTCTGGAGGCAGTTTGTACAAGCTTTTTTATTTTTTGTTTTTTTAACTATATGTATTTTTTTAGCAGAGGAAAATATTCTGCCCCTCTGAAGGCTGCAGTATTTCTCCCAGGCTGGACAGATTATCAGCTAGAAGTGAGCAGCCAGTGTGGAGGGGATGTGGGGAGTCCCCTCCTTTCATATCAAGCATGTGGTATGGCTGTCAAACTCCCAGACTTCTTGATAACTGGATAAGAAATGTCACCTTTATCTGGCTCTCTGCACAGCTCTTATCTGGCCACAGACATTCACTGCACCCATTCACTGCACCATGCTTGCCCTTCACCCGTGTCATTTCTGGACAGCTCAGGAAACTCTCGGCTCTCCTTGCTTATGTTTTCACCCTTACAGATAAGAAGTAAATGAGGCCAAGGAGGTCCCAGGGACACCTGACTCTTCTCCCTCTCCTCATGTTCCTTTATAGCTGACTCAAAATTTTTTTCCTCTCTCAGTATTTCTTCTTCTTTTGAAAGCCAACTGCCTGCTGTTTACAGGATCCAGAAAATGGAGATACCACCATGTTCATCAAATGACCAGCCTGAAAGGTCTTGAACTTGTGACTGTCCATCTTACACTTACATGTATTTTTGTCCCAACTGCTTTTCTTCCTTACAGGCTCTTTAAATCCTGCCCTCAGTGTTCCTTACCAACACAGCCACCTCTCTCCATAGTAACTCCAGCTGACAGCTAAATATTTAACAGTCTGAGAACATCTTTTTTTAGTCACAGATCTTGCATTTCTTGGGATTACCCAAACCTGGTGTTTCTACACAGTCCGTTTAATCCAGCAGCTGATTTCAGGGTCTCTGGGGCTGTCACTAAGTCGCAGGCTCTGCCACTGCAGCACATGCTGAGATGTTGGTGGAAGGGTTTGATGCTTCTGAAAGGGTTTGCTGGTGAAAACATTTTTCTCAGGAGAAATAAGTGGGGTGTGAAATGCCCCCTCAATCTTTTCACATCTCAAGGATGTAGGGCTGATGTTCCTTATAGAAGTTTGTCATTATTGGCTTGGTTGTGTCCAATAGCCTCAGCCACCCTGAACATCTGCTCTGATCTGCATCCCTCTTGGCAGGCCTGGTCCTGGACACTTCTGGGATTAGTTTCATGTGAAAAGTGTTTGAAACAAGGAGGTGATTTAGAAATCCCCTGAAATAGCACTATCAGTGTGTCTCAGAGTGTGGAGGTGCCATGCAGCAGTTAGCTTGTCTCCTTTCCCAGTGGGACTAGCTACAATCACATATATGCCTGCATCACTGCTTGTACAGCGTTTATATTGCTTAATAATTTTAATAAGCTCCTTTCAGGCAGGAAAAGTGTGGTCTACTATTGCACTGCTGCATAGTGTCAGGAGCCCTCTGCTGTGCTCCTGGGCTTGCTGCTGATTCCCTGGGCAAGACACATTATCCCTTCAGGCCCCCTCTCCCCTTACACGATTCTGAATGTTTCCATCAGTTCAACCAGTACTTAAGAAAACTGGTGTTTTATTTTTTGAAGGGCCCAGTGTAAGGCCCAGTTAAAAACACTGATGAGGTAATGCACTTTTCACAACCAAGCCCTCCTCCTGTATGAGCTGATTTATTGAAATGCACAGAATCATTAAGCTTGGAAAGGACCCTTCAGTGTACCAAGTCCAACCATTAACCTAACATTGCCAGCTCCACCACTAAACCGTGCCCCTAACCAGCGCATCCACATGTCTTTTGAACACTTCCAGGGATGGTAACTCCACCACTTTTCTGGGCAGCTTGTTCCAATGTTTGACCATCTTTTCAGGGAAGAAAATTTTCCTAAAGTGCAGTTTAAACCCCTCCTGGTGCAACTTGAGGCTGTTCTCTCTTGTCCTGTCACTTGTTCCTTGGGAGAAGAAACGGAGCCCAGCTTTGCTCCAACCTCCTTTAAGGGAGTTGTAGAGTGAGAAGATCCCCCTGAGCCTCCTTTTCTCCAGGCTGCACCCCCCCAGCTCCCTCATCAGACTTGTTCTCCAGACCCTCCCCCAGCTCTGCATTCCTTCTCTGGACTCGCTCCAGCCCCTCAATGTCTTCCTTGTCATGAGGGTCCCAGAACTGAACCCAAGACTCTCGGTGCGGCCTCACCAGTGCTGATTAAATTTGAAGAGATTTTCCTAACTTTTGTCTCTCTGGTGTCTAGACCACCATGGCTACAGCAACGCTACTGTTCCTGCCCATGTCTCCATTCCTGCTCTGCAGCCACAGCAGCACAAGGACATTTGTAAAGGCATTGCAGAACCCAGCCAGGCTTGTCGCTTCTGGACAAGGAGCTGCACCCTTCTGCGAGAAACATTAGGACTGAGGAAACTTGTATGGAGATATTTATAGTGTGGCTCCTTCCTTATTTTTGAATACCAGGGAACAGAAATAGGCCAGCTCTGAAGGTGAAAAGGTATGAACTTCTATTTGGGGAACACTGCATGACTGGAGTCACATGAGAAGGAAACCAGCAGTGGGTAGAATCAGTGCAGGTTCTTCTGCCTTGGCTTGAGGTACCTTTGAGACCCCCCAGGCCAGATTCTTCTCCTTTATTCAGTGCTGAAACCAGACCTGAATATAAAGAAGGCAGAAGCTGGACATTCATTTTGTATTTCTCCCCATTTTTGCACTCTCAACTAGGTTGTGCCAGGCCCCAAATGTTCCTTGAAAGGGCTCGCTCCAGCCCCTAGGTGCTGATGTGAAGTGACAGATCTGCAGCTTGTGATCAGAATGAATATCGAGGATTGTGGTGGAGTTTATCCCTGCATTTATGAGAAAGGATGAAATTATGTATTGAATACATACTGCCTTTCCATTAGCTATGCTATTATTGACTTGGATCAAATTAGCCCTTTAAGCAAGGCCTGCTAGCCATTTTCACAATTCTGGCTTTTAATCATCGCCAGCTTGTAAATTCCTCCTTCATAGGCTAAGCCTGCTGGAAAGATTTCCATGGAGCTGACAGAAGTGTTTTATAGAAGCGGCCCCTCTTTTGTCCTGGGGAATTACAACCCTATAAGTCTTCATTTTACTTGACATTCCAATTTGCAGCTTGGATGCCACAAGAAATGCCTTGGGTTTTGGTTTAGTGATGAAACTTGTGATATTGCAAGTGTAACAGAAAAATGAAGATCTGTAAAGGCCCAGTTAAGCTTTCCTTTGCTAATGTACATAGCCAGTCTGACAGGAAGGAAAACCTCTCTTCAGCTGAGATATGTAGATATATGCTTAATGTCAAACACGAAAGCTGTGGAGATGAGATGCTGGGTTGGGTTTATCATGACTGAGATTGGCTCAGCTGGTCAGAGCATGGTGCTGATAACACCAAGCTTGTGGGTTTGCTCCCTGTACGGGCCATTCATTCCAGAGCTGGATTCATGATCCTTGTGGGTCCCTTCCAACTCACAATATTCTATGGTTCTGTGGTAGCAGAGGGAAAAAGAAAAGCATGGAAAGCCTTTTCACCCTCAGAAAGGGTGTACTTTGCTGCTCTGTTTTATATTCTCTGCCTATGGGGATGAGTGCCAGTTTACCAGCTGGAAGAGCTGGGGTTTGCTGGGGTGCAGCACGAGACACCAAAGCCTTACACTCATAGAATCACAGAATTATTTATGTTGGAATTATTTAGGTTGGAAAAGGTATCTGAGATCATCGAGTCCAACCATTAACCTAACACTGCTAAGAATATTAGAGCACTTTTTGCTTTCTGTCTAGAAGACTTTCTTCACATCCAGGTGAGTGCCAAGACAGCTGCTGTCACACAACCATGGTTGGAAATGAGCTAATGGCTGCCTCGTTGGCCTAAGGGATTCATTCTATTTTCATCTTCCCTTCTCTTCAGTCCTCTGAAATTTGTAGAGGGAATGACACCTAAATTAAAAAGGGGATAAGTTTAATTGTGTGGGAAAATGAGCTCCTACAGGCAAGATTTTCCGAAGAAGCCAGAGAGTTGGACATCTGGAGGCTTTCCTCTCCATCACTCAGAATAAGGATGGTTTGTTGCCTTGAGTAAGAAGAGGCAGGATTTGATTTGATCCATAAACCCCTCATCTCTTCTGCAATAGCCCTGGTCAGCCATAAGCCAGCTGGGTGGCAGGGACATCCTACTGTGTCTCTATTATTTTCTTCTCAGCCACTGGCAAAGCAGAGCCCATAGGGATGATTTTCTCGTCAAGGAGGGGGTGCCCTGGAGGTGGTTGTGCCATTATGGAGATTTATTTGTCACCTTTTGCTCGTGTAACAGGGAGAAATTGATGCACGGAAATAACCATTTTTTCTCTCTCCTGAATAACTTGCAGAAGGCTTTTTGGGAATTTCCTGCTTTCAGCAGTGGGCCTTTGGGATTGTGCACAGAGACAGAACAGTTTTCTCCTGGGACTGGCTTTGCACTTAGTTTCAAAGTTGTCCAACATGGGAACAACACCAATGCAGTTGGCCCTTGTAAAAAATGTTCTTTTTAGCAGAGCTACTTTTCCCTGCAGGCAAAGGGAGCTGTAAAGCTACTCTGACTGATAAGTTCTGGGTTGGCTGAGGGAAGGTGTTGTAATGCTGTAGTTCTCCCTAACTCTGCCATCCCCACTGACATCTTCCAAGGCTTTAAGTGTCGGAGATATCTGCTACCCATCTGTCACCTTCATTTCTCCAGACCATCCTTATTTTCTGCAATGCAGAAGACACAGCAGGAGTAACCTTAGCAATTAAATGCCAAATAAGCCAAGAGCAGGCTGTCATTAAGACACATGCACTGGGGACCTTGTCCTGAAGGTGCACCTTGCATTTTCCATGCTCTTTACCTTCAGTCTGAGGCTTCTCCTAAGTATGGCTTGAAGCAATAGATCATTAAAACTGAGATAACACTTCCGTTTTCTTTTCTCCCTGCTTCCACAGGCTGAAGCAGAAAGCTGTGTTGTAAGGTGGAGTCCTGGGGCTGAAGCTGGTAGCCAAGAATTAACTCTTTGCCTGTAGCAGCCATTGCTTTCTTTGCTTCTCTTATCAAAGGCTGGTGGTGTCTTTGCTGTGCACCAAGGAGAAGGCAAGGTGCTTTTTAAAACTCCTCAGACTCTTTGACACGGCTGATGATTTATGTGCGTGTGCTCAGGTGCTAAATGACCTTCCTGCAACATTTGAAGTTTGGTGAATGAATAACCACCTCTCACCTGGGCAGAGCAGCAGACTCTGTGCTGTGCTGAGAGCAACAATAAAACCTGGTCAGGCTTCTCCAGCATTAAGCTGACATAAAGGCAGCCTTCCCCCCCCGACAGCAACCCTAAAACATGTCATGTCCTTCCTGCCTGCTTCTGAAAGGCCACAGAACTGATTTTCAGTGCTTTTGCTCCCCGCTGAGCTGTCAGGCCAGGTAGACTCTCAGTTCTGGCATTTCTAGGCTGGAGGTGAAACCATACAGGTCTCCCAGCTCAATCCTCCATAAGCCTTCAAGGAAGAGCACTCATTTGGGAGAGAGCTGAATCTCTGAGCACCAAAAATGAGAGGAAGGTGCCCTCTGACAAGACAGGGCTGTCAGCCATGGCAAAGCTCACATCTTCCCTGAGAAGGGGGCAGATTGTTGCTTCGTTTTCAAGGCAACATCTAGGTTTATGCATTCAGGGCTGAATCCTCATCTTTGGGTGGCCACAGAGCCCCTGAGTCCAATGCTAGCTGTCTGTACACTGTAAGGGATGAGTTTGCCTGCTGCTGTGGTGGGTCTGGCGTGCAGATAGGCCTGTCTTTCCAGGGAAAGGCAGCAGTCCCGTGGTCACATTTACATCAGGTTGTCCCCATCTCTAGGTTCCCTGCAGACTGGAGGAGTGCTGGCTGCCCTAGCTCGCTGACCCTCCACTGTCTGGCTGAAGCAGCCTTTTCCCAGCTAGAGCACTGCTCTGCTTTCGTGTGCAATGTGCCACTTGAGCAGAGCAGCAGACGGCTTACCCACCCCGGGAGCTGCTGGATTTATGCTGCTGTTTGTGCTTGTGAGCCCTGTCTGTAAGCTAACACGTGAGGAGGGCTTTGCCGAGAGCTTGGCCTGAGGGTGGAGACTGCTTGGTGCAGCAATGAGGAGGACACTGCCTTCCCAAAGCAGGTTACAGCTGGCTGCAGCTCATCTGTGCTGCCTGGTCTGGAGACTGGGCTGTTGCCACTGAATTGGTGCCACCGACACCTCAGCTGAACTCTCAGAGGCTCTTGAGTGGATGGTCCTGTGAGAGGAACAGGTTGCCCAGAGAGGTTAGGGATATCCCATCCTTGGAAGTGTTCAAGGCCAGGTTGGATGGAGCCCTGAGCAATCTGATCTACTGGAACGTGTCCCTACTCATGGTGGGGGGGTTGGAATGGGATAGTCTTTAAGATTCCTTCCAATCCAAATGATTCTGTGATTCTACAATTCTGTAGTTCCATGATTCCGTGATTCTATGATAAATAGTTGCATGCATTCTCATGCCTGAGATCAGTTGCCTTTCTCTCACCACAGGCTCAAAAAAACCCCACAATCTTTCTGCAAGCAGGAATTGCCAGTCTCAAACACTGGCAAAACATACCGCTTAGTGACTTTGCACTGATACAGAAAAGTTTGAGTTCAGACAAAATTGACTTTCCTGCTTCTGTGGGTCAGATGGCTGTGTGCGTATTAGATTTGTACCCTGTTGCCATGGGAATGCTGTAAATGAGATCTTCCCCATGGAAGATGGGAAATGTTTGCTCCTGACATGGCCAAAGCCAGTTGCTCGCCCTTAGGAGCCCAGGGGAACCCTGTGCCATAGGAAAGCCTCTCAGACAGAATTTAGGATTGAAAAATCTCTACCTGCCTTAATTAACAAGTTGCATAATGCTTCATTGGGCAAAGAATGCCTGAATTGTGAGTTTGCGCAGAAAAAAGTAAGTAGGTGGGTTAAAAAAAGAGGCTTCTATAATTAACTTCAATATCTACATCAGGTTATAGTTTGACATGGCAATTTGAACACATGTGTCTAATTTCACTGTGCTTTTTTCAGTCTCTCCTACTCGGTTATGTATAACATTAAATACTGGGCAGGTCCATGTTGCAGAGATGTTGTGGAAGTGGCTGTGAGGAAATGCCTGTGTGTCAGAGAGCTGTATGACACACATCATATGTGCCATGGACTGCTTGGAGCACCTTTGACGCCAGGCTGATGCTGGGAAAGGAGCCCTGGAGTTCAGTCATACTCACAACTCCTACCTATTCAGTCCTCGTCAGGGATCACCTTTGACTTTCTTCCTTCTGATCCACACAATTGCGCCCTTCTCCTCATTCTGGGTGTACTTGACAGGAAATCCAGTCTGAAAAGAAACACCAAACAAACCACAGGAAGCTTCTTTGCTCAGCCCTTCCAGGTGCTGCTATTTTTTAGCATATATCTATATACCAACATCACAGCTTGACCTTAAACGCTTTTGAAGTTTAGAAGTGGTCAGATAACATTTGCTTTTCAGTTTTGTTTGCTCTCCTGGCTAAGACCGCATGAAGAGCCGCCCTGTTCGCACAGGACAGGTTTCTCTTGTGGCATGTCTAGCCAGGAACACACACAGCAGTGCCAGGGGACTCAACAGGAAAACCCAGTTGTGTGAGGCTGCCAGCCTGCATTTGCAAAGAGACAGTTCAGAGGGTTCAGACGGATCTCCAGATCTCTTATGCTTTTCCAAACCATAATTCTAAATATTCTGACAATTATCCATGACTAGACAAATACTCTTGCAGGCGCAGCAAGCCAGTGAGTTTAGCCTTATGTTGCTGTTCTGTGAACAATCCTCAGTTTCATGTGTGTTTAGGACATCTAAATTCTCGCCTTTCTTTGAAGCACTCTGAAACTCATACAGAGGCATCCCCTTTGTGTCAGGGATGAAAATTGTGATTATTTGCCATTGAAGTTGACCAAGTCTCCTACTTTAAACATGAGCTCTCCTTTGAATGGCAGATTATGTTTAGGCCTTTTCACTAACTCTTTCCAATCTTTAAAAAGTCTCTAAAATCAACTTATTCTGCTTGTGGAGCTATCTATCAGGAGCCAGCTCTCTGCCTCCTCTGTCCAGAGCACAGTCACTGCTGGCAGTTGCCACCCAGAGACCTCCCCACTATCCTCTCACCGTGCCAGGGGTGTAAAGGTGATCAACAGCACCACCACCACCTGCCCAGGTACTTTTGTCTTGAGGCTTCTCTGTGGCTGAGATGGTGCCAGAAAATTAATGCAGAGCATGGCTGTGAGGAGACCTCTAGAACAGAGGCAGAGGATGAAACCTCCTGAGCAAAGGAAGGAGGTCTGTGGAAAGTACAGCAGAAGGCACCATCAGCTCCCACAGCCAGCAGCTGCTGCTTTGCCTGCAGGCTTACGCCTCCTTGTTTGCAGTTGCTCCTTAGCTGGGAAGAGGGAATGTGGGCTGTGTTTGTGTGTGTGTGTGCTGGGGCAATGGGGGAAAATTCTCCAGACCTTCTGTAAGATCTTTGGGGCCCCCAGTCAGTGACAGGGAAAGGTCTTTGTGCTGGCTGCACTTGCGCGTGCCCCCGGATCGCGCAAACCATTTTAGGAAGGGGCTGGAGCCAGAACGAGCTCCTCATTTCTGTCTTCCTAAGGCTGTGAAGTGACTCACCCTCTCTGGGAGCTGTTCCTGAGGACGGGAGTGGGAACGAGGTGTCAGAAACTGAACTGAAACAAAAGTTAGGTTAAGGCCCAGGAAAATTTCCCGCTGCTGCTGTGGGTGGATAATGACACAGCCTCCACAGACATAAGGCAGAGCCTCTCAGAACTGAGGCAGAAGGGTGAACACAGGCCAGGACTATTTAAAACTGAAAGGCTGTGCTTCAGGTTTTTATATGTGAAAGACCTAATTATGGGGACTTGAATCCTGTCGGAGCAGCTACTTCAAATGACTGAGTGCAGGGTTGCTCACAGCATGGAGGAACATTCCCAGGTTGTTTCAGACAAAATATTTCAGGACTTGATCCTTTATCCCTTTTCACACATTCAACTTCTCTCATGCCAACAGCTCACAGAGATCAAGGCTACTCCACCAGAAATAGCTGCTCTGCAGAAGCTGATCACTGAGTTGGTTGAAAGGTTTTGGTCTGAGTCTTTTGCTGTTACATGGGATGGGCCGTGCAGGACAAAGACATCTCACACACAAAGGAGCAGCACAGCTGGATGCACGTCCAGCAAGGAGATAGAAGTTATATCTGCTGCCTGTTAGGGTGGATTTGAGTCAAGGCTTTTAATTCCCTTCAGCACAGTAGGACTGTAGTAAGCCCTTACCCTGCCAGATTTCAAGCTCTTGGGGGTTATTAGAAAAGAAATTCACTAAATACTGCTCTGTGTCATGCTTTCCCTACGACTGGACAGGAGGATACTGTTGGAAGTGGATTTTTGCTGCAGAAAAGTACCAGTGTTGCTAAGAACAGTCATGACCTTGTTCTAAATGGTTGCTTGTGTTACAAAACCAAGATTTGCCTACATGGTGCAGCAATCTCCTTGGTTTAAAGAACCTCCCCTTTCTTTTTAAGTCACCTATCCCACAACAAAATGCTCTCCCTCCCCTAAAGCACAGGCAAGAAACCTTTCTGTGAGTCACCAAGACAGCTCCCACATGGCACGTGCTCCCTTTCCCCTACTGTCAGATACAGGATTTAGGTAAGGCCACACATGAGCTTTGCTTTTAGCAGACCAGAAGATCACATTCACATCCAGTGCAGGTCATGGCAGATTTTCACTCTGTGCCTCTCTCGGCTGTCCAGCACTTACTCCATCTGCTGAGGATGCTGTGCTCTGTGTGGGCTCAGATATGGATCTAGACAGGCATAGCCTCAGCAGGACAACTCCCTGGGAATGGCTTTAAGCATAATTAATAGTGACATGGGATTAAGCAGATCTAGTCTGTCTGAAATCTCCTATTTATGTCAAGGGGTCTTTGTCTGTACAGGTATGCAACAACTCACCCACATTTCTCTTGTTGCTGAGATGATTTTATCTCTCTTGTAATTTGCTGGGCAGTAGCTCAGTATTGAGCTTTTTACACAAAGGAAAGCTGCAAGTTTTAACCCCTCAAACTTCCCCCTTGTTAGAGAAAACAATTCCCTGTTCTTCAGCCTTTGCCTGTAGGTCACAGTTTTGAGTCCTTTCATCATTCTGGCTGCTGTGCTTTAATCTCCCCAGTTTGTCTCTGTTCTCTCTAATTGAGCCACAGTGGTCTAGTTGAGGATTTTCCAGAGCGGGCCAGAACAGAGTAATTATCTCCTGTCTCACAGAGAGCCTCATATTGTTGGTGCATCTTTGTTTTTTGATCCATTGTAACTCCAGGCCCTTTTTTTCTGCACTGCTGCCAACCTACATGTTCCTTGTTTGTGTCTGTGCCTCTGATTCATTCTTCTCAAGTTTAGTATTTTTCATGTGAATGTAATCAATTAAATCTTGCAGAGTTGGTTTCATTTATGATTTTTTTTCAAGCTTTTTAATCTCTGAATTTATCTATTGGAATATTCTTGTAGCCAGCAAATTTTTAATGTATTCCATCTTGTTCATTGTCCAAACTATTCATAGAAATAAGCAGTAACACTGGAGTAATACTGGATCTAAAGCAGAGTGCCACAGCACACATTTCAAATATCTTCCCAGTTTGGTATAGCAGTTGATTATAAGAGACCTTCGAGGACAGTTACATGACATACCCTGTCCTATAAATGAAACCCAAACATTTTTGTAGAAGTATGCTTTGTCATTGAGGGCTTCCAGGTTTTTCTGTGCAGTTGTCAGCATTAGTGGTGCTCGCAGAAATGATAGCACTGGCTGATGGAACAAAATTTGTCATGTAGAGGTTTCTTCCTGTGAGTTTGAAATACCTCTCACTGTGTCTGTGGCACCCTCTGGACAAGCCTGGCTGGCATTTTTTGTCCTCAGCCAAGCCAGTTGTCAAATGCCAAAACTTAGCAAGTTCATGGAAGGACCAGGGAAAAGGATGAGATTTCCTCCCTCAAAAGAGATTTTTTTTTGTTTTGTTTTTAATTACTTGAACTGTCCTTTCCATATCACGGGAAGTGTTCAAGACCAGGTTGGATGGGGCTTTGAGTGACCTGGTCTAGTGGAAGGTGTCTCTACCCATGACAGGGGGCCTGGAACTGGATGATCTTTAAGGTCCCTTCCAATCCAACCCAAACCATCCTATGAACTCACGAGCCAATATGTTACCTTGCAAATGCTCAGAAAGGGTATTTGCGGCCTTTGCTTGTAAATTTTTGGAAACCATTAATGAATCAGCCTGGTGGGCGATGAAAAAATTTACTGTGTATTGGCTTTGCTGTTGTGTTGATGGATGGAGGCTGGACAGCTGAGGAGAAAACCACCTCTAAATTCTGTGCATCGGCTCAGGTGAAACATGCTGGTCATAAAGGCAAACTGAGCTTGAACTGTGCATAACGGAACATGCTCAGGGTGGAGAACTTCCTGGAGAGTGGGGTGGGGTGGGCAGAGCAGAGGGCTGAGCCTGGAGCGTCATTTATGGTTGTCCAGGGTCAGCCTGTATTCCTCTAGGGACAGGTGGTGTATGGCTCTTGCTGGAGCCTCCAAGGGGGTTTCTGGGACTGTTTCCTTCTGTGGTACAATGGACTGTTTGTCATGGCTTGATGGAGGAGCACTTCTGCACGAATCACTCTGGCTACCGTTTTCTGGGACTGCCGTTTTCTGGCACTGACATTTAGTTACAATTTTTAAATGTACCTTTGTAACTCAAGTGCTTGTCACTGCTCGGTTGCTCCAAGCAGGACTTGAAGTTCTGTTGATTTGCAACTCAGTTCTTGTTGAAAAACAAATTTGCAAGAGTGGTTTAGATCCTGCAGTGCTCAACATCACCAATCCCTGTGGTCTAGAGAAATGCCTTTCCATCTCAAAGGTTAGGGCTCATCCCTTTGCCTCAATGTAGTAACTTAATATTTTTAAGTAGGGTGTTAACTGTAATCATCACCCCTAGCTGAATAAATTGGGTATTAAAAAGGACTCTGAAAGAAAAATATTAGGCTTGAAAATGAAATTCAGGAGCCCAAGCCATCTCGTGAAACCTGCGTTCTACTCTGGTCTCGGAGCAAGGAGACCCGCAGGGACAGGACATGGCTGTGCATCCTTCTGGCCAGTACCTTAGCCAAGTTCCTTGTTCATCCCATTTTGCAGCTGAGTCTGGTCCACGGCTCCTTCCCTGGCACATCACCCCAGTGAGATTTCCTGAGGGGAAGCAGAGGAAAACAGGAGAGGTGTGAGCTGGTGTCCTGAAGGGAATGGTGAGCTGAAAAAGGACAGTGGTTTTGTTTTGCTCATGCCTTGTGTAACGGGGTGAGATGCTGAGCTATGGCCAGAGGTCTTCAGCTTTATTGTACACAAGTTATAATTGTTTTCCTGGATTTATGGAAAACATCTTGTGTTGCAAAATATCAGGGGATTACCTTTGTTTTTATTCATTTCTATCATGTGAAAGCAGGCAGACTGACTTAAAAGTTAGTTCAAAGCTGAGCAAGTAACTTCTCTGTGAATGTTTACTCAAATAGAGACAAGTTGCAATTTCTTATGGTGGAGTTATACTGCCGATTCTGCTGTATGCAGGCTTTTATACCAGGCTCATCCGCTCTGTTTTGAGCACCTTCTAGTAGTGAATTAAGTGTTACAACAAATTCTCACTGACTCTGAACACAGAGATGTTTATGATACCACCTGAAATGGCAGAAATCTCCTGCACAGCATTTCTAAATGAAACCCAAAGTACTCAGTTTGGGTGGGGAAAAGTCTTGTGCATGCTTCTCACAATAAATAGCTTTTGGACTGGCGTACTAAAGGCAAATAGACAATAACAATAAACCAGGAAATTACAGGAAAAGAAATAGTAGTTTCCAGTGAAGAATAGGACACATTTGGAGCATCTGATTCAGTAAAGTAGGTTAAAAATTCCAAAAGTGAAAATTCTCACCCAGGGTGATAATTCATCCTTTCTGCTCAGGATCTTCAGGCTCTTTCAAATGCTGATATGACTCTGAAATAGTTCTCTATCGCACTTTGATGGTAATAAGAAATACAGATTTATGGATAACTAGCCTGAAGACAGTGGTGCCCTGCCTAGGAACTGAAACCTTTCTGCTTTTGAAAAGGATCTAAGACATCATATCTGAGGCTTTAAATCCAGTCAGGTTAGATGGATTCAAATAAGGAAGGGCTTGATGAAATACACTCTGGGGTACCTAAGTGCCAGCCAGATGAATTTCTGAACTATTAAGCTTTATTTTATATAGCTCCTGAAGTGCATGCACAACCTTTGCAGTCTGGGTAAGGACAGATGTAGCATTCATCTTCAAAAGCAGGAAGAAAGAGACTCTGTGAATTGACTTCAGATCCTGGCAAGCCCCTTGGCAGCTGACCAGCATGGGGCTCTGTCCTTACTCTATCCCCAGCCCGCACCCAAACCAGAGCAACAGGTCCAAAACAGACACCTATCCCCAAGGGCTCCCATAGGGAAGTGTCTGGGACTAGAAGCTCTTGGTTGTCCTCTCTTTCCCTTAGTGGCCCCTTCACAGCTGCCAGGATCATCCTGCTCTAGCTCCTCCATTTATTTCAAAACTACTCAGACCTGGGGCAGAGAGTGGGTTATTCACAGATTCAAAGAATATTTTGAGTTAGAAGGGACCCAGCAGGGATCAAGTCTAACTCTTAAGTAAATGCCCTGTACGGGGATTGAATCCACAACCTTGGTGCTATTTGCACCCTGCTCTGGACAACTGAGCCAATCACAGGGTGAATTGACTGAAGTCACATAAAATCCAGGGCTTTTGTTCCTGGGCTTCAGCAGAGTATAGGCTTAGAGAGCTCAGTACAGCTTATGTAGACATGGAAAGGAGCATGGGCTAAGGTAAGGGCTGCATGCAGGACGTGCTGAACTGACCAAAAATAATTTCCATTCTAGAATGTTTTTCCCCTTGGAAATAGTCATAGGATTGTAGAATGTCCTGACTTGGAGGTGTCCCACAAGGATCATTGAGTCCAACTCCTGGCTCTGCACAGGACAATCCTAAGAACCACACCATGTGCCTGAGAATGTTGTCCAGGATTTTCTTGAGCTCTGTCAGGCTGGAGCTGTGACCACTTCCCTGAGGAGCCTGTTCCAGTGCCCAACCACCGTCTGAGTGAAAAACCTTTTAAAAATATTCAACCTCCCCTGACTTAGCATCATGTCACTGGTCACCTGAGGGAAGAGGTCAGTGCCTGCCCCTCTGCTTCCCTTTGTAAGGCAGCTCTAGACTGCAATGAGGTCTCCCCTCAGTTTCCTCGAGGCTGAACAAGCCCAGTGACCTCAGACACTCCTTGTATGGCTTCCCCTCTAGACCCTTCACCATCTTTATGGCCTCCTTTGGATGTCCTTTCTGCTGCCCACAGTAGATCCTGATGCTGGCACTGCTTCAGCGTTTTTTAGAATTCAGGGAAATACCCATGTAAATAAAAGGTATTTCTGAATTTCTAATAAAGAATGGAATATCAGTCCATGACTGGAGGTGCAAACCACAGAATACCATGTCTCATCCTATACAAATCTAAGAAGTATGAATTCTCTGAGAAAATGCAGGTCAGCTTGTCCCTTGTTAGTTACCTGCCAGAATTAAAAAAAAACAAAACAAAACAAAAAAAACAACAGAGAAGTAGACTACAGCATTTATTTCAAGTGCAAAGTACTGCTTCTTGAACAATGTACTAAAATATCTCAACACAATGAGCCACATGAAAGGACCTATCATAATAAAATGTCCCAGCAAATGAGGCAGTGAAAATGGCTGGAAAGGAACAGGGAGCAAACTTACCAGACTGTTTTTACAAAAAGTTATTAACAACTCTTACAGCCCAAAATAGTGCATGTATCAAATACTCAACTATATCCCTCTCCAAAGCTGCTGCCCTGGGAAAGAGTTTGGGCTCCCTGGGAAAGACAGGGAAAATGTTAGACTTTGTCTTCTCTGCCACTTGGCAAATTACCACTAGTGTATTTTTTGAAAGTCATTTGCAGCTTCAAAGATTTGTATGTGTCATGTGTCCCTCCCTGCTTTTGTTCTGTGAACCTCGATGCAGCAACAATATTCAGAGAGCAGTCAGGGGCACCTGGCTGGCAGGTGCACTGCCCAGCTCCACTCAAATTCTGCACAGAGTGAGGCTCCTGCAGAATAAGGTGCAGCATAAACCTGGAGCATCACAGCTGCACTGGAGTAACTCTGCACAGGCACTGGTTTAGAGAGAACCAAGGTCATAGAATCATACAATAATAGAATGGTTTGGGTTGGAAGGGACCTTTAAAGAGTAAGTTGCTCAGAGCCCCATCCAACTTTACCTTGAATATTCCCAGGGATGAGACATCCACCACCTCTTTGGGCAGCCTGTGCCAGTGTTTTACCACCCTCATTGTAAAAAATTCTTCTTTGTATGAAATCTGAGGTGCCAGTGGCATTCTCAGAACAGCTTTGTAGCTCCACTGTAGAGCTTATGAAGTTCAATTTTTTTTTTCTCTCTTGGTTCTTATGATTTGGGGGAAGAAATGTGTTTGTCAGTATTTTAAAGAGGACTCTTCTCCCCTATTCCCTTTGCTCTCAGGGAGCTGAAGTAGCAATAGATGAGTTGAAGGTTCACAAACAGGACTTGACTTCACTGAAGTCAATGGAGGCACCAGTGGGATTTTGCGTAATTGCGGGCTGAATGATTTCTAGTTAAGCATGTAAAATAAATATTTTTAAACCACCTTCTCATAACTATTCTGCATCTAGACAGCTGTTTTTAGAAACAAGAGACCTTTCAGCTTATTAGCCAACTCCCCTGCTATCACAGAAATCTCTTTTATAAGCTTTTGAAAGAATTCACCCTGAAAGTCTGTTTTCAAAGAAATGTTTTGTTTTGCTTTTGGAAGAGATCCTGATCACTTTAGAGGCAAGAAGCCTTCTAATTTTCAGCCTAAGTATATTTGTGGACAGCGTGTACCTATTTGTTCTCCTGCCAACAGTGTGCTTTAGGTTAAATGGATCCTTTCCTCTCTTCTGTTTGCCTTCCCTTTCCTCCATGCTGTATTTATAGAAAGCAATTAACACACTTTTTTAGCCTCTGGTTTCCTAGGCTCAGAAGACCAAACTCTGGGCACCACTCAGGAAACCATCCTTCCTTGACAGAATTGTTCAGACAGACTTGCTGCCAGACCCAGTTTCCTGCATGATATGTGTATCTGTAACATTTGGGATAGAGGTAATTTAGTCCCTAGTTTGAGTGTACCAGGTTCCTTGACTTCTTTTCCCCTCAGACAATCTCCTTTTCAGCCCTCTATGTGTACCCTCATTTAGCCACCTTGCCTTGTCCACACAATGAACCATTGTATCCTGGTTAAAACATGATAAATTATTATTTTTGCTTTCAAACTTTGCCTATATGATCTGTAGATGTTGTTCCACATTCTTTCTTTCACTTTTGTCCCTTTTTGTTTATGAGGTCTCTTTTTTGCATTCCTGAGGTACTTCCTACTTGTTCCTACTACCCTTTGAAGCCAGCCCACTTCTCACAATTGTCAAAACACTCTTCTAAGATTTTTGCAAATAGTTAAAAGCCTGAGCATCTGAAAGATGCCCTTGTTCATTCAATAGTGAGATTAAATCACCAGGGAAGTGTTATGCTTTTGTTCCACCCCCTCTGTAGTGCCTTTTAGTGAACCACAAGCATGTGAGAATGGTGCCAGGTCACGATGACACGTTCGTCTTGTCCATCATCATCCTGTCTCCATCTGGCATTGTGTTCCTTGTGTGCCAGCCCAAGGATATTTCTGGCCTGCCTCAGTTCTTCAGTCATGTCATTCTCCTGGAAGCAAGTTGTGTCTTCTGGTGCAGTGACATTTCTAGGGGGCAGAGGAGGATTTTGTGAGATAAGTCACATCTTTTGTAAGCAGTCACAGCCAAGTTTTCCAAGCTTGTAGGAGAACCTCATATTTACCACACCATGGCATGAAATCTCTCAGATCAGCATGAAAGAGCTCTAACAGGACATTTTTTTAATCCATGCCACAGGGTGGATGAAAGCTGAAAGTCACCTTGTCTATCCAACTTGGCACGGACATCCAACTCTTGGACTTTGAGTCTTGCAGCAGATGGCTGATCCTCCTTTGCTTTTTCTCTCTCCTTTATCTGGAGATGAAATCATAGAATCATAGAATGGTTTGAGTTGGATGGGACCATAAAGATCATCCAGTTCCAAGTCCCCTGCCATGAGCAGGGACACCTCCCACAAGACCAGGTTTCTCAAAGCTCCATCCAACCTGTCCTTGAACACTTCCAGGGATGGGGCAGCCACAGCTTCTCTGGGCAACCTGTGCCATGGCCTCACCACCCTCACAGGAAAGAAACTTTCTCCTAATACCTAATCTAAACCTATTGTCTTTCATTTTAAGTCCATTCCCCCTTGTCCTGCCTCTACATTCTCTTGCAAAAAGCTCCTCTCTCGCTTTCTTGTAGGCTCCCTTTGGGTACCACAATGTTGTAATTAGGTTATCCCTAAGCCATCTCTTTTCCAGTCTGAATGAACCCAATTCTTACAGCCTTTCATTGTAGGAGAGGTGCTCCATGCCTCTAATCATCTTGCTGGCCCTCCTCTGGACTTGCTCCACCAGGTCCATGTCCTTCCAAATGCAGCATTTGTGTCTCTTTGGGTGGATCATTTCACTAAATTGCAATAAAGCACCATCAAGTGAAGAAAAGCTGTTCTTGCCAACCTGCACTCTACTCTTCTGAGAGCTGATATCCAGGCAGAGGAGCAAGTAGTTGTTTTGTTAGTTTTCTGGTGGGGTCCCGGAAAGATTTGCCAGGATGAGGGCAAGATGAGCCCATGGCTTCTGGACAGCAGGATCAATCTTAATGAGCAGCCTCTACAATCTTTTCCCTATGGAAAGGGCCATCAGGTCTGAAAAAACATCTTCCCCCTCACATCATGGGGAAGGTGCCTGGACTGTGCTGGTGTTGTTCCCTGGGAACAGCATCAGCTTGAAGGGCCTGCCAGCTGTCTAAACCACATTTAATCTTTAGAACAGCTGTGCAAATCTAGTGAGCATGCCTTGCTGCAATCCAGTCCTGTCAACGCTGCTCGGAAAGGAGTGACCTTTTCAGTCCCTGTGCAGAGGGAGTGAAGACTCATAATGGGGCATGCTGAAAACTGCTGAGTAACAAGGAACGAATCCGACATGGTGGTGTCATTCTTCTTACAACACTTCAGTCTCTTTATGTGAATTCAGCACCATCACCATTTACAGGACGGCAAATCAGACTGAGGGGAGCAGAGCTGTGAAACATTTCATGGATCTTTTCAGGGAAGATCAGCATGGCCAGGGTAATACTGAAACATGCTTACTTGTGCAGCATTAGCCCTTCTCCTTCTGTTAGTTGTGCAATACAAGTCTATCTTCCTATGTTTTCCACAGAAAGTGACAGTTCTATTCACCTCCTAATGACTGACACAAGGTGTGATGCTGTTCCACTTCTGTATCTAAAATGAACTAGAATGTTGATTTCTCCAAGAATAAAGTCTTTCTGGAAGATATATATTGTGAAGCACAAGCTTGTAGTTCTTGTATGAATGGTTAAGTGTAAAAGTTTTAGATGTTCCAGAAGCAAAACCAAATGTTCAGATAGTCCTTTCCGGCATTAAATTTAGTGTATAATCAGAAATTAACCTATCTAACATTATTTATGAGCTCTGGGTTAATGATATAGGTGTGCAACAGCGTGTAGCAATGCAGGTCTTATACTTGAAAAGGTCAGATCCATTTTCAGCATCTGATGACAGATTTCACTAGGCTTTAAGTTTTTACCTTATCTGAGGTCTTATCCCCTTTTTCTTGCTCCCTATTTTACTTCTATACAGGAAGAGAAACTTCAGGCCAACAGAGAGGAGCCTTCAAGGAACAGATTGCTTGTAGGTGCTGCCACAGTTAAAATTTTTGGAAAGAATACCTGAGAAATATTTAGATATGGCATTGCAACATGTAGGCAAGAGATAAACCTCCACGGCGGTGAGAGTGAATGGTATTATTCAAATAATAAAGCAGTTGTATACAGCTCTGAGTTCTGGTTACATTTTCACAGAACCATTGGAATGCTGGTTGTAAGGGACCTCTGAAGGTCTCTAGTACGTCCTCAAGCTGAAGTCAGGACTACTACCAGCATCAGACAAAGCCATTGCTAGTCTGATTTACATTTCATCTCTAAGGATGCAGGCTCTCTACTATCCCTCTGTATGGCAGAGATTTATTCTTCCAGGATTGTATTATTCTCCTGGTTAAGAAGTTTCTTAGGGCCAAATCTGACCCCTTCAAGATGCAACTAGTGGTCATTGACATCTTGAACCTGAAATAATTGAGATTCTTTTTTTTACTTAACCATAGGGGGATTTTGTGTTGACTTATTCTTGCTTTCTTCAGCAGAGGAGATCAGTATGCAGCTTGTTTTTGCAGTGTTACTGGAGATGTTATAAACCTCCAACATTAAATGATGCTGGGCTTGAAATTCTAGCTGTTCTGCCCCTGACAAGGGACAAAATTACACCTGATCAGGTTGGGTCCCACTCAGTATCCCAGCAGACTGGCTAGGGAGGACCCACAGACACAACAGGGAGTGAAAACATGACCTGTGGCTGGAAGCATCCACTAAGCCACTGGGTGGGATGATCTTGTCCAATGTGACACATGCCACTGGTGGATGTGCAGCCAGTTCATGGAGCAAATACAGTCCTGAGTGCAGGGGGGCCTTTCTCTCCATGCCCTCAGGTCTCCTCTGCAGTTCTGCCCATGGAGGGTTTGAGAGTCCTGCCTTGGAGCACTGGATCCTCTGGGTTTGGTAAAAATTTATCTATTGTGTGAACTTGGAGAAGGAAGAGAGGTAGGAGGTTGCAGGAGACACTTCCAGCCTTCTCTTTGCCAAAATTGTCTTGAAAAAGAAAGATACGAAGCTATTTGAAAGCATCCAAAGGAGGGCTATGAGCACGGTGAAGGGCCTTGAGGAGAAGCTGTACGAGGAACAGCTGAGGGCACTTGGTCTGTTCAGCCTGAAGAAGAGGAGACAGAGGGGAGACCTCATTGCAGTCTATGGCACCAAGCCTGCCGGAGATCAAGAAGCATTTGGAAAGCACTCTCAGGCACGTGGTGTGATTCCTGGGGATGGTCCTATGCAGGGCTGGGAGCTGGACTCGATGATCCTTGTGGGTCCCCTCCAAATCAGGACGTTCTGTGATTGTATGATTCTGCTGCATTGGTTGAGACCCTTAAAGACCCTCATGGCCTATTGTTGCTCCATAATAGTGTCGCACTGGCCTAGGACGTGGACTCTTTAATGCCTTACTAGGATGTCATGGTTTATTTTAGGCCACCAGAGTGTATTTGTAAGGTGTGAGGTTTGGAGCAGGGCTTCTTGGCTTTTCTATTGCCAATTATGTTTCTGGGTAATTTGAGGCTGGAAGCCAAATTACTGAGTCTGGTAAGGTAGCACAGTGTGGGAGAAGAGCAGGGGAAAACGTGGGCGTGTATTTCTGAGACACCAGTGGTAGGTGGATAGCTTCATTTTGAGTTTTGCATGCAGGGAAGTAGAGGGGTTTTTGTCCAGAGCTTCTGTACCAGCACACACTAAAAATTTTGGTCTTGAAAAGGCAGAGATGGGAGCAGCACGCCAAAGGTTAAATCACTTGTGCTGCGGACCATAATAAGTGAAACCATGGATAAGTCTCATCATGTGAGTGACACCATGACTCAGGGTTAGTCTTGAAGGAAGAACATTTTCTTTGATAAAATTTATTTTTTGATTTTTGAAGAAATTTGTTTCTTTTACCACAGTATATTGTTTAAGGTGAAAATCAGAGAAATTATTTTTTTGGACTTTTTTGCTGGGAGGTGTGTGGGGGAAGGATGCAGGGACATGACTGAAAACCCCACCTCTAGTTCTGCCTAGGAGAATTTGGCATGGGAATTTTCACTGGGCAAGAGTTAACTTGATTTTTGCAGTTCTTAGGAAGATTAGACAGCTGGACAAATATTGGGAGAAGATAAAAATAAACACGTGTGAAATTTTAAAAACATTTGCCCTGACTTACACTCATCTTCGTGCTTGTCGCCCACAAACATCTTGGCAAACAGTTTATTATCAGGAGGGCTTGCTGAAAGAGCAATTTCCAGCTCTGTGCTGCAGAACAGCCAGGAACAGTCCTTGCAGTCAGGCTTGATAAAGAAATGGAGGCTGAGGGAAGATTTTCTCACTCTCTACCTGAAAGGAAGTCGTAGACAGGTGGGAGTCAGTTTCTTCTCCCAAGTAGCAAGTGATAAGACTAGAGGAAACAGCTTCAAATTGCACCAGATGAGGTTTAGATTGGATGTTAGGAACAACTTCCTCACTGAAACAGGGATCAGGCATTCAAAGAGGCTGCTCAGGGAAGTGGCTGAGTCACCATCCCTGGAGGTATTTAAAAGACATGTAGATGTGGCACCTGGGGACATGGTTTAATAGTGGGCTTGGCAGTGCTGGATTAATGATTAGACTTGATGACCTTAAAGAACTTTTCCAAGCTTTATGATTCTATGGAGTCAGACACATTGTGTAGCATGGGGAGAGAGGGAGGTGCTGGGCCACAAGTAGAGAGTGTATGTGGTCTGTCACAGGCAATAACTTAAATAAGAAATGAATTAATGAAGACTATAACCTGATCTTTCTAAACAGAAAAAAAAAAAATTAGAGCTGCTAATTACTCCCATCCAAATAGGAATGCAGATACGTGGGCACAAATCCCACTTTGTCGAGAAATTTCCATGTGTTTATGGATGTAAATGAAAGTCTGTACATCTTAAAAAAGCCTGGAAATCAGGCATCCGTCAGGCAGGCTTCACTAAGGAAGAGCTGTAGCAGAGAAGCCTGTTACCCAGATCTTCCCACCCTTGGGCACAGGGAATTTTCTCGTCTCACTCAGCAGCATTGCTGGTTCAAGCCTGGCCTGAGGTGGTTTGAGGGATACATGCACAGAAGACATACCCAGTGCACAGAGGAAATGCTGGGAGTTGGCTGATTCTGTTTCAGTGCCAGGTCTCCTTCGAGAACACGTGGCACGAGCACTGTATAAAGCAAAAACTGCACGAGAGTTCCATGGGCTCTGAACTTCAGCAAAAAGCACTGCTCCCCTCATCCTCCAAACAGGAATAAATGGTGTCTGTGTGTGGTCTCTGGCATCAGGTATGCCTGGCAGCACTCTGTGCCTGCTTCTTTGAGGAGAGACAGCTGATTTACCAGAGGAGCTCCTTGATGAAAGCCTCAAACACACTAATTCTTATAGAGAGGGAAGTTGCAGGCCAAACAGATTCAATGCTGGGAATTTTTACTTAGTTTAATTAAAAAGAGCACAAATTTCTGATGACTGATTAGTATCGATCAAGAAAAAAAAGAACACAAACAAACTCATTTTGTCCTCCTTCCCCTGAATCAAACAGTTATTATGTCTCCTTTCCTAGCCTCAACTTCCCTGACTTTCACCCCACGTCACAGTTATCCTATTCTGATTTCTCTGGTGGCATCATCGTTTCTCTTGAGGCTGTGCATGGAACTGTATCTTGCTGATGCTTTCTGCTTGTTCATTTTTCTCTGCCACCATTTTTTTTTCCTCTAGGTTTTTCTCTGCCGCTCTTTGATTCTAGCTTGTCTTCAAAGGGTTTTTTCAGTGTCGCCACTATGGTGAGGGTCACCTCTGTCCGCAGTCCCTCGGGGTGTCCCTGCACTGCTGTTTTCCCCGTGGCCACAGTTCCTCCAGGGTGTGTGGGTGTGGGTCACCTACAGCTGCAGTCCCTCAGGGGTGCTCCTGCAGTGGCATGGGACCCTCAGGGATGTCCCCACACTGACACGGATATTCACAGCCTCAGCCCCTCAGGTTTTGGTTGCCAAAACCAGAGTTAAGGATGATCTCAGTGCAGGGAATTTGGTCCTCTTGACTGCTTCAAAGCAGAATTTTATATTTCCCTTTAGAAAATCAATGTGCTATTACCAAAATAAAAGAAGAAAATGAAAGGATCTTCATGTTAGCTAGAGTATTAGAAATAAAGTCTCTGAAATATGTTTAAAGCAAACTAACATTCAGAAACCACTAGGGTTGATGCTTGCTAGAACATCTGCCATTGAAATATGAATCAGCTCCCCTCCTCCCTATGCCCCATTTTCCATTCAGACCTGCCCCCAGGCATCCATCCCCAGCACCCAGCAACCCCCATTTTTATTTCTCACTGGGTTGAGTTGTGCTAGAGGAGAGGAAATTGCCTTTTGACAAATTTGTCCACCTGTGGGGGTGCTCCTGGGCTGCCCAGATGGACTCTGGGCTTGTTTTTGCCCTGCCCTGGGGATGCTGTGCTCCATCTGAGAGTGTGCCTTCTGTGTGTCCTTTGTTGTATTCCCTGTATTAAGGTTTTGTTTTTTTTTCTTTTCATATAGCTTTTAGCAGTGATACATGAGATTTCAAAAAACCACAAATCAGGTACTTGGGAGACCTCACAAGAGACTTTATTCACTTCAACGAATGACATGAAAGATGTATTTGATAGAAATATCTGCATAATGTTTTACCAAAATGCTTATGTGTGGCACATGACTTTTATAGCTGCAATAATCTGCTTAAGTACCTCTAGAATATGTTCAGCCAGTAGCTGGAGTTGAGGGCAGGTGAGGTAACATGCAGATTTTAAAATCAACATCTTATCAGCCCTTAGAGAAGATGGCAAGTGCTGACAGCAGGTGTTTCCTGAGAGCTGTGAGGTCACCCCAGCCAGTGGAGCAGCAGGTGACGTAATGCTGCTGCCATTCCTGCTGCAGTGGCCCTGAAGTGACGCCTGACTTGCAGCCACACGTGACACACGTCTATAGAGGGGTGTACAGACCCTGTTCACAAATGCCTGGAGAAATGGGATAATCTAGGGAGACAAATGTGATATTTGCAATACTTTTTTTAAGAACTGGCTTTCCATGGAGGCTTTACACTGACATTTAGCACTTGTTGTACTCCTACCAGAGAGCAGATTGAGATTAACCAGAAACTGCCAGGAGTTTTGTTGTGGTAAGATGTTTATTTGAACTTTGCACTACTGTTAACCTTTCATATACCCCCTGTGTGCTGTGCAAATGTGATGTTTCCTACAACTTCCATGAAAAGGCATGAAAGGAGACAATGAACTAAGAAAAACTTGAGGTACAGGGACATCTTTATTGTGAGGCTGCTCAGAAATTACAACATGTTACCCAGAGAAGCTGTGGATGCCCTGTGCCTGGAAGTGTTCAGGTTGGATGGGGCTTTGAGCATCCTGGTCTAGTGGAATGTGTCCCTGCCCGTGGCATGGGGCTTGGAACGAGATCCCTTTAAGGTCCCTTCAATTCTGTGATTCTATTATTTGATGGTTTGTTGTTTTTTTTTTTTTTTTGGCGTTCCTGTTGCAAGCAGTATTTGGAGGGTGTGTGATGACCTCGAAAATGGATAGAGTCCAGGTGTAGTGACTGTCCAGCTGAACTGCAAGGGAGAGGCCGTGGGCCATGGACAATGGGAAGAAGCCCCAGAGGAGGCATGGTATGAGCTGTTCTGTGGTGGGTGGAGGCTGAGTTGCTCAGAACGAGCGTGCTGCTTTCTGTGGGGGTGTCTGTCCCGTGAGTGCTTCACTCACAGCCTTGGCCTTTGCCTCACCCAGAGGAACTCATTTAATATCTCTCACAGACACTGCTGGCTTGTTACAAAGGCACTGGATGCTCAGAGAGTCCCATAAGATCAGAGTATAAACCTGAATCCTCAGGCCACATTTAGTATTAAATCTCCAATGTCCTGAGTAGAAAATGATCCTTTTGCGCTGAATGTCTGCTGTATCTTACTCATTCTTCCCAAAATATGAGACACTTATTTAAGACAACCAAGTCTGGTCTGTGTTGCTAGTTTCAGTGACAGCATTTTTGCTTCAAAATAGTTTTTTTTGTTGTTGTTGTAATTTTGGTAATATCTCAACAGTCAGATAACAAGCATTGTCCAAAGTGCTGGTCATGTTTCTGGGGTATATGGTCCATGTATAGCTTAGGTAAGGCATGTCTGAGGTCTGCGCATTCTTTGAAATACTCTCTGGAGATCTGGATATGTTATGCCCATCTGTGAAACTGGTGGACATGCACCTTAGCTAGAGCTACTACTAATAAATCCAGGGTTATTGTTAATAACTATGTCATGTGCATTGTGGACAGCAATTCACTTTTAGCTGTCTTATAAATAAATATTAAAAGGATTTGACCTGATTAACCATTATCCAAACACTGCCAAGTCCTAAACCTTGGACCTAAACCATGTCCGTAAGCACCACATCCACATACTTCTTGAACATTTCCAGGGACAGCAATTTTACCACTTCCCTGGGCAGAGTGTGTTCCAGTGTTTGACTACCCTATCTGTGAAGAAATTTTTCCTAATCTCCAGTCTAAACCTCCCCATCGTTTTTTATCTGTAATGCCTGTTTCCTGTCCCTGGCAGAGCAGGGTTTGCACTGCTGTTGGGACACATCTCACAGGGTTTCTGAGCTCAGGCATCTCTCTCCAGAAAGAAGGACTTTTGTCCTCCCAGGTCTGATATAAATTCCACACAACGCCAAAATTTAAACTAGCAGAGAAACAGGAAGCTAAGAGAGGACCTGTCTGCTGACTTTTGAACTCGAGGAACATAAAAATGCAGGCATAAGTAAAGAGATGGAACCAACTGGAGAACACCAGTTTCTACTTCAGACACCTCCTAGAATGATGGGCCAGACTCCTCTTTGGTTATGCTTCCTTCTCCATGATGAAAGCACTTGCTCCAAGGATCCCCTAGAATTTCTCCAGGGACCTGTGTGAGAGATATTTCTATAGAAGGCTTCATTATTGAAGGAATGCTTGGCAACACTATGCTAAGACCCAAGCAAGCGACTTGAAAACCCCCTTGCATTGGATTAAATGTTTAGACCATCCTCTGCTGACACTGTAGTCTAAGTGCAACAGGAGTCGAGCAGCTGGACATCCACAATTTTCATGGAGTAAGAATTGCAGAAGCTGATCAATCTCATTATTCAACGTGACTTTGGGGGAATACTATCTTCTGTCTGTTTTTTCCTATCTGCTCTAACCAGCATGAACAACCCCCTTCTTGTTTTGTATGCACATGGTGAGTTGCTTGGAGATGATGTGAGGCTGTCATGACTGGGAAGGCTTGTGGTGGACTTCTGAGGAAGCTGCTGCAAAGTACATGAAAGGAGGCTAAAGGCAGCTTTTAAGATTAAGATCAATGATTTCTCAACATTTCAAAACATACTTATTAAAAGAATACGTACTTTGCTTGTCCAGGCTGGTTTCTGGGAATGGGATGTGATGCTTTCTCCCTTATCTGCCTGGATTTTTCTGCATAGACAGTGTCTGTCTTCAGTCAGAAGAAAGTGGCAGATTATTTAAAATGCATCTAAAAAGTGCAACACTCATCTGTGATTCAAATTGGATAGCAGGCCATAATATTCAGGGTTACAGAGAGGTCAAAAGGAGAGCATTTACTCAAAAAGGGGAGATTTAATGTAATTTTTAACCATTATGTTCACTGAAGATGAAGACTGTGCTAGTCTACAGGACAAACGATTAAAGACCTCCTGAATTGCTCCTCTGTTATAAAGGAGTTGAACTTTACCTGACCTTTCCACCAGGAGCTAAAGTCAGTCAGATTTGCTGACTTCATGCTCTTTTTTGAAACTCTTATAGAGAAAAAACAGAATTAAGGATGATCTCAGTGCGGGTTGCAAGCAGAATTTGATGCTCTTGGCTGCTTCAAAGCAAATTTTATATTTTGCCTTAGAAAATCAAACTGATATTACTAAAATAGAAGAAGAAAGAGAGAAAGAAAGATATCTTCATGCTACTTAGTATTAAAAATAAAATCTCTGGCATATGTTTAAAGCAAGCTAACATTCAGAAACCACTAGGGCTGATATTTTCTAGAATATCTGCCATTGAAATGTGAATCTGTTTTTTCAAGTACCTCCAGTTTGGCGCACTGTTGTGTATATATATCCTTAATTGTACTCTCTTCGCATTCAAAGGAACCCTGCAAGTTCATGTCACACACACACACACACACACATATGCAAATGTGTGACATCTTGCAGCAAATTCTGGAGATGCAGCGAAACTTATGAGGCAGGATTAATCTGGCTGAAAGCAAATACCACGGGTTCGGGTGTTTGTATCAGAGCTAATCACCCTGGTCTCCCTTTGTAGTCAGTGGAGGGAACCAGGCATTGCTGCAGCGTGATTCATCTCCCGCTGAAGCAGATGTCTGAAATGGGTCAGACACCTATTTCTGTCATTATCTTCAAAGCTTGCCTAGCTCAGAGACATCTGAGGGGGGGGTGAGATGAGTGTGAGTCAGCAGTGTACCCTCAATGAAGGCAGCTGGCTGCATCCTGGGCTGTGCTAGAAAGTCCAGAGAGGTGGCTGCTGACCCAGCTTTGAGCAGGTGGCTGGACTAGATGACCTCCCCAAGTCCTTTCCAACCTGCATCACCCTGTGTATCTGTTCTTTATCCAGCATTCGTGAGATTGCATTTGGAGTATGATGTCCTGTTTTGGGCTCCCTGCTGCAGTTAGGTTTTTAGATGCCAGTATTGGTTATCCCTCCTGTATTCAGACAACCCTCCAAAGGAGTTGAACACTGATTATCCCAGAGACTTTGTTACAGTGCAGCCTCAGTTTCAGTGGCACAGCCGAGGAGGCTGTGATATATGGGATGGGTGTAAGGGAAACAGGAAAGCAAGATGTGGCATTTTACCACTAATGCCGACATCTCATGGTGTTCAAACCTCTGGTCTGGAAACAGTGAATCATTTAACCTTGATTCTTCTGTCTAAAATGAAGCTACTAAAAGGAAGCAGCTGGCTGCAAAGTCCCAGCCAGCCTGACCATATCAGTGGTCAGAAGTTACAAAATCCCCACACTGCTGCATGCACAGGGCCCTCCCCAGCTGCTGCTGGTGGACAAGCAGGTCCCTATTTCCTGCCTGCCACCTAAACGTGCTGACTTGCCGCGGCAACCAGTCAGCACTCCAAGTGTTTTAAAGCTGCTGAGGAAATGTCCCCATTTATGTGCTGTCACACATTTAGAAAAGGCAGAATGTAGTAATAAATTTAGGAGCCCCATTGCTTGCCCCAGCTGAACCTGGCTGTGAGGTTCAGAGGCTTACAGCCAGGCTGATTTTGAAGATAAGGTCAGTTTAAACATAGCTCTATACTGTGGGACAAGGCAGCAGTTCAAGTTCCATTTTTATCACTAGTTGCTATTACCAGTCCCATTTGTTTAGTGTTTTGCTTGAAGTCCAAATTTCTATAGACAAGGAATGAGTTGGGAGCCATAGTTCAGTTGTTGTAAGGAAAAAAACAAAATATGCTTTTCCAGATATTGCAAGAGGATAACTTAAGGGTGATCAAAGAGCTTAATTCTCACTAATTTCCTTTAATAGAAGGCTTGCTCTCTCTTTCTCAGCTTAATATTTTTGTTCCTTCTTTTGAAATCTTTATACACCATCTTCATAAATGGCATGAGCAAACTCATAAGCCTCAAAAAACAAATGGCAAAATTCAAATAACCAAAAGGTATCTTAAAAAAATAGAATTGTCAATGTTTTGAGTATGATTTTCATGATTTTCATCCTCATAATTTAGAGTATCCTTTTCATAATTTTCATGATTTTCATCCTCATTAATGAGGCTACACTGTATTTGAGAAGGACTGAGTCATGTGTGCTGGTTATTCAGAGTTAATCTCCAAACTCTGAAGCAGCAGAGCTCTGAGTAAATTGTGTGCCAGTGGCACTTTCATTAGTGAATTTCACATTACCAAGGTTTTGCAATCTTCTTCTCATGAAGAGGACAGGAAAAACAAAACAAGTCCTCAAGCGTCTGAAACAAGATAAAACAAATGACCTTCTGCAAAAGTGTTATTTCCCTGTTCTCCCATGAATGCTGAGTTACCCATGCTTAAGAGGACACAGCAATAAGGACATTACATGTACCTAGGATCTCTTGCTTTGTTTATGACAAGCGAAGAACATGATGAGACCTGCAGCCATCTCTTTTATCCTGCAGGCACTCCCTGTTCCACAGACACAGTTTGTGTGCTTCAGAAGATGGCAAAGCAGAGAACTAAAGCCTTGCCCAAGGGCTGTGTGAGCATGGAGACTGGGGCAGGGTAGAGAAGCAAAACCTGCAGCCAACCTCTGTATTGAGTAATAGAGGGGCTGTGAGGTCAGGGCAGGAGAACCTGAGTTTGAGTGAGCTGCCATCCAAAAACACCTCATCAGGCTCAGCAGGAGGAAGGTCATTTGTGCTGTTTCTTCTGTCACTGGAACATTTCCTGTTGGTGCTTGGTCTGTGTTGGTCACCACCATCACCCTCGCTGCTGCTGCTCAGTCCTATCCAGAGGCAATGGCTCCTGTGGCGTGCAGCACACGTGCTGTGCTGGGCACCCTGTGCTTTGGCCCTGAGCTGGCTGCACTGAGCTGTGTTGCTGTGAGTTGTAGCTCAGAGCTTCCTCTTCTCATCGATTCTCCTGAGTGTAGTGGAGAACCTGCACCAAGAATCCTCCTTCTGTGAGAAGAGGAGATCATCAAGGGGTTGTTCAGGTAACGGCTTTGTCACTTGCTGCAAGCTGAGCCATCCCTGGAAGTGTTCAAGGCCAGATTGGATGTGGCTTTGACCAACCTGCTCTAGTGGGAGGTGTCCCTGCCCACGGCAGGGATTTGCAATTAGATGTTCTTTCAGATCCTTTCCAACTCAAGCCATTCTATGATTTTATCATTGATTTGAAGGCTGGAGCAGCCACGTCTTTGGTGGGTGGCAACTTCACAGCAGTAACAGTGAAACAGCCAATATAATAATAATAATACCCGCTTGGAAAATTGACCTTGTTGTGTAGTAGAAGAAGGTTTTTAAAGAAGTGGATATAACAGAAGAGATTAAACACAGAGATCATGCTATTCACCCACTTGGTGCCATAATCTGTGTTCAAGCGCCAGCCTGGATTGCAGCTGCTGACACCTGCTGAGTTTGGGATTTCTCATGCAGTTTTCAAGCTGTCACTGAGTGGTACAAATAGCTGGATAAAATTTTGCATACAGGTCCTGGTTATGTAAATTACAGAGATTTAATCAGTTGTTCAGACTCTGCTTCTGGATGGAAGAGAAATAAACAACAGACTTTCTGGAATAGTCAGAATAGTGGGTCATATTTGATCTGATGTGATGATATTGCCTAGCTGGAATGAGATTTGAGTCTCTTTTTTTAGAGGCTCCAAGGTTTAATGAGTCACTGTGGAAGGGTCCAGTGAGAGGCAAGAGCTGTAGCACTTCATATATAGGCATAAAAGAAGAGTGTAGGTTTTGGAACAAAAGAGTTTGATTTTTTGTTATAGCTTCCACCACTCACTTGCTCTGTGACTGGATGAAAAAGTCTGCGAAAAAATCATTAGCCAGCATATTACTAACTCCAAGGCTCACCTGGATCACTCAACGAGTCCACATCAAATCTTCTCTTCAGAACCAGGGCAGATGTCAAGGATATAATCAACAGGACCTTATCCCCTGCCTGTCACAAGCTCTAAACAGAGGCTAAGCTCTCCACTGTGCATGCCCAGGCAAAGAGCTGGCATCTAACCACACGGTTGTGTTCTTGGGGGAAGGGAATTGTATATGCCGTAATGTGTGCGGCTCAATTGGCTGCTGTTGCCAATGGTCCTGCAAGAGTCAACTGTGTGGTTAAAGTACAAAAAGTCTTGCTGTCTTCATGTCCTCCTAATAATGCAAAGGATATTAATTTGACTAACAAGCTGCTCGCTATATTAAAACAATCTTCTCTCTGAAAAAGTAAAGTAAATGAGGAGTTGTGATGGGTTCTTGCACTAAGAAAAAAACACATCTGAGCCTGATGCAGCTCTCCTATTGGACAGATGAAGATAAGGAAACCTTGCAAATGCTTCTGATAGGGTACTGGTTTGTCAGACTGCCTCAGTCACTGCACACATAAAAAGCTGATTTTTTCTCCTATGCTACCAAAGACCTGGAAATTATCAGATGCATTTCAATCCAAGGCTAAAAGCTGGTACTGGATTCCAGAGACCTTGATTGTAACAATCTGGTTTCTCACTTCTCAGCACAAACTTATAAAATGAAAACCACAGCAGCAGTAGCAGCAGTGAAACTCCACATCCCTGGAGCAGACTGTGTTCATATAAAGTCACATGGAATCTGACTTATAGGGATCCTGATGAAAGGAAAGGAGAGCTCTCCATCCATCCATCCATCCATCCATCCATCCATCCATCCGTCCGTCCATCCATCCATCCATCCATCCATCCTTCAGGATTTGTCCTTCTTTTCTTCTTTCAGCCCCAGTTCTCAAGCAGCATTTGACAGAAGGCCTAAGTCACTGCCTAAACTCAGGTCTGTCTGTAGCCTCTAGGTCTGGGTTCATGGGCATTTGTCAGTGGTTGCTTTAAAAACTGGATGCATTTTTATGAGCTGGTTTTAGTCAGACACCAACCAGCTATTTATTACTTTGGAGAGATGTTGTCCAACTCTCAGGAAAAACTTTATTTGGTTTTGGTTGCCACATACTAAGGAAAAAAAAAAAGAAGAGTTCTTTCCCTCAGCAAACTGTGAACACTTACATGGAATAGTTCTGGATTTTGCAAGGGGAATGCTTGCTGGAGGAAAAGAACAGCCCTCTGGTTTCACTTAGCAAATGATGAGTTTTGCGCAATATTGAGACCTCTGTTGAAAACACAGTTGATTAATGGCACTGTGCTCTGGAATGGTCTGTACGGATTAGCAACTTACCAGACGTAGGTACGGTGCTAACCGCTGCTTGGAGAGCACCAGGTGAGGATGCAGCACTAACTGAAGAAATACAGCTCCTAGGAAAACAGTGGTGATCCTGAGCATTACAAATTTTACTGCCACCTGACAGCCGACTGCCTGTCCTAGTGCCTGAATTCCTAGGTAGGAGCCATGGCTTTTTAGCCCAGTCAGGATCCTATTCCCATAGAATTTTAAGGATTAAGAGCAGTTCAACAGCAATTGGTAGGTGCACTCCTTCTTCTTGGTAAATGGTTTTTTTACTTCTCCCTTTGTCCCTGCAATTGTCAGCCTGAAGAAGGATTCCCCCTCAAGTTGTACTCCTCCCATTCCCTGTGAGTGCACAGTGGTAGGGCACAGAGTGGGAAGACAGCAAACCTTCCCAAGCTATTGCTCCTCTTGGGGAACACACACTGGGGTACAGAAATTATTCAGGACTGGAGTAAAATCAATTGTTAGGCAACGATTAGGCAGAATGCAGGGCGACAAAGACCTTTTTCTACTGCAGCCACTGACTGCCTGGTTTGGGCAAAGTGGAGATGGCCTTTAAGTCAGTGCCTAGAGTTTCTGATTGCTTAGTTCCAGGCCATCAAGGATATCTAAGCCATGGGGAACAGCAGTCTCAGATGTTTTGGTGTCTGGGCTGGTGGAACATGGTCCCCAGCTGAAGTGGTATGCATCCTTTGATCTGTGTGATACTCATTCCTGACACTGACAGTTGCACCTTAAGAAACCAAGTTTGGGAATATCTTAATATTAATCTTTCCATGACTCTCTTTTTCTTAAGAAAATTGCTTTTATGTGAATATTGAACTCTTCAGAATTATGCCCTTCTTTGCATTTATATGGCTATCAGATACAGCTAGAGCTCGTAAAACCAAGGATTTAGACTGATAATGGCATGAAGAGTTGGGTAGAAAAAACATAAAGCAGCTGGTATCTTATAGAAGTGGAAACATTAATGCTTAGAAATCTTGGGAAACACCCAAGATCTCCATAAAGTCAAAGAGTATGAGAAAAAATACAAAAACTTTCTGCTAAAATGAAAGAGAAAAAAACATTTCGGATGACAGATAATTCTGTAGGACTAACATTCATGAAGACATTTCCCTTATCAATTTGCACTAGGAGCCATGATATGAAACTTTCATTTTTCAAGACAATTAGGCAGTATAAATCCAAGTGAATCAATGAAGCTGAAATCTTGTTTTTTTCTTGAAACATAATGAAATTTCTTTGAGATCAGGTGGGGCTAGGATTTCTGCCTGGGACTACAATTCATGCTGTCAACAACCAACAGACCAGCAAACTGTAAGAAAATATGATCAGTTAGGTTGTTATCTAAGCTTTGCCTAGTTAAAAAAGTAACTGATCTCATCCCTTCATGGTATTACTGGGAATTTTTGCATTGAAAACTAAAAATATATACCCAGATGGGGCTGTTAGTTTAGAAGAAATGCAGCAAGGATTCTGCTTGGATACATCCTTGGATTTGCCTTGATTGAATTACAGCCACTTACATTTCTCTGTAAGAGTATTTGGCAGTATGAGTTAACTGTGGAATTGTTTGCTGACTTTTAACCAATGATTACAAAGCATGCACATAAAGTCATTTTTTTAGCTCATAATCATGAATCTCACACACGAAATATGAACCTGAGAACGACTATTACACAGTCAGAGATCACAAATATGCCATTTGATGTGGGCCCCCAATTTGAGATTGTGTTTATTGAATACAAAACCCTCCATCTTTAAAAGAGCTACAGGAAAGAGCTATTTGTGAAGAAAATATGTGAAATATTATCATAACTACTGCTACTACTGCTACTATACCCAATTTGTAAAAGTCACAAGAAGTTTTCTTTCTGTCCCCAAATTCCCAGAAGTGCTTTGCTGAACCCACATCCTTTCACTGTTATGCTTGTATGGAAAGTTGGACTATGTTTTCCTGTATTCCAGAGCAAAGTCACACTGCTTGTTAGCTTCTGAAACCTAGTAATCTCTGATCTCTGCGTGAACTGTTGATTTCCGTGATTTAGCATTTGCCTTAAATTGAACTCTGATGTTATCAGCAAACTGCTGCGGCAGGGTTTATCTCTTTTTGCAGCGGCCATGCAATTTATCAGGCAGCTGTCAAGCACAAAGGCAATACACAGACCTACAGATAAACACAGAATCACAGAAAATAAAAGACCATATCCATGCCCATGCACACTCTTCCCTGCAGTGCAGTGTAGCTCTGCAGGTGACTACCTCCCTGTTTGATAAAGCACATAGATTTTTATGTATTATGGCTTTCAGTGGAAATTAACAGAGCAGCTAAGTCCAGTTGCTGAATAAGGAATATTTAAGTGATTTGCATTCCTAGAAAAGGGCAAGGAAGCTGGTGGAGGGTCTGAAGAACAATTCCGATGAGGAGCAGCTGAGGGAACTGAGGGTGAGGAAAGCTCAGGGGTACATTATTGCTCTCTTTAATTACTTGAAAGGAGGTGGTAGCCAGGTGGGGCTCGGCCTCTTCTACCAAGTAACAAGTGATGAGAAGAAATGGCCTCAAGTTGCTCCAGGGGAGGTTTAGATTGGATATTAGGGAAAATTTCTTAAGTGTTGGCCAGGATATGAACAGGCTGCCCAGGGAAGCTGTTGAGTCACTATCCCTGAGGTATTTAAATGATGTGTAGATGTGGCACTTGGGGACATGGTTTAGTGGTGAACTTGTCAGTGCTGAGTTAACTGTTGGACTCAATGATCTTAGAAGTCTTTTCCAATCTAAATGATTCTATGATTGATTTGATGCTACTGATTGCTTGGTTCGTTATATTTCAGTGCCAATGGACAGATAGGAGATAGTATTTTTGTTTTAATGTTTTCTCTTTCAGAAGTAATTGTGCAATATGCATGGAAACGCACCTCTCCAACAACTTTAGGGTTCTTAAAATAATTGCTGTCCTAAAAATAGAAAAGGAAATTCTCAATTTATTTCTAGACCACAGATACAGAATAAAACTACAGACTTAGAGTGGGTGGTTCCATCTTCCTGAAGTATTTAAAAGTATGACAGAGAATTTTTACTCAGAAACATTTAGATTAATAGTTATCCATTTGCCAAAACCACGTACTTATGGTAACTTGCACAGACTCCTAGAGCCTTGATTCCATCTTGGAAGAAAGAAAGAGAGGAGATGATACCTTGATCAACAACACATAGACCACTGACAGCTCAGCCTAGATTTGAAGCCATATTTCTTTCTGGGGCAGTAAGTGGCCAACCCACCTCACCAGCCCAGAGTCCTTGTACTGTGCTGTTTCTCCTTGCACCATCGCCCCCAGCAGTAGGGAAGTAGGACCTGCTGAGGTGTTTTGCGATTCTGGGGGCTATCCCTAGTTTGTACCTGCCTTTTCCATGCAGTGACCATAAGCAGAAGAGCCTGGCAGCAGGATCTCCCTCTCCTGATTGACAGAGGACAGAACAGACAAAACTGCCATTTTCAGACACATTATCTGTGAGTGACTTGCCCTTACTTGGGAGGTAATTTCTGAGCAGAAACTCTTGGTAGGCTGTTGACTGTAGCATGGTCCTTTGGGTAACACAGAAGGCTGGGACAGATTTGCTCCTGCTGAGCAGGAGAAGCAAAGGAAATGTAAGCAAGGTGAGAGTGGAAATGACACACTTGCCCACTGCTAAACTCTGCCTGCCAGTGAGTGGCTGGTGCAGATCCCCTTTTCATCCTGCAAAAAGCTATAACTGAGCCATAGTAGAAGTTCTGCTATCTGAGTTGTAAGTACAGAAAAAAACTTTTTTCATTCAGTCTGTTAACATCAGTGTTTGTCCTACATAAAAATGACTGCAGTACAAGTGGAGAGGAGCTTCTGGGAGGGTCTGCAGAAGACAAGTAATTACTTAAGAGACAGGCTATCTCTGTGCATGTTGTAACTCACTGTTGTGCCACAATGGTATTTTAGGCAATTACAACACAAGACTGTACATTTTTGCACACATATATTTGCTTGACAAAACAAGCCTTTATTCACACATGATGGGTAATTGCTTGTCAAAGCATCTCGTACAACTACACGTACACTGGGTGCAGGCAGAAGAGGCACAAAGGCCCTTGCAAAAAACCAAGGGATCCCAGAAACATGCTGAATGAATTTTGACTGAACACGCTGTCCTGTAATTGTACTCCCAGCAGCGTGTGTGTGAAGTTCCTGAAAAAGCTCTTGGGAGGGAGGGGAAGAAGAACAAAACAATATCAAAGAAGAGCCATGTGGTGTTGATGGGCTTGGAAAAGCCATCTTGCTAATTGTTTGCAGAATGCATTCCAGGTTACTGCAGGCCAAGAGGCTGCAGGGTTTGTTGGGCTGAACTGAAAATTACAGTGCTTTCTCCTGTCCTTGCCTTACTTGACTGATGGGAGTCTCACATCCCCTTGAGCACTCGCAGGAATTAGGATCTGGTGTATCCCTCTGTAGGGCGTGCTGCTGGTGGGGCTTTGATCAGAGTTCAGCCTTTGTTGTTGAAAGGATATATTTAATCTCAGCAGATTCAAAACGGAGATGGGCTGTTCAATGCCATTGCCACAGGACTTGTCTCCCCTCCCTTTCCCCCAACAAAAGACAAACAAAAGCAAATGACCAGCCAAATTAGGTTTTGTTTCCACCGAGTAGGCTGTTATGAGTTGCTTGTATAGTCATTATTACCAAGACTCTAAGGCATCATGCTGGGCTGATTTCAGAGCTGTTCCCTATTAGCTGTATTTTTTAATGTGAGTATCAAAGTCGTCTTTCAATTACTATGCATGACCTTAGAAAAATACTTAGCATCGTACATCTGAAGTTCATGCCACTAAACCTTGTAATTGAAGCAAGCCCAGTAAGTATTCAGGAACGAATAGTGAGAACCTGCCTATCCTTCTGTGTAAATCACCCTGGTGTATATGCTCTGTGCTAAGTGCTTTCTTCTGTCACCAGTGCTGTCGGGCTTTGTCCACAGCCGGCTCCTTGCTAGCAGTATTTCAGATATTGCTGTATTTCAGATTCTTTCGAGTCAGAGGAACCAGGTTCAAGGACTAGATGACAGTGAAGGAATAAAAGCAATAAAGGCAGTAGTTAGCAGTGCTCTGCGGCGCTGGATGGAGATTAGGTGCAATTGCAGGTGCCAGGTCAGCTATGACTGACTTAGCTCCATTTGGTCAGTGCTGTCGTAACTGGGGATCCTGCGGCCCTGCAGGCTGCGAGGTGGAATTCTGGTGTAGCAAGCCTAAACACCAAAGTGATGGTACAGATCTGGGAGATCCCAGACATTTCACCAGGTGAGAGGAATGGCACTTCTGCCTGTTGATGCTCATCATGAGATCTGAACACCCTTATCTTCACCCTGAAAGCACTTTCTTACCACATGTCTTTTCAGTTCTCTTAGGCACTGGGAACTATTGGTGAAATGCTTCTTGCTGCCCCTTAAGTTGTTCCTGCCCTTCTTGCCTCCTGTTGAAGTTCACTTTCCTCAATTGAAGCAGTGCTCCAACACCGGTGTGGGAGTGGAGGGAATTTCTGCTTTCCTGGATGCCCCTGCATGCCATATACACATTGGATTTGTCAGTCCCGTTGCTGTCGTCTCTGGTGTTCCTGGGAACTTTTCTGGCCATGTCTTCAGGTTGACAGGACAGATACCACAGTTTGGATATAATGGATTAATCATATTGAATAAATGCTCTAGCTGTTGAGCTGGCACATAGTGACAGACCCAAGAAATAACTCTTCATTTCATCTGGTAGACAGACACTTTGATGGATGGGGACTACAAGGTAATTCACTGAGGTTAATGGACTGTTATGGCAGAGACTGACAAAACGAAGGCTTCATTCACCATTTAGACTGGGTCCTGGGGATACTTAGATTTGGTGCCAAGTGGGAGCTGGAATTAGCTTTCTGCAGAGTAATTGGGAGATGTCTGTTAGCTGAGAATGGTTGTGCGTTACAGCACACACTTCTTCCCACCAAGCTTGGTAGCTCCCAGCAGGTGAAAGTGTGAGCAGTCTGAAGTTTAGCAGGTCACTGCCAGGTCACACTTTCCTCCAGTTTCCTGGGTGCTGCTGAATCCCTTTCTAGGATTCTGGGTAAGTTTACCCAGCAGGTAACACAAAACTGCAGATGGATAAAACTAAGAGCCCACGACAGCCTTGTCCTGTTATTTGGGGTACAATAAGCAAAGGCTGTTCCGGATCCATGAGGAAAGCAAGTGTTACTCCAAACTAGAGGCTTCTCAAGTGTTGAGATTTGAGGCTGCGCCATAGAAAATTTTTAATATTTCTGTCAGGGCACTTATAGTAACTAAAGCACTGGCTGTGAGTGTTCAGCTACCTGTTGACCCAACCATTCCTTGGAGACCCTGAGGGGACCTCAGATAGCAATCAGCTTTAGTCAGCCCCACCAAGATGGGTTTCTATTATGCAAAAGAGGTATCACAGCCTGACCCTCACACCCCATCATTAAAATTCCTCCGGAGCTCCAGCCCAGTCAGGGGCAGATTCCAAGTCCTGAGGGTGAGGTCATGTCTGCAATGAGCCCATGACAATAATTGCCATTATATGGCCCTATTTATTCTCTGGAGACACATTAATGTCGCTGCAGAATGAGGCCGTGGGCAATAGAAAGAGCATTTATTTGTGACTTTATGGTTTTTTTAACTTTAAGTTGTTAATCGGTTGTTTCCCATTGCCTTGGTCCATCACACTGGTAATAGGTCATGGATTGCTGAGTTCTAGTTAATCAGTACTAATATAAAAAAATATGTTTTTAAATAAATATGAAGAAGAGCTGAAGAGACAGTACTTGCATCCAGCTTGTGTGTGTCTTGGTAGTTTGCAGTTGGCTTTTACAGTATTGCTGGTCTTCCATGTTTCATTTTCAGAAGGCTTGTAAATTGTTATCTTCAGTAGCACAAGGGCTTGAAAATACCTGACCAGGATTTTACAGAGGTCAGCTGTGTATCAAAGGGCTTGGGGTTGGAGACAGAACAGGTTTCGGGCTTAGGCCAGGCTCTTGCATAACCTCTTTCTTTGTTTTTCTACTTCTGTTGTCTCCCAGGTGAATTTACTTTTCTTCTTCATTGTTGTTTATGTCTCCATGAACTGTTATTCTGCCTAAATAAACCTCTGTGGTCCTGTTTAACTTGAATAATATGAGTTTAACAGGGGGTCATGTCCAGGAAATGTGCTGACTTGTTAGCATTCATGCATTTTCTGTTGAAGTTTGTACTTCCTGCATCACCCACGCGTGGACCTCAGGAGTGTTCTACCCCCTTAGCTGGGTTTTCCTTATTTACTACCCTCTCTGTCCTGTGGGGAAGGAATGAAATTTCAAAGATTACTCATTTACAGTTTCTGTAGGTTCACCATCCTTGTTGCTTTCCTGTGTGCTTCCTTTCTACTAGTAGACAACTTTGCAGAGGAAATGGATAAGTTTTTTTATACCTGTGGCCGTAGGTCTACTATCAGTGACAATTCTTCATTTTTTTCCACTAAAATTTACAAAGGTCTGTCAGTAGAATGCCTTTTTAATATGCTACTGAACCATAGGGGGAAGAAATCTGGGACAAGAGTGAGTTAGTAAGAACTTACCATTAGGAGATGAGACCTAAACAGAAAATATAATTAAACTAGCATTATGTAGCCTAGATTTTTATCCAGCCATTTTTGCCAGTTTGTCTGTGTTATTCAGCGTAGGAAAAAAAAAAAAAATTGCTTCTTTCAGGACCTTTCTGTTGCCAGTAGTCACACTGGACATTTAAAACAATTTGCCAAGTTTGATCCCCTTTATGCCAGCAGAAAGCAGAATTAGCTCCAGGTATTCTGTGCAGTGAGTCTGGTCAAAGGGAGAGCATCTCTCTCCCCAGATCCTAACTTGCTTCTCTGTTTGTTTGGGGGCTGAATGAGGAAGTGATTTAAAACAGTAGATGACTTAAAAATCAATATTATTTCATTATATATAAACACGTGCTCCCCCAGCAAGGAATTAGCAAGGAATGCTAATGAGGAATTTAGAGAAGGTTTTAAACATAGATCATAGCATTCACACTGAAGTGCTCCACTCAGTTCTTGGCTCTGCACGGTTACTCAGTGTCCAGGTTTTTGTACTGGAAGAGCAATTTATGGCTTTCTTGCTTTATTCATTCCCCTTTCACATAATACTCCTTGAGCTGGCTCTGAAGATAAATCCTTCTTAAGCCTTCAGACATAAATCAGAGCTGGGGATGATGTGCGCTCAGAAGATGTCAGCTGCTCATAGCTTGTGTTTGCAGCCTGAGCAGCAGTGGACTGCTTGCTGCAAATTCAGAGAAAGCCTCTGCTTCCCACTGCAAATTCTCTCCCTGGGCAATTACAGATCCATGGAAACACTGCACATGATGCGCCAAGAGTTAAAGTTTTTAATCTAATTTCATGTGAGTCTCTGCTTCGTTGCCATTCTTTGTCTGACAATTACTGTGCAATGCACAGGCAGTTCTTCAGTGCCATTTGTGCCACTGCGTTCATTAGCGTGTGTCGTTCTGATCTAACGAAACACGGCTTGTGCAAAACGTTTAGCAACAGACCTGGCCCGAGCCTTGAGTCTTCTGTGTCATCCGCACTTCAGATTCCTGAGGATTTGGTGCTTTTAGTTAAGGGCTTGGATTCACAATACCTTTACCCAAGAGAAAAAAAGAGGGTTTGGTCTGATCAGTCTCACAGCTCGGGCGTGTGCTTGGCAGTAGCACCCACAGGTGTAAGTGTGCCCAGATATCAACGGGACCGGGCCTGAGGGCAGCACGGGAATGGGGCAATGGGCATTTCAGACATCTGGGCAGGCCAGTGCAGCAGGGACTGAGGAGCTCTGTAGGTGAGGTGTGAGCTGGCCACACACCACACAGACACTCTGAAATGGTTTATTAAAACAGTGAGCGTTTCATGGCTCTGGCAAGCAAACCCACGCACACGAGACAGGAGTCAGGGCACGGCACGAAGGGTTTGGGTGCCTGTTTCCACACTGCCAGAGGTTGTTATCCTATGCTGCACTGTCCCCCCCAGAGATTATTGCACCAAATTTTCCCATGGGAAATTTTCACCCAGCAAGACACCAGAGGTGTTTGCACTTTTTGGCAACAGGGGCAAGGTTCCCTAAGAGCTCTCTGGAAATCACATCACGGAACACTCCTCAGGCTCTGCTCTTCCAAGCACATCTCCCCCTTCCACATCGTTCTGAAATCTGAGGGTCACTTCTCAGCTCTGGAGGTCAGTTTGCCCAGATCCAGTCAGAGCCATTCCTAGTTTATATTTATTTAAAACTGCTGTAACTAATCACTGCAGCTTTCCTTCCATTAGTCACTGAGTTTAAAAGTAGACATTTGGTGCATCTGGATTTGTTCCAAGACACATATTTCTTTTAGAGAGAGAATAATTTTCTCCATTTGTGTAATATTTTAGAGGAGTCGTAGAATTATTTCTTATCTTGATCAATATGTCATCAAACTGGAAATCATACCCATCCTTCTGCTCATTCTTATGAGATATTTTTTCCATCTAAGAATCTACAATAGAATAATTACTTTTTCAACTAAAATAAATATTACCCAGCTCAAGATCCTCTTCTGAGACCAAGATTATCTAAAGACTTTCCAGTATAGTTCTCCAGAGAAAAAGGCCTCAGACTTTGCTGGTCAGACGAATGGATGGTGTAACTGAGCCAGTAGCTCACTGACTCCTGTGTGGTTTGCATGAAAATCACAAATTTACCACTTGATTTATGTTCTCCTTTTGCAAGTTGTGTTCCAACTGGCTTTAGCAACGGATGCTGGACAAATTTCTAATGGATCAAAAGAGCTTAGCTCTATGAAACAACCAGCTGACCCGAAGTGCAGGAGTGGCTGGAAGAGAGAGTGGAAAGTTGATCAAAATATTTGCAAGATGTGAAACTGAAAATGGAGACTGGGGTCTGGTCACTCTGAAATTTTTATTGTTGTGGAAAAACTGTATTTCTCTTCTTGTCATCATTTGAACTGTGGTGGTAATTAAACTTCTCCATCAGCTGTTTGCCCAGTTAATAGAAGTACCATTTTGCAGTAAAATCTGAGATAAATTTGAGACTTATGTTGTTCAGCCCGAATATTGATCACTTTAAGCACTTTAGAAATTACCACCCATGGTTACAAGAGAGAGAGGTAAAGACCTTGCTGAAAAAAAGTGGTTTTCTTGAATTGAGTGCAACTCTGGGTGCAGCTGGGAAGGACAGAAGCACAAGAGGCAGCAGAGTGAAGCATTCTGCTTGGAAGGGGAAGTCTAAAAAAATTACAGAATATGGAGACATAAAGGTAGGACTGCACAAGAAAGTGTTACCAAGCTGTCCTGGGTATGTGTCAGCCCGACTGCTCACTGGGACCGGGGCTTACAGGGACTGGAGTCTGGTGTCTTTGGTCTTTGCTCCAAATCACAGACTCTTCTTGCTTTTGCTTCCACTGCCTGCACAAGGCAGTTATTTGAGGAAGGGGGTTGGCTTCTCTCTGTACTGTAGTGCATGGGAACTCCTTGCTGCAAGAAACCCTTGAGATACATCGCTGGTCTAAACCTCTTAGCTTCAAATCTTTCGCAGATCTCTTCTCTTACGACATGTGTGAAGTATTGAAAATCACTCTGTGCGCCACCGTGTCTGCACCGTTGTGCAAGGGGGAGATTTGGTGCACTGTGGCAATTCTTGTTTGCAGGACAGGAGCTGTGAAATAGTACAAGAAAGTAGGTACAGCTCCCTTGGTCACCTTCACTAGGAAAAAAAAAGAGAATGTGGGCTCAGTGTGCATCTGTGATGGATTATGTGCAGCCACACACTGGTGAAGACCACAGGACCCAAAAAGCTCTACTCCCCTGGGATCAGCAGCAGCTCTGAGGGGACACCAGGACAGTGGGATGAGCTTGGGTTGGGCCTTCTTCGACTCAACCAGTGCATTTTCCATTGTCACTGAAAGTATGCCCCAAGGTGCCAGTGGCTGCAGAGATCTTTGTTGGGTGTCCTGGCCTTTCTGCTGCAGGGTCCTGGTTGAGGCTGACAGGCTGTGATGGCAGAGCGTGGCTGACAGCCTGGCCCTTGGGGTGTGACACTCTGCTTGTGCTGGGTTCTGAAAAGATTATGCCTTCCAGCGGCTCTTTGAACCCTATGGCTGGAAGTGATGAATGGGTGGTCAGTGAAAAGACCTAGAAATAAACCACTGATTCAATTATGAATGAAATTGGCCTAGACAGCACTATGAAAATAAGTATTTTGCCTTACATTCACTAGGGAAGGGAGTGATTTTACAGCTGTGTCCACAGTCAGAGTGATATAAGAACCCAAGCACATTTCTGATGCAAGAGAATTCAGTTGAAGTTGAGCAAAAGCAGTTGCTGAATGTGGGAACGTGTTCTTGGTGATGTAACACCCTTAGTCAGAAGTCCTTTACTTTTACGTGATTTTATAAAGCACGGGAGAACACGTCCCAGAGAAATCTACCATAATTTTTCAGATCTCAGTCAACTGCTTCCCTCCCTGGCACAATTCTTACATGTTCTTTTAATTTTTTTATCATTATTATTGTTGTATTATTACACATTTCCTACAACTTTCTGCACTGCCATTAAGTGTGCCATTTGGGCAATGGTAATTTCACTCTGCATAGCACATGCTTCATCTCCTTGGAACAGTAAAGTGGTTTACTGGGGTGGCATTTGAACAGCCTGACTGATCTGCAGGTGAGAACCATGATGTGAATAAGGTGTTTGTATCTTCTCAAACAAAAGCTCCAGGGTCTTAGAGAGCTGAGAATATGCCACTGCACAGATTCTGTTTGCTCTTGTGTTTGGAAGGAGCTCAGAGAGCTGAAGAGATTTCAAATATGAAAGCAATGCTCTTGGATACAGTGAAAATGTTTCTTTTCACCTCCCCCAAAAGGGAGCAGGTTTCATGCTGTGAATCTCTGGTAGGGAAGTGTCTGTCCCGTACTTGCAGGGAGACCCTGGAGGACATGCTCAGCTCAAAGCTGAGTGCTCAGCCATGTGAATCACTGGAGCTCCAAAGGCACTGAATGTACCTCCAGGGACACTGGATGAAGAGATGCTCACAGATGTGACCTGCGAGAGAAGCAGGGTCTCACACTGTGCATCCATGCAGCAGCTCCTGGAGGGTTATGGGACTGCTGATGGTGAGGAAGGGTTTTCATTGCATTTCACAGATATCCGAGTTCATAAGATTGGGTAGGAACTCCCTGAATATTATCTGTGTGGGTGACTTTGGTGGTAGGTCTCAAACATGTCACGTTTCTAAGACCATTCACACCATCTCTGTTCTGGTCAGTGATATCCACCTTAGCAAAACTCTACAGGATAGATGTGTAAAGTAAGACTTGCTGAATAGGAAGGAATCACATAATCAGAATTTACCACCTTTACATTACAAAAGAATTCTCAAAGTCATGCAAGAACCCAAAATGAGAGAGAACTAAAATCCACACTGAACTCTAAGAGTCATGTTTCCCACTTTGCAGTCTCCTCTCTGCTCTATATCACCAGTATGCATGGAAATCCAGGGAAGTAGTCTGTTTGCTTGTTTGTTTTTGTTTGTTTGTTTGAGCTCCATGCTGCTCTGAAGTTGAGGGAGTGCTGCAAGACTCATGACGTGCTTGGTAATTGAAGGGTAAAGGTAAAGCTAACAACACTGTCTATTTGAAGAAAAGGCAGAGTGGATTTGGATGGATGGCAGATATTACGAAAGCAACTGCTTGTTTCTGTGTGTGTGTATTTGTGTGTGCACAGTCTGTCCTCCGTCTAGTGACTATGCTAAAGACAACTATGAGACTAAGATCAAGGGTTAAAAAAAATCCCAAGACATAAACCAGAGGAAAAAAAAGGTCATTCTACTTTTTGCTCATTATACTCCAGTTACAAGATCTTCTCTGAAAACATATAAGAAAACTCTGTGTCAAGGCATACAATAAAATATTAGAATTCCAACCTAAATAGCAGAATAATTTTACAGCTGCTGTACCTGCTCTACCTCAAGCCACCCATTTTCAGGAGTTTCTTTCCAAAGATGTGCTTTTCACCATGTGAAATGGATCTTTCTTATTCTCTTGCTGCCTGCAGAATGCCTCGGAGAAACAGAGCAGTTAATGGAATTAAAGAGTGAGGCTCATTTCATCCCCTAAAGAAATGAATTTTTCCCCACTTTCATTTTGCTCTGCAGTGACTGGTGAGGCATTACGTGATCCTCCTTGCAGGAGCTCTGCTGCCTTTGTCCAGCTCAGCTAAAATGCAGGGAAGGCATAAGAGAGGAATTCAATTTTTTTTTTTAATCTATTTTTGATGTTGTCTACCCATCTAATTTTATGCATCTCTACAAAGTGTCTTGGCCAGGATTTTCTGAAAAAGGTGAAAGTCCAAGACCAACCTATGTTTGAGGATTTCAGAAGTAAACCCTACCAAAACAGTATTCTCAGCTGTTCCCATTAATATGGAGTTTCTTGGGGTTGTCATCATTGGGCTAAATTCTGGTTCTTCCATTTCGTTTTGTGTCTACTCACCCCAGCATGTTAGCCACTGATGGAAACTACTTCTGAAAGCTCAAAAACCAAAGTCAAGCCCTTAAATAAATGCATTAACAGATTAATTGGATGTGAGATGCAGGGGGTGAAGGTCAAAGAGAGCAGCTGGCCAGGCCAGAGGTACCCAGAACAGAGTACTTGTGCTCATGAACAGATCATTTTGGCCCCAGGAGGGGGAACTCTCACCCCCCAGGTGAGCCAGGGTATCTTCCCTTCTAGTCATCTTCTCTGAGTTCTCTGAGGTATAATTTGCTTTTGCTTTAAACAGAATATCAAATTGGACAAGACAATAGTGAGTTTGAAACCAGGCAATATTGACTTTAAAGAGTAAATATGATAAATAAGACTTTGGAAATTGTTTCACAATAAGCACCTGGGGCCACCATGGAGTCAAGGGATGATCTGTGCAGGCTGCGTGTTGTAACTTGTTGTATATTTGTAACTCATCCTAAAGATATTCCTGGAAAACTCAACACGAAATGCTGACTTCTGTAGTGAGAGACATCGAAAATCATGTACTGTTAAATTTCACTCATTAGATTTTCACCTCAAGAGCACTCATTTGCAAATGTATCCCTGGCCAGCCTGTCACCAGCCCCACTCTAGAGCAGCTCCACGAAAAGATGAGGAGTATTTTAAGCCCTGATTTGGGTACCCCTTTTGAGATGTCTGGGTTACAGAACGTGCAATGTTATGGGGGCTGAGCTCCCACAGCAGGGCTGGTCCCAGTGAGAGGGCTGTGTACAAGCAAACTTCCTGACATGAAAACGACTTTGACAAAGAAAGTGAAAAAATAAATATAGAAAATATTTTCTTTCACATTTTTTTCCAGGCCCTTTCTCTCTTCCCCAGAGTAACAACCTAAGTTAAAGTACTTTTAAGTAGGAGTTTTCCATTCAAATTCTACCTCTCCTGCACCCTCATTTTGCTTTTTTTTTTTTTTTTTTTTTTTTTNTTTTTTTTTTTTTTTTTTTTTTTTTTTTTTTAGTAGAGAAAAAATAAGCAGACAAGAACAAAGAGGGATAAAAAAACAAATGCTGAAATGTAGCACTTTGTTCCTCTGAACTGGGCTCATGCTAGGGCATTTTTAGAGAATTAATTTCTTATGATATGCAGGAGACTAGGTGAGATTCCCTTCTGGCCTAGCTTCCCATGACACAGGCAACCTAGGTAAAACTTAGGAAATCTTTTAAATGAGGGCAGTTTCTGGAGCTGGAGAAACCTGAGAGCCTTCCTTTGGCTCACTGAGCATTATGTAGGCCAGTGAGCATGATACAAGTGTGCAAGGAGCAGGTGAGAAAGGAGTAAGGAGGATTTTATTTGCGACCACTGGCAAGGGCTGTAGGTGGTGCTGGGTGTGGGGAGAGTCATAGGGTCCTTTTCTCAGGAGACTACCTTGAACCCAACTTGGGTCGCCTTTTCCACTCCCGCGAGTTCTACCACAGCAATGGCATGGCTTGTCTGTGAAGGACAGAAACCATCTCTATTTCAGCCGAGTTTCTGGCCTGGAGGCTAGCTCTTGTCCCTCTGAGGGCTGCTGTGGGTGAGGGGGCAGGGTAGAGACGCTGTGCAGAGGGACTCACCCGTGTTCAGGTTTCTGAGGTCCCGGTGGAGCAGGACCTGCTGCTTGCACCTCAGGGACGGGTGACACAGCCAGCACCTGTTCCCTGGGCTGGCTCTCGGTGCATCCCCTCACAAAGTGCCCCTTCAGCATTGCCCTCGGTGGGCAGACAGAGGTAGCTGCTGGCGTGGGCACAGCAGACAGGCCCAGCAGTGCCGGCGTGCCAGGAGCCCTGCCAGGAGTCTGCTCCGGGAGCTGGGCAGCTGAATCACTCCTGCGAGGCCTTACCCTCCGACTGGTGCTTGTCGTGCCTAACCTGTTTGGGTGCCTAAAGCAGATGGTTTGGCATCAGTCTCCCATGGAGATTAATTAGGTTCAAGTCCCTGATCTGGTGAACAGTTAATGATCTGTGCAAAACTGAAAATCTTCAACTGAGAGGGCTGAAAAAGCCAGCAGCCTAATGAGCACTCGGTGCCTCTGAGAGCCCAGCACCCCTGTCCCCTCTGCAAACCACAGCAAGCACAGCTAATCTGATCCTAAATCCCTTTCATCCTAGGTGAGAGCCCTAACCACAGCCCTGTGGGCTGTCTGCCTGTCTCTCTGCTCTTTCATTTAAATGAAAGCTGTAAATAACTCTCTTTTTTCTACATATGGAAATGGGAGTAATTTCTGAAATCCCAGGAATATTCACAAGGCAGGAAAAGCGTTTCCTGCCCAGCCACAGCCACAGGTCACAATCACAGCCTTCTGAGACCAAGTACAGGCTCTATAATTGTACGTTATACTCAAATGTGTTCACTTTTATGACTGTATTGTAATTTCTTTTTTAAGTTCTAAAGGGTTACTTCAGTGTGAGAGCAGCCCCAGACCTGATGAATATACCTTGGTGTGCAGTTCTCTAAGTACAGTATTTCTAGGTTAACACTCATGGACTTAAAAGCCAGCTGAGATCTTGGAGGAAACTTTAATAAAAGTAGTCTATCTGTCTGGAATAAGAGCCCAGAGTTTGCAATGTAAAATACTTGCTTACGAAAAATGCATTCTTCATAAGTGAAACAGCATAATCCTCCTGGCAAGAAGCCAGAAGTTAGGTTTCTCTTCCAAAAGCTGTCAAAAAGCAGACAACAAAAAAAAAAGCCTGTTACATTTTTTATTGCATATTCTGTGCGACTTTGTGAGCAGATTAACTACAGATCAGGAAAAGAAAACTTCTAGCACAGTTCAAAGAAAGAAGTCAAAGTGGGACAAGAGGGAGAGCCCACCCCCAAAGCTTTTCCTCCGTGCTTCAGGCAGCTGAGGACTCAGACTGTATCTGAGGGCCTCGTGTGCTCCAGCTGCAGGCAGTGGAGACAGCGGGGTGTGGACACATTCATGGAGGGTTGTCACTTGGAATTGGCTTTGTTGTCCTTTTCCTTGCCGTAGAACATTGCTGGGAGGGAGCATCGAGAAGGTGGGTCCTGGGGAGACTGGTGGGAGGACCAGGCTTCAGCAGACAACACACAAGCTGCCAAAGGATCTTCCCCAGTGGGAAATCCTCAGCCTTCCTGCTGTGATCCTTGGCACAGGGCTGCAGCTCATGGTCTTGCTGGGCCAGGCCCTTCAACAGCTCCTGTTTTCACCACAGACCACAGTTTTGGTGGTTGTTTCATCACCACTGCTTTTAGCAGAGGGTTGCAATATAAGGTGTTGCTGGTTGTTTCTAATACACCCCTAGCATTTTACCCAAGGGGCAGAGGGGTTTTAGAGATGTATAAAGTTACTCCTTGAACAGCAAGAGTCCCTGTGTAGTTTTCATGGGACAGAGGAAGGGAAAATTCCCTTTTCACTCAGAACAGATTTTTATTCTGGCCAAAATTTAATGTTCTTTTCCCCTTTTGTTATGTGCTTTGTCAAACAAAACAAAACAAACCAAAACAAACAAACAAACACAAACACCAAAAAAAAACCCCAACCAAAACCAGAACTGGAAAAGCTTTTCACAGTGGCAAGTTTTGCAGTTCAGATGCTCTGCATCTTCCTTTTTCGCCCTGAAGGAAAAAATACAACCCTGAAACTAGGTCTCTGATGTGCAGACATTTCCTTAGGCCAGGGAATGATGTGAACTCCTATTTCCTGCATCCTGGGGTTGTGTATTATGGGAAAAAGGCACTCAAGTGGGGGTGGGAATGGGGTTCTCCACCCCACAGGGCTGTGAACACCATCCAAGTACAGCACCCTTGGATGGGGTAAGGCTTGACACCACCTCAAGATTTCTTTGTGACTGGCTTACGTGGCTCCTTGCCCGCTGGGCTGGTTTGTGGCTCCTGTTTCCAGGAAATTCTGTTTAAGGAGCCCAAATGCCTGGCTCAGCCCTGTTGGAGACAGCAAGTGCCTGGGAACCGACTGCTGTGTACCTCAGTGCTGAGCAACCTACGCCCTTTGTGGGTCCAATCCCAGGTGCCTGTCTCTCCTTGGAAAAGTGGATTTGGGCTCCAAAAGTGCTTAATGCTACTTGGCTCTTCACCAGATCAACTGGCAATGTCAGTTCCCACCGCGTATGACCAAGCACACAAGTTGTAGAAAATGGAGAACTCAGTACAAAACCCCTTCATTCTCCTGACATCCTCAGCCAAAGGCAAAATTCAGCTAATTTTACCAAAACTTGCAGGTCCAGTGACGGGTACATGAAGGATCTATTGCAGCTGCTTAGTTGTGAATAACTCTTGAAAAAAAGATGCTGGTTTCCATCATCTTGTGTTTCCTGGGTATGTTCTTCATCTGCAATTTAATGTTCTCCCTTAGCCATTGCAATTCTATGGGATTCATTGGGTTATAATAGTGCTATTAATCCTGGTTAATATTTTCCTTTGTTTTATCCTAGTGTGCAGTACAATACCTTAGGAAGTGAGAGCGGACAAATTAATAAAGACTGTAAGTAAATAAGGACATTGCAAAATCAGCATGATGGGTCACCAGTGGGAGGGAAATGCTTGCATGGCTGGAGAGTGACCCTTGTGAGGAACAGCACAGCAAACCAGCTTCTCATCAGCCACAAAGGGTGTAGTGGAGATGTGTGACATTGAGGGGGCACTAAGTTATTGGAAACCAGGGCCAGAGAGGGAGGAAGCCCTTAGAGACAGGTATGGTGACCTGCAGGCTGTTACTCTGCTGCTCAGGAGATCACTCCGTGGAGACAGGATCGCTTGTCTTTCAGGGAATATCCTTTCTTTTCTGCATAACAGCAGTTGCACAGATTTAGGATGGTCTGGTGTTTAGGATACAAGCGTGATCTAGGATGACTGTGGTAATAAAAACAGCAAACAAAACAGTTATTTTTCTGTAAAGTAGGGCTGCAGCAATGTGCCAGAATCTATGTGTGTGTTATTTTGCATCAGGCTGACAGGTTAGACCTGAACCATGATGCCTCCGGACACCAATCCTGCATTTCACAAAGGCTGTTCCGTAACAAGTGCCACATCATCTTATTTACTCTCTGCTCAGAAGTACTTTGGTCCTTGGCAATGACAACTGTATCAAAAGGGTAGTAAGAAATCCTTAGACTGACTATATTTAGTATTTCCTAAAATCAAAGTAATGCATTGATTCACTTCCTTTTGTTTTGAGGTATAATTACCTGTGCTAAATTATGCTCAGGAAAGTGATTAAAAGAAATTTGCCCTCCAGAGAAAAATGTAGGAAAGATTGAAAGGCTTGCTTGCTTTCTTGCTTTCTTCTGTAAAACAATGTTCTTTTAAATTAAAGAGGGTGACATTAAATTGCAGTGCTGGAGACATGAAGCAAAATTAAATAAAAAATCTATTTTACAGGGAAGCTGAAACTGATGATGAGAAAAGTAGGTGTGAAAAAAAATACAGAAGAGGTAAGTGGAATCACACTTCAGCCTGACTTGTTTGAGAGCTTTGAGCCCTTTCCCCTGAGATTAACACATGTCACCATGGGGGAGAGGTCCTGCGAGGTGAGGGTCAACCTTATGATAATGAACTAAATTTCAAAAGAATGTTTGAAATACACGAGTGTCTGTTTGGATGTTAGTTGCAAAGCAAGATTATTGCTATTAAAGTATTAGCAACCTAGAAAATTCCCATAATAACGCTGTTTGACAATCTTGACATACCTGAATTTTTTTTGTAGCTGTTGAACAAGTGCAACTGTAATGGTCTTGTTTCTCTTGAAATAAATGTCAAAATGGATTCTAATCATATGTTAAAGTTTAATTTTAATAAAGGAAGAGAGAATTAGCAAAATGGCATTCTCTTGCCTGATTTGTACATACCACGTGGTAGGAATTTAGTTTGTCAGTCCTCTGACTCAAGTGACTGCTCAAATGTGTAATATGTGAAAACTGGTGTGCCTCTGAAGAAGAGAATCATCTTGCTCATATTCAGGGTTCAGGTTCCCACCATAAAGATTGAAACTCGATATTTTCACAAGGTGAAAGCACTGGTTTCCAGCAGGGCTTTGGTGAAACCTGGTGCAATGCACAAGTGTGAAGGTTGTGTTTCTTTGAAGATCTCGGCTCTTAACAGAGAATCCTACGCACATTTCTCATGTGCATTTGGATCTTCTGCTATGAACAGCTCCTTCCGAGCTTCAGATACCACACATTTTACTTGCACAATGTCTGAATCTGTGGAGGCACTCTGGGGAGTTTGAAAACATACTTTTACTTGTGCAGTAATAATTCTCTGTGGTAATATCACTCCAAGTTGTCTGTTTTGGAAAGTCCTCTCACCAGTTTTTGCTCAAAAGGTACTCATTCATGCCTCAGTGAGGATTCTGGAAATACAGTGTATGGGAATGTTATTTACATCTCGGTGCAGGGAATGCTTTGAGTGTCAGCACTACAGAAGATGAAATCCCTGCAGAGTAAATTGAGCCATAAGATTTGGCAAGGTGGATGTGTAAAATGAAAGATTAGCATTTGGGAAGATATATTCCTTCCTACAGTATATGCCTGGAAGTCTAAGGAGTGGTGTGAACTTGAAAATCAAGATTGAAAGAGTGGTCAATTTTTTCAGTAGCAATCATCACTGTATAATCACTATGAAACAAATTTATTGCATGCCTACTTTTCAGTTTTCACCATTTCATTCAACCAGAAGATCACGTTTCAACATGAGTCTTATACAAGAGAACAATATGGGGGTGTGAGAAAAAATACACCTGAAAATCAGATCTAACATGAAACACCAAGTATTTCTACTGCTAAATCAATAGAACTCTAATGATGGATTTTTATTTCCTTTGGCAATATATATCTTGTAAGAAGATCCGCTGTTTCACATTTTATGGTGTGAAGTATAAAGATCACTCCTTGTCTTCTAACAGATCTCCAAGAAAATCAGTGGAATGAAGTTAATTATATGCATATGAACAAATTAGTGCCATTCTTGTGTTCAGAAAGAGCTTGTCTCCATGGAAAAAATTTCCAAAGCATATAGTGCTGAATAAGTTGTTTATATTCCTTAGCACGCTTTGAACTCAGACTAACATTTTTGGACTAAAATCCACTTTTATTTTGGAGCACAGTTTGCTCATAAGGGGATATTCCGGGATGCTAATTGTGAAATTGTTTATTTGGCCTGGAGACAGGCCAAAGGTTTCTCTGTAACATCTTCATAATGTCAAAAACTAATGAGAGAGTGAATGTTACTTATTTCCATCAAGGTGTGTTTTATGCAGCCAAAAAGGGCTCCTTTTGAGAGGAAAATCATGCCTCAACATATTTAGTGTAATTATTGGCGGTTTGAAAGCATGCCTCTTAAGGAGAGATTTCGGGAACTCAGCTGATTTATTACATAAAGGAGAAGGTTAAGGGGTGGTTTCATCACAGTTTACTCAGAGAAAGTATCTGGTAATATATTTCTTTTTTACCAGCTAATGGACAAGCCATTAACAGGAACCAAGTTGCTGAAATTTGAAGCTAGGCATACTCAGACAGCAAGCCCAGCAAACCTTTTCAACAGTTATTAAAACTATTACCCCCTGGAAGATTTTGCCAAGGCATGATAGATTTATTATCACTTACATTTAAGTATGGTATTAATAACACTGAAATGAGCAGTGGAACTGCTTGCCAAAGGATGTGAAGGATGCTAAAGCTTTCCATGGATCTCACACGCATTTGGACAAATTCATGGAATATAAAATAATTAAGAACAGTCAAACTCCCTAAAAGATTCCAGCTCTGACTCAGGAAATCCCTGAACCGCAGGGACTGTTGGCCATGAGGGCAAGAAATACATTTGCATCCATCTGGCCGGACTCCATCCCCTTTCCTTCCCAAAACAGGGAAGCCTTTTCCATAATCACCACCTGGGAATGTTCTCTGGCCTGACTGTCTCCCAGACAGTGCCTCAGCATTATCTGGAAGGGCTGGTCAGGGCCAAAACTTAGTGCTAAATTCAAGTGCTGTGAGTGATTCTGGGCAGCCCTGGAGCTGGGATCCCTGTTCTCACCACCTCACTGCTGCTGGTACAGCCAAAGACACCATGGCTGCTTCTATTGGGGTTTGTGGAGGACAGCTGGGAAAAGCCTGGAAACTTAAATTCACTACAGAGAGCCTGCAATTCTTCTGGAAAACCAGGAACTGTTTGCAGGCTGGGCGAGATTCCAACCACAACTTTGGTCCAGCCAGGGACTGGCCATAGGAACCCTTGGCTACATTTCCACAGCCTTTGTGCCACTGGCAGCCAGGAAAATGCCCCCAGGTATCCCTTCTCTCCTTAAAACCCCCTGGCTATAGGAACTTTAAATGTTACTGCTGTTGCTGCTGCGATAATTTTGGAGGGACTGCATTGGCTGGGTACATCAGGAAAAAAAGCTGCTTTCGTGAGGACCCCACATAACCCAAAGCCATTCAGCATAGTGTTAACACGGTGCAGTGTTAATATTATGACTTTTCACATGTAATGAAAAAATGGCCTGAACAGCATGTAGACAATCACACAAGTAAGGAGTCTGAGAACTTGGTCATCAGGTACCTTGCTTTTTATAAGCCCCATGCTATTATATACTTTTAAGGGTTTAAGTCCTTTTGTGTTGTCTGAGGTATGTGCTTCAGGGATGGATAAAGAGAAAAAATTGAAAAGAAAGCATTGACAGTGAAGAACACCAAAATGCTCTTTAAAAAAGAGCATTATAAAATTTTGCTCTTTGATAAATTTTGGGCTAAGAAATCATAATGAAAGGACAAGGTTGCATGATTACCTCACTGCTGGAGAAAGATCTAAAGAAGTTATCAGTCTCCTTTGAAATGACAGTCATAATACTCTCCGTTGCAGTTTAGGGGTCTCCCCCATCAGCATTTTCCAACAAATAAATGCAAGAAAAAAGGGCTCCTTAGATGTAATCCTTTAAACAGAGAGCCTTTTGTTTTATGGCTGTGCAAAAAGACTTCAAACAAGCCATTTCAAAGAGAAATCTTTTCTAATGCTTTGAAGAAATCATTGTTCTCAGATATTCTAGATTATCTGAATACCTCTTTGGATTAAATATTACCTAAGTGATATCCTTTATTATTTTAATTTATAGGATTTTCATTTTTACACACGGTGCTTCACATCATAGAAGTTTCCAGTTGTGGAAGGAATAAAACCGTCAATGAATATTTTTTTTTATTATTATTATATTGCACACCAGCAGTCATGATGGCTAACGCTTCATCTCATTTTGCTTTGAAATTCCCTAACTTTACTTTTAGGTCATGGATATTATATTGCCAATTTTGTTTCAACTTCACTGATAAGACTGCAGGATCCAGTTCGTAATAATTAGCCCTGTGAACGCGTATCAGCATAATTTCTCATCTTGGCATTAGTAAGAGAACAAGGAGAAATGGTGTGGAAATAAGAATATCTGCTGGCATTGACACTGGCTGCTAGGAACCAGATTCTTTCAGAGGAATGAATTCAAAATGCCATTTCCAGCAGTTCACAGAAAGATATAGGCCCTTTTCCAATGTTTTCTGTATCACAGACTGATAAAATTCAGTACAATTAAAAGTCTCAATTAGAAACCATCTACTTTCAGAAATAAAGACAGCACTCTGCCCTTTATTCCAAATCTTTACCACTTTCATCACGACACATTACAAGGCTTACTCTAATCTTTTAAGAAGAGCCACCAACTGTTCAAGGTTCTCATGGGAACTACTGAAGACTAGTAATGACTAATCTAATTTCTTTGACAGCTGACTTTGATAATTTTGAAATATATTGTCATCAAATATGCCCGACAGTCACATGTTTAGTTAAAAGGATGTTTTTCTGTAGATCTGTCATAGGTGACTGTCAAAAGATTGAGAGCAAGTAATTCTGCTTCACTTACAATATGCATTCAAACAACGTTTTCTTTCACAAAGAATAAAAAAAGTATTTATGAGCTATGCAGCCAGTCATTTGCCCATGGCTTGTGTGCATCAGCCTGTGATGCAGGCAGAACATACCAGTGGATCTTGGTGTCAAATTGTAATTTAGCCATGATGTTTTGTTCACTTCCACTGGCATAATCACTTTTTTTGACCAAAGCCTTACCCAGAAAGTCTTGAGTATTTTCTGTATTTGTCCAGGGTTTCCAGATGTTACGTGACCAGCTTGGAGTTAAAAGGCAGTAGATCTATCTGGGCTGCCACATGTCCAGAAACCTTCTTGTGTGTGCATGTCTGATGCTTTTGGAAAGCATTGCACTTTACTGTGCCACTACAGCCCTGTTGCAGTGGGCCCGAGCCATAGGTCCCGCTCCCACTGTGCTGGCTGGATTTGCTGCACATCCGGGCATTGGATGTACACTGCAGGTACAGTAAACCTGCAGTTCTGGGGAGCACTGGACTCACATGGTGCGCCTGTAGCTGTTCGATGTGTAGAGTCATTATGAAATGTGTTCAGGCCAGGTGGAGGGAGCAGGTTGGCATTCCCACCATGGTAGCTGCAGACTTCCTGGACATGTGGACATATATTTTATCTTGAGAAATCTCAGATGTGAATGTGTCAACCCAGACTTAAGGGATGGCAGGAAGAATCACGAACTTATTTGTTGCTGCACAACGTGAGCCAAGTGATGTGTGAATAGAAAAAGAATTGTTTCTCTATACTCCATAAAGGACCTGAATAAAAACGGTACAAACACCTTGCAGGACTCTGGGATTCAGTTTTCCAACTATAAAAATCCAGAAAATCCTTGGTTGAGATCCTCATTCTGTGGTTTACCAGCCCCCAAAATTCATCACACATCAACAGCAGTCCCTTTCCGCCCACCTTGTCTCTTGGCATTCACTGAGAGCTGATGTGTGTTACTGCATTTCATGGTCTTTATGTAAACTTCCTTAGTTATGGATGCACAAATAAACTGGGGAGACGGGCTGGCAAATGAAGCACAACTTTTCCTCTGAGAACTTCACCTGCAGCCCTAAAATCATGCCAGCACGTGCCTGCTTTGGTGAAGTTCCCTGCAATAACTAAAACATGTTGTTCAGGCTCTTCAGGTCCAAGTGGTAAAATCAGTGTAGGAAAGTAGTCTGGGAAGCCTCAGTGCTGTCTTTCAAGTCCTTAAGACTTTTACCTTTCAGATAATATTTGAAATGGAGTCCTGGATATCTCCTAGACATTGGAAAGCATAAAGGCACCTTTTTTCTACCTGTTTTCTGATAAATTACCCACTCTGTCCCTTCCAGACAAAGACTGAGTTTATGCCATTATGGTTCATGTCTGCAAGTTCCAATTGAATATTTAGTGATGATGAATATGTTCAAGTGATGATGCATCTGTCCAGGGGATGATTTAAAAACAAACAAACAAACAAACAAGCCATTTTTTCCTATCTTTCAGCAAGAAAAGTAGGCATGGAACAGTACAGATATTAACTAGAAGCCAGCTCATATAGAGAGCTGTATGAAAGCCTCTTGGAGCAGAACCCATGAATGCAGAATGGAGGATCAGGTTTTTCTTGGGAGAAGTCCTGTGAGTGATCCTGGCTTAGCTAAGGAAGGAATGATGTCAGGAAAGACAAACATTTGTGTTTATTCCTGGAAAAAAAAAAAAAAAAAAGGCTGCTCTATTCTGAAGGACGAGATGGGTGTCTCAGCATTGCAATAAGCTGCATGTGCTTTGTGTTGTCCTTAGGTGAAATAATTAATTGTGTAGTGATAAGCATGGAACACACCCTCTATTTCCCACCACTTATTAGATGTGGTGACTGTTAAGGTGTAACTAGAAAGATCCCACCCTTGGGGAGCTGCCCAGAGGGTCCTTGCAGGCTACCCGAGGAGCTGGTGGGTTGCTGTGGGTGCACAGATGGTTTGTTCATCATTCTCCATCTGTTTATCCATCATTCTCCCACCCTTTGGGAGAATAGAGTTGTCTGAGGCTTACAAGACATGTCCAAAAGCCTTGGTTAAGATATGCTACAGAGATGTAAAAAACTCTTACCATTGAATCATTCCTGAAACAACCAAGATTCTAAATTATTTGTTTTTCTGTACCAAAGATGGGAGGGTTGCTGCTTTTGAATGGGGAGGGTATGCTTGGCACGGGTAGATCCCACGTTCAGCATGTGTCTTTACTCCTTCCCTCAAATTCCAGTGGCCACTAAAATCTGCCTTGGTAGCAAGTTTTAGGAAAAATTCTGATTTTCACATGTTCAGCAGTGACTCACTTGAACTCTTTAATTTGCCCCCCAAATGGTGTATCTGCACAGAGCATGATCCAGTGCAGGGATATTCAGGACCATCCTGGCCATGGCAGTGCACTGAAACCACAGGGCTTGGCCTCACCGTGTCCCTGCATCCTCCTGAGCCCAGGCAGGAGGGATGTTGCTGCCTCAACTAAATTGAAAGAGAAATGGAGGGAGATGAATGGGGTGGTGAGACATGAGGGATAGAAAGGGTGGAAAATAAGGGAGAACTTGAAATCCATAGCAAAAAGTCTGGAAATGGGGAACTGAGAATGGCTGAGCAATGAGATTAGTGGGAAGAAGAGAAATAGGGATACCGCTGGCAGGATGGGGATACTGGGACTTCAGTGAGTGGAGAAATTAGGTGACAGGCCTGGAACTGGGACAGATTGAGGGGAAAGCACAGAACAGCTCAAGTGTGGAGTGGATGTGAAGGAGAGGTATAAGAGCTTAGTCACCAAACATGTGGCTGAAGTGTCTCCTCCTTCAGGCTGCTCGTAGATGGGGGTGGCAGCCAACCACTGCCAGTGACTCAGGTAGTGCCAGTGGTGGGGGAACCACCCTGACACAGAGTTCATCTTCCTTTTAGAAAAATGGATAGGGAAATCTCCCCTCAGAATTTAAATGCATAGATGTCTTTAGTTAAAAGACTGCCACTGAGTTTGCAGAATTAGTCACTCAAAAGCCAGGGCTGGCTGTGCAGTTTTGGTTCACTTTATTTGGAGATGGACATGTGAGCAAATCAAAAGTGTATCCATGTTTGGGCAGCGCTAACTCTGACATTTTCTAATCTCTGTGTTTTTGCTTTTGCTTTTCCTGAGAAAACTGTCCAGAAACTTTTACAAATAAAGACTGTGATTTTGTTTCCTGTTTTTTTCCCCCAAGACTTTAGACAGGAAAAAAAAAAGAAGATATTTTTAATACAAGGCATGTACTTTCAGAACAAATAGAGCAGGAATTGTTAATGTAACACTGAGGACAATACTATTATTGCTTAACTTTAATTCTTAGAACTGTATCAAAATGAATAGGCAGTCTTAATTCTGCTGTTCCCTATTCAATGTACTTGACTGCTGCCTTTACAAAATATTTTTAGCATGGTTTTGTGTAGGTGACTGCGTGTGTGTAAGAGAAAGATGTCATCTCTTTTCATTAGCCCACTCATCCATACACTGGGATGAAAACCCGGCATGTTTGTCTGTGTACAAGTATGTCTGTCTGCATAAATTAGAGAGTTTGCATCTGAATCAAGTGATGTGTTGCTGCAGCAGACAGAGCTGCCTTTCTGCCCTAGGGCTGTTGGGCCTGTTCCTTGTTCTGAACTGTGCAGCCAAGAGGCAGCAGTGGTGCTTCTTACCCATTATACACCATGAAACATATTTGTTAACATCCTCGAACAAAGCTATGGAGCCAAAGCTATGGAGCCAAAGCTATGGAGCCAAAGCCAGCTTCAGCCCTGGCTACCTGGAATCTGTCCATTGACCTTAATAGGACTGTGATTAGACCCAGCTATAAACAGTTCAAAAAGAGATAACGTAGATGCTTATTTTGTTTTCCATTGGACCACTTCATGTGTTGCACTTAGCCACGTTTTCTTAGCATCACGTTCACCCTCCAGTTGGCAGGTACCTTTATTTAACTTCTACCTGCCAGCTTTGCAGTCATCCTGTATTTGTGTTGGCCGACATTGGAAGGCTGCAACAAGACTGGGTGCACTGGTGCTCGCTTTTCCTCTTGCTTTCCATCCTTCTTTCCCAGTCATCTGTGCTGTGAGCTGTGCGAGCTGAGCTTTGCTTTGGAACTGCAGCTTTTCACAGACGTTGCAGGAGCATCCTCTTGTGAAGAGGGTAGAGCAAGGCACAGTTAAAGATGAAAAGTACCCATTTCTAGGGCTTGAAATCTGAGAGAAAGCCCTCAAGGAGTCAGGATGGAGGAGCGTGTTTTCAGCATACAGTTTTTAGCAGCTGTGCAGCCTCGGGACACATGTGTGAGAGGAAAAGTCAGTGTCAGAGCTCAGCTCTCTGGGGATGCCAAAACGCTGGTACTTTGGTGGCTTCAGAGACATCAGTCCCCCCTTGCTGTCCCTGAAGGTGTGGGGGCAGCAGGGTCAGGCAGCCACAACTCTAAACCCCCACACCCAGCTCAGGCCTCCGAACTGGTAGAGCTGCAGCTTGGTTTGGGCAAGGGTGGGTTGAGCAGAGGTTGGAGGCTCCTGTTAAAGTGGCTTTTCCTGTTTTTGCTCCCCATCTGTAAAAAGGGTCTCAGACAGGCATCAGCAGCCTGTTTACCTGGGGTTTGGCCATGCCTTTTCCAGCACCCCAGATTTTCAAGCGAGCTCCCATCCCAGCGCTCAGCAGCCTGCTTTAGAGAGCTGCCTTCAGGGGAGTTAAAGACTACACTTCTTCTCCAGAAGTAAATGCACCCAAAACACTTCTGCTTCCCTGTCCTTTTCACTGGGAAGGCAGTGAATTACTCTAGGTTTGGAAAAGTGAAGTTTTAAACTTCCTGGGCTGCAGCTGTTTCTGCAAACTGTGTCAGTCAGTCAAGCTTCAGAGCATTAGACTTCTTGGCTCGGTATCACCCTTTATAAAATATATATTTTCTTGATAGGTCAAGAACCAGCAATTCCCTTAGTTCCATAAAGAACATGAAAGAATGGGTTTTTGATGCCCCAGGGAACTTGCAGTGTGCAGAGTTTTAAGGGAAAGGCCCTCACTTCATGCAGTGCTTTGGATTATTGTTCTTGAATATCCTGTTTCACATTATTTATTGCTGCAGATTTTTTTTATTGTCTCTTTCCCAGGCAATAAAACACATTGCTGTAACACAGACACTAATCAAAAGAAGAAGGATCACTTCACTTTAGGCATGTTTTGGCTCTGCTGATGGACTTCATGGTGGCCTCTGGCTCTGCCAGCATGGGGCAAACAGGGAGCCCAGACCCGCAGAGGGTGGTGAGCACAGCTCTGGCCCCACGCACCACGGCTCGCTCCTGGTTCTGACTAGCCTGTCATCAACCCCAAGGCAGAGGAAGGTACAGTTACTTTCTGAGCAAGATTTCAAGGTAGGCATGTGTGAATTTCACTGTAAATAAGAGACACAGTGGGGTCTGGCTTTCTGGTGCAGTTGTATCGACTTCAAGAGCACTTGTCCTGATCGTCGCCTGTGCACAAACACATTCTGGCCCCATGTGCAGACTCTTGACTTGCACAATACAAGGAAAAGTTATGCCAGAACATAAATTAAGAAGCATGAATGGGTGAAACACAAAGGAGCTTATTTTGTGCTAATAGTTTAGCAAAGGCATTCAGACACTTCTAAAGTTAGCACATTATGCTGCCAAGAGAAACAGTGCAGCAGGGGAAAAATACCTCCCTGGATAGCTGTCTACCAGCAGATATGTCCTGTTTTTCATCCCAGACAAATACACTGTGTCTCTGCCAAGTATACTCTTTGGTTTTCTTTGCCTTATGTGGGATAAACACTCCCCCCCTTTCCAAAGTTAGTATAGTAATTAACGAAAAATCAAAGCTGCACCTGATAATAATGCAGTGCTTTATCTCTAGTATAGACTTTCAATCACAGAAATTGCTTTGTCCCATCAATTAGCTGGGACCTTGCTCAGCCTGTAACAGGGGCTGACAAATTCACATGTGGCTTCTGATGGCTCTTCCCAGCACTCCTAATAGCCTTGGTTCCCATTTTATCAGCAAAGGGGCTGCCTAGCAGAACACAACAGGTTTGGCAAATGAGAATTTGGTGGCTAAAAATGCTGCTCTCACTCACACTAAGAACTGGAAAATTAGCAAAACCCTTGTTTGAGCTGCTGTACAGCTTGATTTGGGCTTCCTTGTGTTTGTTTAATAATACAACTGCAAACATGAGATCATGTAATTAAAGACCTTATCAAGTACATATGCAAAAGTAGACTAAATAAAGGACAGTTTAGCAATCTTATTTCTGGCACTTCTCAACTCCAGAGTGCCTGACGCTGCAGTTTTGATGTTCGTGCTATGGAATTTTTGTGTGTAATGGACAGAAGTAAATGTCCCCCAAGTCTCCCCCGCTGCTGAAGGAGGAAGGGGTCTCAACTGTGCGCTGCACATTGTCAGTAACTGCAGCAAGTGACGAGTCTTGCTGTGTTCCTATCCCGAGGGCCAAGGGTCAGATGGGTCCCATTGAACATCCACCCTCCGTAGCCATCCACAGGGCTCCTTGTCCCCTCTGGTGGAGCTCCTCGCTGCTGGAGCTGCTGGAGCAGGGCCTTGCACGGCGGGCTCTGAGCCCCTCTGCAGGGGGGAGAGCCTGGTCAGTGGCTGAAAGAGTCACAGCAGGGACAGGTTGTTAGTTGTTAATGATTTCCCTGCTAATCACAAGCACACTGCCCTGGATCAAGTCTGGGATCCCACAGGGATGTGAGCAGGACCGCAGTCACTGCACTGGGGCCGGGGCTGAGCTCCTCAGCTGGGAGTTGCCAATGCTGCGGCGGAGATGCTGGGACCAAGGAGGCTCCAGGACAGCCTTCCCTGCCTGCACAAGCCACCAGCGGCTGGGAGCCAGGCTGAGCTTGGGTCCAGGCCTGCCGGGTGTGGAGGAGATGCCACCACTCACGAAACTCCTCCTCGTAGCTCCCGGGCATCCAGCTGAGCAGCTGTTCCTCCGCTGGCTGCTGGGCGGGACATCAGCACCTCCAGCGTGGTGGTGGAGTAAGAAGCTCTTCCTCCAAGAAGCCTAGGAGCACACAGGGAGTTAGGCATGTGCAGAGCCTCTGCAGAAACAGGCTCTGTGTTGGCAATGTGCCCCTTTTACCTTTAGTCTAGAGTTGCCATTTTAGCATATAAATCAGAGAAAGTTTTGGCAGTGGATTAACTTGATGTAAACCACATAGCATTCCTCCTCTGCCAACATGTCCCATCTTTAATTTATGTTCTTTTCTTTGATAGATTTCTTTTCTGAGAACAATTTGCATCATCATTCATTTTAAAGATAGATTGTTTTGCAGTGTTTGATAGATCAACCCCAGTGCTTGGAAAGCTGGCATCCAGATGTACAGCTTGCAAAAAAAACTACAGTCTTGTTAAAGGGAGCGGTGGTGGTGTGAGATCACCTTATATGGCCCTTGCTATCTTCCCCTGAGAGCTGAAAATTGATTTCTTTTGCAATGAAAATTCCTCAAAGCTATCCTTTATCACTTGCAGAAGAAGCACAAAATGGGGTAGTACAAGCCAGCGTGTTCAGAGCAAGGAATTATTAACAGTAATGTAACTTAATGGCACGACAGCAGGGATAAATCTGGCTTGTGCACTCTGAAGTTAAGGTTTGGGAAACAGCAGTCTTTGCTTAAAGATACAACTCAGAAGTTATTCAGGATGAATAATATGATAATACATGAACAGCAGCATTTAGAAACTCCTAGGGGTTTCAAGGCTCTGTTGAACCAAGAACACATCCTAACAGACTCCCCTGCCAGAGAGAATTTACAATCTTGTGAGTCAAGGCTGATAAACAGTGGGATAAAGGAAGGATTAATATGCTCATTTTGCAAACAGGAGATCAAGCCACAGCATGATTAGAGCCTAAATTTACAAAAAGTGTGCAGGCTTTGCTCTCAGATGCTGTGTTTGCTGGAGGCCAGCACAGAGCCAGCAAACTCATGGCTCCTGAATGGCTGCATAGAAGAGGTGCCAAAGGATGTGATCTGCTGAAAAAAGAGGCCATGGTGCATGGGAGGTGGGATTCATCCTCAGGGAAACAGTGAGAGGAGGGATAAAGGGAAGGAGGGATGGAAGGACAGAGGGATGGAGGAATGGTGACATATCTGTGGACACCTCAGTGCTTATAGCTGTGTTTCAGGGCTCTTATTCAACATATTTGCTTTCAATAAGTTATTTTTTCTTCACATTCAAGGTGTTAAATACTCGAGAATATTTGCTGTGAGGAGCTGAATGTGGCCTAGTTGTCAGGTTTCATGTTTACTGTGCTCCTCAACGAATCTCAGCAAACAGCAAAAATAGTTTGGGGAGCAAATGGCCCATGGGTGTCACTGAGACAGCTGGGAGATGGGCAAGCCACAGTTCCTGCCTGTCCTGCCTGGTACATTTGCATCAGCAGACACAGGAGCATGGGGGTTCAGATTGGCTTGTGCAATGCAGGAGGAAATGTTTCCCAGCTTTTGCGCCAGCATCTCGTCCTCTCACATGTTCCTTTCCAAAATGTCACGTCTGTTATTACAGGGGACTGCTGGGCATTATTAATAAATAAATGCAGAGAAGGGTTTAGCAGAGGAGGCTAAGGATGCCATGGGCACCCCGCCTCCCGCCCCCACGGGAAGCGATGGGATCTGTTGTGTAACAGAGCTGTGCCCACACTGCTGTGGAAGCTGCCACAGTGCCAGGTTTGTCACATCCTCCCCCGGGAAATGGCTGGGAGGTGCTGGTGCTGTTCCCAGCAGCTGATCATCAGATATCAACTATGAAGTTGTAATGCCACATACACATGGTAAAGTCCTAGCCTGAAGCCATCAGTGAGCAGGTGACTCCTGTAGGAGGAAACCTGCTTCAGCTTTATCTTTGTGAGCTGCCAGTGTGGGCCAGGGCTGCCCAGCTCTGTGGAACCCCTCTGCCCAGGAAACCCCCTCTCCACCTCGTGAGGCCACCACTTGCTTTGAAATTCAGTCCTTACTGCATGTAAAATACATGAAAATCAGTCAGGGAAAGATGACTAAATGTCACAAGGAAGTTAAAATGCATTTCAGCTGTTTTCAGATGGTGAAGGGGATCTCTGTTTTTCCTGGTGCTACACAGCACTGCAGGGAAAGGCAGTAAAAACTGAGGCCTCATGGAAGGCTAAAGTTGCACAGAGCAGAATCCATAAGCTGGGTCCTCTTTCAGGGTGATGCCTGGATGTCAGTTATATATATTTTTTTCTGACATCAAAAAAAAAGATTTCTCTTCCTGGCAAAAGAATCCAGTAGCCCAAATTCCTCTCTCCTCTTTGGGCTAAATTGCTGAAGCACATTACAGTGCAAAGCACTAAATTCTCCCAAAACTCACTTTTAGACATGAAGAATTCTTAATATTGTGTTCTGTTGCTGTCAGACCTTCCTCTACATTTCTGCCTAGCTCTTAATTTTCTTAGATGTTGCCTTGCTTTATTTATGTTTATTAGGGCACAAATAAAACACATCTTCTTGGGAAAGAATGTTGCAAGTTTGCAGACTTCTGCCTTCACCTTTTAATGTGCTTTTCTGTTCAGAAAATATGACATGCTTGAAAAATGTAAATTGGACATCTTTTGTGCTTACAGAAGGAAATGTATTTTCAAAATAGATTTGTATCTCTTTCAAAACCTTTGAGGCGAGTTATTCAGCTGAGATTGAAATGCATTATGTCTTACCATCAATAAATATGTCTGTTTAAATGAAGAACAGGACCATGTTTTCTCAAAGCTGTATTTCCACATTGCTTTGTTTTATAGTTGGAAGTTACTTCTGAGACTGCTCCAGGTTTAAAATTTGCTTGTTTCTTAAGTAGATTTGAATAACATCATTTAGGCTTTTCAGCTTGTAGAGAAAGCGTTTATATACAGGTTGCATATTTTCACTGCTCTGGAAACAGAGGGGCTTTAATTAGGCTCTGTATAGCAGACACTCATGAATGAAAATGAAAGTTAAAAACCCCTTGTTTTAAATGTTGAGTTCTGATACCAAATGGAAGAACAACAAAGCTCCTCTGTGCACTTCCCCAAAGGTCACTTCTTATGGTCTGCTGTTCTTGTGTCTGTGCACACACACGTTTGTGTGTGATCAGCTCTTTCATTCTCCCCACCATCCTTTTTTCTAGCTGGGGTGCCAGCTGTGAAGAGCAGAGATGCTCCCATTGTCTACCCTAAGTCAGTGCCTGGGGAGGCGCAGGAGATGGGATGGGATCTGACTGCATCTCTTTTGTCTCTGATTAGAGCAGCTAATCAGGCAAATGGAAGGAATTCAGATGAAGAAAGCAATTGAAGCCCAGTTGCTCCAAGGCATGTAAGCATGTTTTTCAAACCTCTGAGGATCTCTGCACTTCTCTGCTCACAGCAAAGGGAAAGGGAGGGACTGTGACTGTAGATGCATCTAAGGATGATGGTCCCTTGCTGATGCCCTCCCTTTAATCCCTGCAGGCACTGCATTGTGGTTGGTGTGCCAGCGGTGTCTGTAACCCACTGGAGGTGTCTGCAAGGTGTTTTGAATGTTCAAGGAGGGCATGATTTGTCTGCAAGAAAACACAAATATTACAGCAGTGCAGACCCTTGGGCTGTTGCAGGTGGCATTGGCAGTGACTAGAGAGGCTGGATGGTGAAGGGACGGAGAAAAATATTTTCCCTTCTCAGAATCATATTTCTAAAAGTAAGCCCAAGAGAAACCAAATCCTGGTATCCAGGGGACTTCGGCCATGTAAACACTAGTGAATCAAGCCCTGCCAGAGCCTGGCCTCTGCCCTGAGTGAGATTGGCTTGGCTGCCCTAATCTAAGCTATGGACCTCTCCTCACCTCCAGAGCTGTGTGACTCTAACCAGACTGCTTTTGGGAATGATTCCTGCTTTTTGCTACCTCCTGAGCACTCTGGGAGAGCAGCAGCACATCCAGACAAAAGCCTGCCGACAGAAAATTGAATTCCCATGCCCAGTCTGGTGCCCTGGAATTTTTATTTTACTAGAATGCTGCACCTCATACCTCCAAGTGTTCACACTGGGTCTATCATCCTTTAAAAAGAATATGGTTTATTTTGAACGTACACCAAACCAGTGTGTTGAGTGGGACTAGCAACCTTTCCAAAGCACACCCTGCGTTATAGTATTGAGGATGCATGTTTGGCTCCTAGTACACACATTTCAAGAGCTCCAGAGAACATGCCTGCCAAAGTATCCATGATTGCTACATACAGTATATTTATTTGCATATATGGAGTGCGTGGGCTGTGAGCAATATATCTGTTACAAGACACAAGTCTTTTCGTTTAGTTTGGCCCTTAATTTCCAGTAGGACACCAAGGATACAAGACAGACTGATTGATTTGTCCCAGTCTGAACTCTTAAGATTTGTCACTGCTGTGGGCACCTTGATAACAGGACAGATACTCACCAGTATCCTACAACAATCCTCACGCCTCCTTGCCCTGTAGCTTGAGTCACTGATAGGGAGCAGAGGAGCTTCTTGGGCTTTCATGCTGGTAGGAGCTGTGATCCCATGATGTGACTGCCAGCTCTCTGTGCAGGCGGTAGTGATACCTTAAAATGAGTTTTTGCCATCTCTGCCCAGTGCAAGTAGATTGATGGATTTGGTAGTCAATAGAGGGAACTGTGATGTCTCCTTCTGCTCTTAGTGCGAGGCTGGGCCGTGAGCTGATGATGCAGCATTGGTACGAGAGTCCCATGTTGCTGTCTGTCCCTGTTGTGGACACTGGGCTTTTGGCATCAAGCCAATTGGACTATTTTAGCAAGAGGCAGTAGCCACCTTCCTGGTAATTCCCCTGGTCTCTGGGTGCTTTGGCTCTCTGACCCAGCTAGGTGATCTACCAGAGGGTGCATTCCACAAAGTGCAGTGACATTTCTTAAAAAGGGAAAGAGAAGGAAACCTGATGTAGCAGCTCCTCTTCAACAGAAAAAAGAGGAAGAAGAAAGGGATAGCTGGCAAATTTCTGGTTTTATTCTCTGTGTGAACAGCACTTCTATTATTTTCAGTCAGCTCAGTTATGTTTAAATAGTGATTTTTTTTTTTTTAATATTCCTGAAACTTCATTACTGTCTAGGATGTTCTTTGTGAGAGATTTCTAAGATCGGTTCCTGGTGACAGACAGTGTTTGTGCACCGAGAGGCTGATGGAGAAAATGAATGTTATCTCTGGCTCGCAGGAAGGATGTTTATTCCCTGCCAGTGACTTGATGCTCTGTGTTGGTCAAAGGCTGGGTTACTGTTATGGGGTTTCTTTTCAGTTCCCACAGGTGGATGGCATTTGAGATGCAACAATACGAAGTGTTAGACAGCCTCACATGGGATGGACCAGCCAGGATAGGGTGTGACGAACAGACTGGGAAATCACGGTGTCCTAAATCATTTTGTGAGTTCTGCTTCTTTTTTAGTAACAAACCAGAACAAACTGTGCTCCCTGCCCCAGAGAAAATGAGAAACTCTTAAAGCAAGACTTTATCCTCCCATATGGCATTCAGTTGCCTGTTAGAGCCAGGCAGTAGCCCTTACAGTCCTTATTTTTTTTCCCAGGAATCTGCCTCATAATAACCAGTGCTGGGCAAAGGTTCCTTGGCAGCATCTCAGGGACTTCAGGTTTGGGTCAGAGGCCACTCCTAGGGGCTTGCCTGAAAGTAGCCACATGGTTTTGAAGGTCAGGAGAGTTTAATAATATGGTGGAGGCCAGGCTATGCCATTTGTTCTCAGGATGGGGCACAGATGCGCCTGGGCCTCTGTGTGTGTGTGGGTACACAGGGCACAGGACAGGATATATTAGACAAACTGATTGAGAAAGAAACAGATTAGTCAAAACTGTGCTTGGAGTCCAGATGGTTAGGACCCTTGCATTTACAGTGTTATTCACTTATTTATAGTGAAACCAGAACAGGAAAAATTCCCCTGAGGAATCCTGAACCATGGCCTTGGCTGACATCACTTAATGAGCATCAGCAGAACATGTCCAGATCCAGCCTCTATGGGAGGACTGAAATACCCTGGAGAAATGGAAACCCAGCGACTTGAACCACTAAGTAACTTTGTGAAATGGTGACACAGGCACATTTCTGGCTCTGCTCCAGGAAAAGCCTCTCTCACCTTTCTAATTAGTGGGGGTCTCATCAGGGAGCGTGGAAGATTCATGGCCATTTTATTTCGCATGCTTTCCTGTAATTTACTGTTCTCATTACAGAACACGAGATTATTTCTCACAGCAGGTCTGGAAGGAACTGAAACTGTGGAAGCATTGTCCAGGCTCTTGTGTCAGGGCGTATTTAATGCCTAAGCTGATTAAATGCCTACCTTCTCACAAATCACACCCCATAAATGGCCTGAGGGTGCTACAAGGAAGAGAGGGAAAATTTTATAAAGGTGGTGAATCTAAAGTAGAAAATCTGATGGTTGATTTCTAAAGGTTTGAAATCTATACAAATCAGGATCTGGAAAAGATCTTCAACTCCCCTACCTATAAAAAAGCTTGAGTTTTTCTTGGTGCTGCAAAACCCTGGGTATCAAAAATGAGGAAATGTGTTACTGAATGCATTGACATCCAGAACATTTAGGTGTTGAAATGGGAAGGGGACCTCTTGGTATCTTTTTGAGTTGTCTCTCCTTCATTATCTGACACAAACTCTAAGTGTTTTGAGAAGACTAAGGCTGGAAGGTGATGGTGCTCCCTGGTCTCTCCATGTCTTTCCACATGCTGCCCCTTACTCCTAATGAAGCCACAGAGCATCTCCAGCTGCCAGCCCTCCTCCTTCCCTGGTCCTTTGCAAATGGGATTTGGCTTCATCTCCCCCTGCAGCCACAGCTGATGCCACAGAGCAGGGTTAGCTTCTGAAACAGGCCTCCAGAAATGTCCTCTTGAAATAGAGCCTGCAATCCAGACCATGACCTGGCTGCCCTCCTCACCCCTGGGAACACTGGGTAAGTGATGTTGCTGAAGAAAGTGCTGTAAAAAATAAATTGACAAGGCTATGTGTATAAACCGCACACCCAGTTTGAGTTTCCACCTATCCCAGCAAGGAACAGAAATACCCTGTGCAAGCTCTGTCCTTAGACCACGAGAGAACAAGACGCTCATACTCTGAATTTCAAATGCAGACACTTGTGAGGAATTGACCTTGCAAGATTTGGCAATGCCCTGAAACAAAGGGGTTTATATTGCTTTTAAAACCGTTTTCTCAGATCCGTTATTCCCATTATCCATATAAATGTCTAATCCTCCCTTGAATTGTGCTAAGCTCTTGGCACTGGTACTGTCTTGTGAAGTAGATTCCAATGTTGTAATTTTTTGAGGGTTTTTTGTTGGATTTTTTTTGTTTGTTTTTTTTTGCTTTGTTTTGGTTTTTTGTTTGTTTGTTTGTTTGTCTTTGGGGGTTTTTTTGGGACATTGTGTAGTTTCTGCCTTGCAATTTCATTGAATAACCTCTCTTTCTTGTGTTATGAGAGGAAAATAATTGGCCTTTTCAGCATTTTACTCTTGTATTATTTTGTTTGCTTCCACCACTTGTCTTCTAATCACTCTGAGACAAGTGGTCCCCATCTTTATGGCTTTTTGTCTCTGGCAATTGCTGTGTGCCCCTGAACACATCCTGTGTCTTGCTCCAGTGGGATCCAGGCAGGGCAGGGCTTCAAGCAGTTAAAAAAGTGATGAGCTTATTTGATGAAGACATTCAAGGAGGGAATGAATGTGAGAATATTAGAATCTCCTCATGAAAAATAAGAGAGCAGAAAAATGGCTGAATTAATGAGTAAATTATTCCCTATGAATTACTCATCCAGTTCTGTCATTAGCACTTTAATGTTAAAAAACTTAGAACCAAATTTATCATCATGAGTAGAAAGAAACTGTGTGCTCAGGCTATTTGAAGGCTGAACTTGGGCATTTACTTTGGTTTATCCATAATGATGTGATGTATTTGATCACTGATAGTTGTAACAAAGGTTTAAATAAAAAATAGTCAGTTTAAAAATCTTGCTGAATTTACCCCAAATGTTCTTTGCTTGATACATTTTGTGTAAGGATGAAGAACAGACAATCCCTGGAAGGGGGGGATTTTTCAGTTTTTCATCTTAAAGTTTCAAAGGACGTTTCAAATCCCAGAATTATTTATGTAATATTTCTGGAAATGAAAATCTTTGAAATGCTTGCAATCACTTAAAAGCGTAGCACGGAAGGGCTGCAATGAGAGGGGCTGCCCTCTGTGCGGGATGAGAGGCAGCCCTGTTGGTTGGATTTGGTATCATAACAGACACAGTTCATGACCCCATGTTTTCATGGCAGATGCTCTGTTCTGTGCACAGCTCTCTCCCAGCCTCACTCAGCCTCTCTTTTGTATTGATGACCTTTCATGGGCTTTTTCCTTTGCAAAGCACGTGCAGTGACGGTGCTGGCAAGTGGCCCAGACATCAACTTTTACTTCATGGCCACCTGAAACCTCTTGTGTTGTGCTTGGGAAATTGCAATAGCCCCTCTGACACCTTTCCTCCTTGCTTCCTTTCCAGGACTGTCCTGAATGGGTTTCTTAAACACACAGCTTTCTTATGTCTTAGAAAAATACCTATATAAGTAATCTTCCATGCACAATAAAAGCTGATGGTTTTTTACACTGAGAATGTTTCAAGGACTGAAATTTCCTGTGTCCTCATAGAAATGTAATTAAATTAAACTTTGGTAATTAATTTATAACTCCCAAAAAAGCCAGAGAGAGCCTTTCTGATGCTCACATAACACTGAAGCTTGTGTCTGCATAAAGAATCCCATCAGCCAGGACTGTTCTGGCTGGTAGGTTGGAGCTGACAGACCTCAGGAGGCTTTGGCAGGGTGGGAAGGTCAAAGACAGGTTTCCAAGCATGGATTCTCACTCAGCTGGCTGTCCAGGCAGGACAGCAGGGATGGAGGGTGATCTGGCACAGATCTCTCATCCCAGCCACATGTCCTGAGCCTCTCCAGAGGCTGGAGAGAGACTTTGCTCAAGCAGATCTTGATATCCACGAGCAGTGGGTGCAGTTGGCTGCCGAACCAGCAGCACCTAATGGGGCCTGTTGAGCTATTTCCCCTCTCCTGAGGCATGGGGCAATACAGCATCCTTCTCACCTCCCCAAAACCTCATCTGCACAGTGAGAGGGTCAGCGAGTTTGTAGGGACAGCTTGACACTGTTTGTGAGACAAATTCATGATGCAAAGAGGGCATCAAATTTTTAGGTGAAATTTGGTCTATGCTGCCCCAGCCAGAGAAAAACTGCTAATACAAGGAGTCAGCAATTTTATTAGTAGCAGATTAACATTTCAGACCAAGTATTATAATAAGCCTATAAATTAGCAAGCTGATTTCTCACAATATTCAATAATTCAATTCCTGGTTTCATCCCATAATGTCCAAGTGGAAGAGTAATAACCCATTTAAGGCAAATGTCAATGAGCAAGACTGGATTTGTGCTGGATTTGTAGCTTCACTCCTCTGCAGCTCTGGCTCTTGCTATCACCCAGAGCTGATTACAAAACACATAAAATCTGAAAACAGGAAAACACAAACCTGTAAATCATCTCTCAGAAAAGTCCTCAAGGTGGATATTTTAAAAGAGAAATGACACCTCACTTGTATGAGACAAGAGTAAGCAGAAAACCTAAAAATTAGCAGCCTGAGCAAGTATTTGAGGGCTGGGGGGCTGGCTGGGACCATGGCATGGTCTGCTCTGTAAGGGGTACAGCAAGGGGATCTCTGCTGAGAGACAGTGACAATCCAGGGCAGGCACAGGGCCAGAGCTGGAGTGACTGAGCAAGGCAGGATGTGAAACACGCCTGGTGAAACATATTGCCTGCAGTGTCATATTAAGTGGAAAAGAGGAATGTGTACATAAACCATGGAAAATAATTAATTTACAGGGAGTTATAGGCGCAGAGGTTGCGTCACTGACAGCCCATCTAAAGCCCCTGATCTTATCCCAGCTCTTAAGTTATTTCCTAATAATCCATATAATTAGAATTTTCAAAGAGCTGTAATTATGCCCATTAAAATTTTAGCAACAGCATGTTTATATATTATGAAAGAGCATAATCTCTGTATGAAGTGAATAAACATTTTGACACAAGTTGAAACTCGGAAACTTTTCTCTCCCTGTTCTGGTTGTCTGCTGAGCTGCAGCCTGCCAGGACTCTGCTCAAAACAGCTGTGAACAACGAACAGCAGAAGGGAAATTCAAGGGGGAGCCTGAAGACGCTTGCATTGTCCATCTGGAAAGCAAAGCCAAGGATGCCATTAATTTTCTGACAAATAATAGTGCCAGAAGAGCCCAAATGCCAAAGTACTTTCCTCATAAGGCTGCTTTAGTTATCATAATCAATAAGAATCTAATTTTGGGGAGGAAACCATTCCACTAGTAAGCATAATTGCTCCGTGTTGTGCACATGCTGTGGGGTGCTGGCTGGCAGAAGAGCTGCATGTTGCAATAGCAGGCACAGACACGGGCATGACCCCATGCTGCACCCTTGGGCAGAGCTGGCCACGCCACACTCCCGATGTCTGTGCGCGCCATGCCGAGCAGGGCAGCAGGCAGCGCCTGGCAGCGAGTGATGCAGCAACGTTACAATCTTCATTTCTCCCCAGAAATGATGGATTTAAGGCTTCATGAAAGACTGAGTCATGCAGGGAGCTGTGGGTTTTGGGAAGCTGCTCTTCCCTTCCCCTATCGCCTCCCTGTTGTTTTCTCTCTGTCAGCTCTGTGTCTCCCGTCGTTTCACAGCAGGGGTGGGGTTGAACGTAGTTATCATGATGCACAAAATCAGCATTAAATTTTAAATTTTCTTGGGTTCTTTTACTGCAGTGGCCCCTCCTGGTTGTGTCTATGGTGTTTCACAGTCTGCCTTCCCCACAGTCATGCCTGTTTTATTCTTAGAACCAACTCACTGCTGATAGTATATTTGTTCCTTTTTGTCACTGTTTGAGTGTCTGCTCAGAAGCTTCCCATGAAGATAAAGCTTGGTCTGCCTGAATAGCTTGGCTGGATAGCTATGGAGAGACCAAATAGCCTAGGCACAAGCCCAGCCTCTTCTGATGTGCCAGTTTTTTAGCTCTACCTGTGGGCTCCATTTCTTGCTGGTGCTTTGGTATAAAATCACTGCTTATTTAATAGCACTTAAAAAATTCTATGTGATCTTGCGACTGTTAAATTGCATTATAATTCATATAGAAGTGGTGCCTGTGTGTGCAAAAGTCATCGGACTGCTCCCTGCAGCTTCCTCTCGCACTACTTATCTTCTACAATTTTATCACAGTAGCACAGAGGGCTCTTGACCAAAAGCAGAGCAACCATTTTGCAAAACCATTGCAAAATATAGATTCCTCCACCAAGGGTGAGCTGTCTGAATGAACAAGAGGGTAAAAGAAGTGCGATCATTTCACATTGACAAAAAATATCTTGTGGAGAAAATAAGTGACATATAGGTCTGACAGTGCTAGGAAGTTATTTCTGAAGCTCAGGGGAAGTGTTACCCACAGCATTCAGGGAGGATAGCACTTGATTTCTTCTTAGCAAATGCCTAGGAAAATATTCATATGCTGTAAATTAATAGTCCTATCAAGGTAGTTATCAGCTTGTATGATCAGCAAGGAATGAAACATGCATAGTACAATCAATTAAATGTACAATCTGCCCACAGGAATGAGGTGGACCACAGCAGACGAATGCTCTGTCAGGATGACACAGAGCAGGTTTGGAGCCTCACCACACCATGTGTGGAAGATGCACTCATCAGTGTGATGGCACAGAACCAGAGCCTCTTTATCCACTGAAAACCATTTCTGTGTAAATTGTATGGAGGTATTTATTATATCCCCTCTGGAGCTGGGGATTGTTTGCTTAATTCCCCATGCTGCCTGCGGCAGAGGATTCACACCATATGCAGTGGACACCAAAATTCACAGGGACGTTCCCGTAAGAATAGAAGCAGGGACCTGCTTTAAAACAGTTTGAAACTGCTGCATTGCTCAAGCTGTGTGGTGCCACAGGGAGAAGCACAAAGGGAAAAGCAGTCTTTTATCATAAATCCTGGGTTCTTCTCGAGTCGGGTTGGGAGGGGATGGGTCACGGGCCAGAGCATGGCCTCGACTGCTGAGGATGAAAAGACATTTCTGTTCAACGACTGTTCATTGATCTGTGTGAAAAGAGTTGGTGGAGACCAAGCTGCTTGCTCCCTCCCAAGGCCCTTCCTTTTGGAGCTGTGTGGGTGGATGCTCTGAGCACATCTGCTCGTGGGAAGCCTGTTTGTGGCCAAACACAGGCCTTTGGCTTCCTCCAGCAGTGGAAACACAAGAGGTTCTTTTAAAAAAAAGGTCAGGGACTGCTTTGCCTTGTAGGAAACATTTTAGTCTCTCGGCTGCAGAAGGAAGATCAAGTCCTTGCTGGTTCAGAGGGGGCAGATGGACAGACTGGAAGCTGAGGAGGTGGCCTTGGTCTCTGGAGAGCAGCAGCCAGGCTGTGGCTGTGCCAGATGGCCCTGATGTATGGGCACTTCTTCATCAGAGGTGGCACTTGCCACCACCAGCCCCAGGCTCCCAGGACACAAAAAATACTGTCACAGGCAGCTCTGCTCCTTGCGTAGCTGGTTGATTTGCTTGCAGCCCTTTGCGTTATCCCATCCACCCTCTGCCCTGGGCTCCAAGACCCAGCTGCTGGGAATTGCCCTGGCCACTGGCAAGGCAGCGATATCCACAGTGAATCCACAACCCCCATAGGAATCTTGCATCTGTAAGTCTGTAAACACTGCCCTTCTCTCTCCCCGTGCACTTCTGGGATTTAGTTGCACCAGGGTAAATTATATTTAGAAATCCAAATAAGAGCCTGTGGGGTACCCGGCCACTGTGGCAGTGTGGGAATGGTGGGAACAAAGCATCCCAGTTGTTTTCAGACCTTTCACTTGTATTTGCTCTTAGTTTTCCACACCACTTTTATCTCTGATCTATAAGTCTCAGTTTATCTCGAAAACTGAAGTCCAGTTTTAAATTACCCAAATTAAAATGCAGATGGTCTGAACGCCACAAAGGTTCTCCAGCTAAATTACTGGGTTTCAAGTGACCCAGAGTACTGAGTGGTAAATTAATTTCCAAACCCTTTGTGTAACATCTCTTACTCTTTACCTCATCACTGTCTCTCATCCTGGGACAAAAAGTGAATTTTCCTGCTTGCTTCTGGAACCATTAGAGCATTTGTTATTTTAACAGTTGTGAACTGCAAGGCTTTGCAGTCCATATCATTTCAGATAGTTCATAGGAAACCAATTTTAGCTGTGACAAAATGTTCTGAACTTGCTACAACATTTTTATTGCTCTTTGGCTCTGGATTGATTTTCTCTTATTAGCTGGAGCTGACTGTGGCTTTTTTTATCAGACAGTTCTGGAAAGCAGCAAATCAGTCTGGAGCTCAGCTGCACTAAGTGAGGCTGCTTTGCTTATTGATGCATGCTTTTAGATCACTTAAAGTGTAACAAGAGCCAGCAATTTAGCTGAGTTGGTTTGGTTTTCAGCTTTGATTGAAATTCACAGTTTAGAACATTAGCAGAATTAATTTGCTGGAGATTCTAATCTTTGCCACTTAATTTGAATGAAGCGAGGTATGTAAATGTATGTACTTTGCAAGCTGTTATCTTTACTATTTCAAAACAAGATTGGTTCAGGCTAAACTCTTAAAAATCCAAATACAGAATGATTGCTGGAGGCCTTGACTGGGGAAGAGGGTTGTGATTTTGCCTAAAGTTTGTAGAGAAAGACTGATGTGATGTTTTAGCAGATCCGAGGAAGGAGATAAAGGCAATTGACAGCAGTGAAAGTCATTTAAAGGCAGAGAGAGCAAAGAGGCCTGGCTGTGGGAGGTATATAATCCTGGATAATATTTATAATGGAAACTCTTTAGGTGAGAAATAGCCTCTGAGGAACCTGTGGGAGAAAAAATGCAGCTGGGAGACAATGGTGAAGAAGATCCTGGAGCTAAGACGAGGCTTTGAGGAGGCTGTGGAGGGGATGTGAGACAGCTGAATATTTTGAGGTGTATGTTGAATTAAATGACTGATCCACAGGGAGAAAAATTACCAGGGAAGGAGCTGTTGATCATGGAGGCAGGGGAACCAGCTGAATCATACTTGAAGCATGTACTGACTGAGCTAGAGAAGGGAAAAGAGAAACAGAGGGAGGAAAGGGCATCAGGAGAGCAGCCAGCTCTGCATGGAGAGAGGTGAAGAAGCAGCGGCAGCTGCGGGGTACAAGAGGCGGATGAGAATAAGATACCACATCATGAAGGCAGAGCTGAAATACTTTTATCCTCACCCTGATGTTCCCAGAGTCCCACTCTCCTGCTGGATCTTGATTTTGTATCGGTAGGAGTGCAAGTGTTTGGGTCCAGGCAGGCAACAAACAGAGAAGGTAGAGTGTGAACTCGGGAGTTGTGAAAGGAGTGAAGCCTGTAGGGGAGAGCTGGGCTCTGCTCACAGATCAGCCAGTGCTCAGGAGATTCCAGATGACCCTCTGGAGAAGAGGGATCCCCAGACATCATCAGGCTGCTGCTTCTAGTGACGATCCTTAAATTCATACAAATTTGGTGTGCTGTTTTAGAAACCCTGGTGAGCAAAAGTCTGTATAGACTGAGTCTACATGGCCCACATAGAACAATATTTTGCACTGATATCATTTGCCATAATAGCCTTCTAGAATCACAGGATGGTTTGGGTTCGGAGGGATTTTTGAAGATCATCTTGTTCCAACCCTCCTTCCATGGGCAGGAACACCTTCCACTGGACCAGGTTGGTCAGGGCCCCATCCAACTTGGTCTTGAACACTTCCAGGGATGAGGCATCCACACCTTCTCTGGGCAACCTGTTCCTGTACCTCACCACCTCCACAGTAAAAAATCTTCTCCCTATATCCAATTTAATCTACCCTCTTCCAACTTGAAACTCTTGCCTTTTCTCTTGTCACCACATATCCTTCTAAAAACTCTTTCCATCTCTCTCTTTGCCTTTTTTCCCTCCCATACAGCTCCCTGTATTTTTGTTTGGTTGGTTTTTTTTCATCCCCTACAGGAAATGTGATGGTTGTTTATTGCTAGACTCAGATTTATTTTCAGTGTTGCAGTATATATATTTATTTCTTGGGCTGAAAATGATAATGTAACACAGTTTGCTTTTACAGTGGAGGTTCATGTCAGCATGATTAATTTTCAGCATTGAATAGTCCTGCACTCAGTCCATGTGCTTTTGAAATAGTTTGTCCATATTTTCATATTAGGAGGTATTTCCTTGCTCAGCATTTATGCCTGTGAGAAGAACTTTCCTACAACACAAAGTCACTAAAAAAATTTCCAGCAAGAAGGAGATAAGCATTGAAATACGCCCTCTTTCAAATGCAGTTTCAAATCTTTCCTGCTTGGAAAGAGGGAATCTCTAAATAAGACATGGCAGTGATCCCAGTAGGGAAAGGGCGATGGCAAGAGGCGTTGGGAAAAGCTTTGCTTTCTCATGCACGTGGATCTGAGACGCTGTCAGCAGTATTTGATTTGTCCCCAGCGATGGCTGGGCTGGCTGGGCAGCCTGCCAGCAGATCCAGTGAGACGATCGGTTCTGCTCTACAGAGGAGATGCTGAGGGAGAGCCACGGAGAGCTGCAGGGCAGAGCACAGCCCCCGGCTCTCCGTGCCCTGGCAATGCCTGTCCGCTGGCTGCATCTCCACTAACTGTGGGAACTCAGCACAGGTCATCATTGCCTGGTCCTCAGCTCCAGCTTCCCTCTCATCTGGTAAGATTTAAGGATGAAAGAGGATGTCTCCCTCGCCTCGTCCTTAAAAGGAAACATTGCTGAGCAGCTTTAGTGGCCTTCGGGGTCTTCCCTCAACAGAAACAAAGAGCGCTTTGCCACCCGTTCCCCAGAACAGGCTGCAACATCAATGCCTCTGAGGGCTGCGAAATACGAAAGATAATAAAACTTTCAAAGAAAGCTTTAAAGTCCAATGTGTGGGAGTAGCACAAAGGGCACCAAGCAAGACAAATAAATACATGGCTGCAAAGACTTTTTTGTTGTACCACAAATTGCGTAGGATGCTGTGGGCACGGGGAGAATCCTTATGGCTTCCCTCTTGGTGGTGGTTTTCCGCTGCAGGTGACGAGTATGTCACATCAGTTGTCATCTGGATCCTGTTTCCTCAAAGCATACAGAAAATGTTCCAAATTGCCTTTCCAATTTATTCCACTGAACACCTTCAAAACCACACCAGAATAAGGGAATTAACAGCAGCACTTCACATTTAGAAGCTCTAAGGATTACAGATTGCTTATGCAGTATGAGCAAATCCTCCTTTTCTGAGCATTAAAATAAGTCTTTTATCCAAAGTTGAGCACAAGAGAAAATGAGACTCATTTTTAAAGCACTGAGCACTCCACAGATCTGATTTCTGAAAGAGCCATAGGCTGTTGAACACATTTGAAGATCAAGTCATTTATTGCAGTGCTTACATTTTCACTTAGAAGACCTCATTTCCAAAAGCACTTATTTCCAAAAACCTTGCCAGAAATGATTTGCCAGGAACATAAAATGCCACATGATAGATGTAAACCAGGAGAAAGCCAGGAGATGTGATTTCTGATTTTGATGCCAATCATTGAAAGCTTGTCCCTGCTCTCCCTGTGCTTATTGTGAGTCTTAAAACTTCCACCATTGTTACTGTGCCATCAGGCAGGAATCCCAGTTTTTTTGGAAACCGTCAGGATGTACCCCAGTGACATCATATCCAGAAGGGTGGTAAGGAGGTTCTGTATTGGAAATTTGTCTGGATTAGTTGATTTCTTTATTGCGCAGCCAGACAGAAAAGTAGGGAGAAAAATTAGCTGTCAGTCAAACTCGATGTATTCTGCAGCTCTGTGGGCATTTATCTCTGGATCCAAAAACCTTTGGAAAACTGGGGCAGTTTATGTTTTCTGGGCTTTGCCCAGCATAGAGGGAAACAGAGTCAAAAATGCTGAACTGGCAACCCGGTGGGCAGGAAAAAAGAAACAAAGCCCCCAAGTCCCACATGGCATTGGAGTGATTGTGCACAGGAACCAAGGTTTTGGAAGGGACATTTGCTCTGTCTTTGAGGTATATTTTCACTGCTTTTTGAAGTCTGGACACCTATCTCACATACAAACCCCCTTCTCTTTGAAGAATCTGGGTCTGGAGAGGGAAGACGGTATTAGGGAATGGCTGAAACAATTTCTCATGTGGAAGACAGCCTCAAATGTATTTCAGATTGCTTGCTTCAGCAGGTTTGTGTTGACCCCTTGTTCCAGTTAACAACCTGTGTTAAAACAATGTCTGTACATCTAATACAGCTACTGAGAGACAACATCGACTGCAAATGCTGCCCAAATATAACTTGCAAAAGGTCATTAATATATTTTTACACACTTAATAGAAAGTATAAAAGTAAAGTGCAGTCTTCCACAAACAACTAATTTTACAGAACAGATTTTCTGAGAGCTAGGCCATTACTATGTAAGTGGCTTTTTTCCCCAAGAGTTTTCTAATTTGCATGCATACACTGTTTATTCTGGGCAGCTTAATGAGCAGCCATCCCTGGGCAACACACTACGGTGACACTCCTATTCTTTCAGGCATCACCCACTCAATACTAAATCTTTACTAAGCAGATCCATCCAGAGATTACACATCCCTTACAGTAAAATTGATGTGACTCTGCTGAATACGTTGGAGACAGCTAAGGCTGAAACAATGGATGCTGGGGCTTCCTTTCTCTCCTCCCTCTTTAGAACATCTTTTTGGTTTGGTTGGGATTTTTTTTCAGATATTTATTTTTATGCCTGAAAATCTAAAATTGGATTCATATGCTGAGAAGGAGGCTTTATGAAGTAACCTTGTGGGCTAAAGTAATTCCAGTTTTCTGGGGAGAGAGGCAAAAAAGGAGTGGAACAATCCTAAAATAGCAGGCATCAAAGAGGGGGGTGGTAAGAGGCTATGAACAACTTCTTCTCTAAGAACAAATCCAGGATAGACTTTTCTGGGAAAAAAAACCACATAACTGTTTGTCTGATGATTATTTTAGTGTAAATACAACAGCATGTTTTACAACTGAGTGGGAGACTTGCATTAGAATTTATACTCCTTTATTTCCTTGAAGTAATGACATCAGGATTCCTATAAACCAGCTGTTTATGTATTAAATATCTCTGTCTTCCTTTTGCATTTGGGTTTCTTTTTTGTAGTGCCCAGGTTTTGCTAGAGATATATAAACAATGCAGACTAATGAAAATGGAATAAGGTCAAAGGGACAAGATAGATAGAGAGAAAAGCAGAAAAGGGAAGACAGAGGAAGAAAGTGGAGACTTGGAGGAGGTAGGAGCAGTGTGTGGGGTTTGCTCATGCTTATGAACCCAGAAAAACATCCAGAGGCAGAGTGTGAGTTGAGGATGCTTTGGACAGAGTGCACCCAGGGAACTGAAGTAGCTTAGCGAGATCACTGTGCAGGCCCACTTTGCAATGGTTGTAACATCTGCAGATGTGGGGGAGCACTGGAGAGTGTGGCATCTTTGAGGACCAGCTGCTGTTGAAGATGAGTTCTTCTGCAGCGTCCACCACACCTCAGGCTGCAATGGTTTCTTTTTGTTGTGGTGCCCAGTACACTGGTGGGCTCCAGGCACCTTGCTCATGTATGACAAGACCCACAAGACCATGCAAACACTGAACAATCCAGATGTCTTTGAATTCCCAGATGATACTGTGTTCACCATGCAGCTGACTTGAACAAGAGACATCTTTTGATGTTCATACAGAACTGAGCTTGGCTATAAACGGGACCATGATGGGCCTGTCAGGAGTGAGGGAACACTATCACTTTAATGGTGTGAAGTAACGGAGTCTCCCAACAGTTTCATTTTTAAATCCCATGTTTTCCCTAGTTTTCTCACCAAGTGGAGGCCTTGGTTCTTGCCCTGGGTGTTGTTTGGATAAGAGTTCTTTTCCCACTCAGTTCTCCATTTCTCAGTGTTTGTGTTTCCTAATCTGCTTATGGAGGGCTGCATATTTTTCCCTGTGAAATGCAGCTTGGTGCCAGCATGCAGCATTAGTACCCAAACCACATGCTCCCAAGAGCAGCCAGGGGGAAGGAAAACGCTACAGATCCCATGAATGCACGTGGAGGAGGACAACTGACCGCTGAATGAACTTCTGAGGTCATGTATGGGCTCTTTGCTACCTGAAACATTCAAAGCAGGACTAGACAGCTTCCTAAAGGATGTCTCTGAGACCAGTAACCATCCATCCATGATGAGCAGGTATCTTTGTCACACAAACCACAACACTGCTTATGTCCTTGTAAATAAAAACGTAGGCCTGAGGCTATGTGAGGAGTGAGAGACGTGTTGTTCCTCCCACTGACTTGCTGTCGTGTGGCCCAGGGACAGGGTGAGCTGGAGGCCACTGCTGTGGTTCACGAGCAGATTTGGGGGTGATGAGTTGAACTGTGGCTGTTCATGGGAGTTTTAGACAAGATGTTCAGTAGTCTGTCTCAGCCTTGAAATCTAAGTATAAATAACTGACTCCATTGAACCCAGTGGGAATTTTCCCTGGATTTGGCAGAAGCCAGCATTTTGCCATTTTATATCTGCACCTCTGGCTCCCCTGTGGACTTCTGAGGAGCATGAAGAGTCTGTGCTCCCTTTTGTTAAGCGAAATGACCAGTGAGTGCTGACACCCATGAGACACACTGGTTCTGCTTGGCTGGAAGCCCTTCATGCTGGGTGGACACCTTCACCACTGTGCCAGTGAGCACAGGGCAGCTGGGGGGTGAACCCTCCCTGTGGAGAGGAATCAAGCAGGGCCCTGCTAGCCTGGTTCCACATTTTGCAGAGCAAAAGTGCTTGCATAGTGTCAGACTTTCCACAGGCATGAAATATTCACTAATTTTTTATCCAGCATAATGGCAGGAAGGTATATATGTACTTTTTATCCTCTTATTCAGACGTTGTCACGCCTTAGACCTTCCTGTTTGGTAGACTTGTTCCCTATAAAGAGGGCTTGGTGGCTTTGCTCCATCACTTCTCGGATAGGGAATTGCCTTTCATAACAATGAGTGGTGTTGCTTTCTGTTTACAAATATGGCCCTATTTTCCTGGAAGCTGTATACTGCACAGCCCTGGGGCAGTGCTTCCTGGCAAGTCATCTGGATTGTCCATTACTCACTCACAATAAAATCGACTCAACTTTAGTTCATGTTTCTCATAGCCAGGACACAGCATTTGTAATGAGATAGAGATTAAACAAAGCTTGCATTTTCCCCTTTGCAGACTGTGACATTTGTTATTTCCCAGTGCAGTCTTACCCTTCCCTGGAATACGTGCAAGACAGTGCAGTTACTTATCTGGTAGGACAGACAGGAGTGAAATACTCTCAGGCACATGGTGTGACTCTTGGAGCTGTCCTGTGCAGGGCCAGGAATTGGACTCGATGGTCCTTGTGGGTCCCTTCCAACTCAGCACATTCTGTGATTCTGTGAAGGCAAATGGGTTACTGTTGAAAATGTGGAAGAGAAAGTTTGCAGGTTAGATAGGCTTTGTGTAAGTACAATGCCAACACATATTAATCCCAAGTAAAATGCAATTCTTGAGAAAACAAACTGAAAAGTAAGCCAAGAATCTGGGAGGCAAACACTTGCCAAGAGAGGATGATGGAGTATTTAGACTCCTCAAACTGATTCCACTTGCCTAATCAGGTCTTAATTTCTACATGCCCCAGTTCTCTTGTCTGAAAAACAAGGCTTATTTGGGGGTAGATTTGAAACTAAATCCTATTTCAGAAAACTGAGGGATGTGAAAACTGGGGTTCTTGTCCAGTCTAACAGCACAGCCTGGGGGCAGAGTGAGCTCTGCCTGAATAGGAGGGGAAGGGAGCTGTGTGTCCTTGTCACCTAGGGAGAGTGGCTGGCATCCCTCCCTGGCTGTTTAGAGGTCAGCCCTCTCTGTCCTACTGAACTCATGTTTATAAGAACATAGATGTATGACCATTTATTGTGTTTTTAATGGAAATTGCTAATAATAAATCATCTGTATGTGCCACATTAGAAAGCTCACCAGTCAACAAATAAACTTTAAGAATTGACCCTTAAGTAAGGAGCTGTGAAGAGGTACCTTGCAGGACTATTCCCCTGTGGGAATGAGGGAGGGAGAAGGCACAGCTTTGTGCACGTCCATGAGCTGATGTTTGGCTGTACTTGCAAAGCTTGTGAGAGTCCTCTGTTGACATCAAAAATTCAGCTCATGTAAAGGTCAAGACTTTGGCCTAGGGAGTATTTTCAGCTGTGCCTCCCTCCCGCAGGCACAGCCTTTCCCTCCCTCTCCCTTTCCTGATGTGTTTACAGCAGTTAGGATTTTCTAAGTGCTGTCTACTCTTTGTGACTCCTGAAGCCTCCTCATTTTCACGTGATCCAAATAATCTGTGCATCTTTATCTGGGTTGAAAATTATATTACTGTAAAAAAAACAAAAAACAAAAACAAAAAACCCCAACAACCTTGCAACCAACAGAGCCGTGTGTCTGCCTCAGGGACACATACTTGAGTCCTTCAGTCATGGTCCAGTCAGAGATGACATGCAGTTCAGTCTAGCAGCTTCATTCTGTCTGGACTAAATTCCTTAGTACATGAAGCAAGCAGTTCGTAGTACTATTTTAGCTAGTAGTATGTCATATGAAAATGATCCTGTGTCCCTGTGCAATGATGTAATGGGACACTAATGCTGCTACAGCTTTTTTGGACTTTGGGATGTGCGTGGCACAAGGACAGCTGTCTGCCTCAACCTGGGTGACACTGAGTCTGGCCTGAGGAGAACGAGGTCTCCTGGGCATGGGTGAAGTGTGGGGCCAATCCTGCCAGGGTAAGGAAGTGCCAGATGTCGACACGTGCCCACAGGATTAGGGATAGGGTCATTGTCTGGAGATGAAGGAGGTAGAGGCAGGTCTCTCAGGCAGTCCTCGAGAGCATCCTAGCTGTCAGACTGTCTGATGCTGCAGTGGGGCTTTCTAAATGCTGGGGTTTTGTGGATCTTTCACTTTATATATGAAACAATTTATTCTTCTTTGGGCCAGCAATAGCTATAATGTACAAGGTGGTATGAGTCTAAGGGTTGGTGGATGAGGTGTCCAGTGTCTGCTTCAATAAATGTGTACTGGTTTTGTAAGACTAGAACTCCTTCAGCAGCAGAGACAAAGTGAGTCCTATCTCTCCACATCATATAGTTTGCACCCTCCATAGTGACGGAAGATGTGGATCTAGAGGAACCCAAGCCAGGTCCTTAGTGTCTGATGTTGTACCTGTACTAATGAGTAAATAAACCAGCAAGCCTCCTGTTTGCTTATGGTGATGTGCACATCATGGCCCAGCTTACTTCCATGAGGATGACGTCTCTTCCTTTCCAAATGAGGAGCCTACTCTTTGGGGAGACTCTTCTCTGGGTTAAACTATTCTGGAGTCTGTGCTAAGAGTCCTGCAGGATGATCCAGGGGTGTGTGAAGCACCAGGGCCAAGGCCCAGACAGCTCACATTGCTGGTATAGGAGCAGTCTGGCTGCACAATGCTCCTCTGTGCATCTTTCTTTTGCAAGAAAAGGGGACTGACCAGGATAAGGTGTCTAATTCTGGCTGGAGAGAAGTGACTCTGCTTAGTCTTAGTGGATAATTTGGACAGTTCTCTTGTATCTTCTGTAAATCTCTTTTTAATGGCCTCTCTCACAATGAATCACAACCTGGGGCAGTGAACTGTAAAATCTGAGCCTTACCACAAAGACTACAGACAGTACGTAGATAAATCCCAGTTGTGAATCAAAGTCCCTGCTGTTTTACATTTGCTCTGAAGTGCCAGACTCTGTGAACTTTCCACGGGAGGCAGCTGGAATATAAACACAGAGATGTCTGACTGCCAGCGGCCACCCTCAGCCCCAGTTGGGGATCACAGCTTCTCCCCTGCATCTTTTCTGGCAGTTTGAGAGTCAGTGCAGACATTTTGCTCTCCTGCTTCTCAGTCCTGGTGGTCCAGAGGAGAGCCCTCCCTGCTTTCCCTTTCATTGCACATCCCGCATGCACTGACTGCGTGGCTCCACCACCATGCTCTTCATCGTCCAGTGACAGGTTGCTGGCAGTGGTATGCACACTTGATACATAACAGCACCCCTGCACTCCTTCCCCCTTCCTGTCTCCTTAAACAGATGATGTGCTAAGATTGGAGTTATGACAGCAATCCCAGCAGACCAGAGCTAAGCTCCTGAGTTCATAGCCCCCATCATTTTGCATGATTTCCAGCTCCTCTGAGTGGCTTCCCACACTTGTATCAAGAAATTTAAGATCCTGTTGCTTTGCTTATGGCGTCAATCCTTATCATCTGTCCCTGAGCGGGGCCATATTTGCACTCGGACTTCATCTATTCGGAGGTGGAAAGCTGTTCCAAGGGATGGAACATCCTCGATTTCTGCTGAGGCCTGTTGTCTATTTGCTTCACCACCCTGCCTTCCCTTTTCACTTGGGAGTGGGCCAGAAAAATCTGTCCTTGCTCTTTTACTGCTGGCATTTGTGGACCTGTTGGATTTGTGACACTCCATCTAACCAGACTCAAAGGAGACAGCCTCCCCAGATTTGGGCTGCAGCCTACCCCATCCACTGCCTTTGCACAGAGCTGTGGGCATGCAAGAGCAGTGGCAAACAGCCCTGGGCAGAGACCTGTGCTGGTTTGGGCTGGGCTAGAGTTGATTTTCTTCTCAGTAGCTGGTATGGGGCTGTGTTTCGGATTTGTGCTGGAAACAGTGTTGATAACTCAGGGATGTTTTTGTTATTGCTGAGTAGGGTTTACACAGCGTCAAGGACTTTTCTGCTCCTCATCTCCCCTCACCAGCAAGGGGTGCACAATGAGCTGGGAGGGGACCCAGCCAGGACAGCTGATCCAGGGATATTCCATAGCATGTGCATCATGCTCAGGGTGTAAAGTGGGGTGAGCAGGAGGGAGGGTGGGATATTTGGAATGATGGTGTTCAGCTTCCCAAGTCACAGTTTTATGTGATGGGGCCCTGCTCTCCTGGTGATGGCTGAACACTGGCCTGCCCATGGGAAGGGTAAACTGATCCCTTGTTTTGCTTTGCTTGTGTGTGCAGCTTTTGCTTTCCTTATCAAACTGTCTTTATCTCAATTTTATCCTCCCAATTCTCTCCCCCATCCCACTGGGCAGGGAGAGTGAGCAAGAGGCTGTCTGAGGCTGAGTTGCCAGCTGGGGTTAAACCATGGCAAGACCACACCAGCACTTTGGGGCAGATCCAGCCTAGTCCACAAGTCTGCCAGCATTGCCAAAACAGGTAGCAGGGACAAGGAGGGTGCACTGAGGACATCGGAGGGCAGACTGGGGATAAATCGAGCAGGGGACACCATCCTCTTGCAAAAGTGTTTGCTATCGACAGGCAAATACACAGGGATGAACTTGGCATCTGTCCTGCCATCACCCCATCTCTCTGCTCCACCAGGACCAGTGGCTGAACTGGAGAACATGTTTGAATGCTTCATTGAGTCAGGGTCCAAATTAATTTGAACAGTGGTAGGTAGGCAGGGATGCACAGTTTAAGTGAATACAAACTGGAGGTGGGAATGGTTGGTTATTCATTTCCAGACATGGGTCTCATGAGCAACATGACCTCAAAGGACTCTTCACAGCCTTTCCCTGCTCTCTGCAGGGAGTTTCACCAGCATTGCCTGGTGCAGGGTCCTGCTGACTGATGTTGTGCCAGCTACACCCTCACAGGGCTGCTGCTAGCATGGGAGGGGGTCACGAACAGCACTGTGTGACCAAACTCCTTTACAGGAATGGTGAATATGAACCCAGCTCTACTGTGCCCCTACCGTCAGCCAGTTGAGGTCTGGTAGCCAGGCCAAAGAATTTGGACCTCCTGGAGTCTGCCTCTCGATCTGGAAATGATATAGAGAGTGCTTCTGCTCCAATGGAAACAAAGCCACACTCCTCTTCATTTCAGAGGGTGATTCAGATTGCTGATTTGCAACTTCTTGTTTGTTTTGGGACCATGCCTCGGAACGTCACAGATGAATCAGAGTGCTGCTGTGCTAGGTACTGTAGAAATAGAGAAAAAAATAGAGACCTGGGTACATCTAAATTTCAAAATGTTAACTCAGTGGTTAAGACACAGCGCTGCTTTAATTCCTGCATGGAGACCTGTTTGGATTGTAGCATGCCCTGAGATCACTCCAATACTTGCTGTAGGAGCCCAGGTTATGTAGATTGGCTTGCCCTGCTGGTGCTGGCCTGCAGCAGGCATGGTGGGAATGACCACAGAGGTGGCTGTGCTCTTGCTGCTATTCTAAACAGATTTTCTACCTGTTGTAGTAGGAAGGTGGATGAGAGTACATTTGAGGCCATCTTGGGGCTGGCGAGAAAAGAAAGGGAGGAGATACCAGAATGGAATGTTACCACTTTATCTCAACCCAAAAAATTTCTGTGAGAGGTTAAATCAGCAGAGAACATGTAAGCGAATGAAATAGGGCTGTTTCTAAAAACATCTTGTTTGCCTTCAATGAGAATGCAGGCTGAAGCTTTCATTTGCTTACATCTTTATTGGTATTTGCAGCCCTTGAAGCTGCAGATGTAAGCACAGAGCATGCCCAAGGCAGGGACAGGGGGAAGGAGAGGAGGAAAGACAGCACAGATCCATATTCATGTTTCCCAGGTGCTGGAAACCACCCAGTGCCAGATGGTGATTCAGAGCCAACATAAGGGGAGGCTGCAGCTGATGCATGAACCCCTCTGGTCTCAAAAGGCTTTGGGTGAGCACGACAGACTGGAGGATGCAGATGTCTCAGATCTCTCTCCCTTTTCACCACAGAAATACCTGAAAGTAGTGCAGAATGAGTATCACCTCTGTGGCAGGAATTTCCTCCCAGCTGGGGTCATTTTCATGTGACAAGTACTGGTCAGGTGTGGCCCTTGCAGGTGACATGGGAGCAGGATGGAGAGATAAGCCAACATGTGTATTTTCCCATTATTTGAACAGCAATAATGTCAGGGACAGCAGTTATGCCACCCTGACCTGCTGTTCAGGGAACCATTGCAGTTGTTCCTGCAGTGTTTAATTTTTAGTACAGAACGTATTTACAGAAAAAGCAGCTGGAGCCCATTCTAGGCTTTTTTTTTTTTTTTTTTTTTTTTGAGACGAAACCACCCCATGCTCACCACCCACAGCGAGTGTAGATCCTCTGGTGGCACAGAAAGCACTCGGTGCAGCTGGAGGCTGCTCCTCCATGTGGGTTGGGGCGAATGAGAGAACAGCAGCTTTTGGGTGCCCATCTCAGTGAGTGCCCAGGTCCGGGATGCTCTCTGATAGCCGTGTGTGACTGCTTGGGCTGGGGAAAATAGCTACGGGACAGTCCCCATCCTCGTGGGAGCAGCCACCTGCTCTTAGGAGAGTGACACAAGAAGAGACTGTGCTGATCCTAGCTCTTTTTCCAGGGCTGCAGGTTTTTTCTGCCTGAATCCTAGGACCTACTTCTAAAAACTACCTTTTACTTTGTGGATGTGCTGCAGACTTTTTATTCTGAAACTTACAGAATCACAGGACAGTTTGGGTTGGAAGGAACTTTTAAGATGATCTAGTTCCAATCTCCCTGCCATGGGCAGGGACACCTTCCAGCAGATCAGGTTGCTCTGGGCCACATCCAACCTTACTTTGAACGCTTCCAGAGATGGGGATTCACAGCTTCTCTGGGCAACCCGTTCCAGTGCCCGCACTACCCCTTTTAATTTAAGTAAATTGAAGTCTAGGTGCATGATAAAAAGGAATATTTGAAGTCCAGCAAGTGTCTCCTCTCTGCTTCTCTCTCTTGTGGTCTTGCTTGAAAAGGAAGAAATCTTTTGGACATCCTCCCTGGGGCTGTCTCTGTGGGGCACCCAGCTTCCTGGCAGGTAAGATGTCTCCTGAGGCCCAGGATTTCTTCCCCTCTGAGCATAGGACTGGTGCCGTGATCTGTCTGGAACAGGTCCTTCCTCAGCAGGCTGAGGGCTGGTGGGTCCCTTTACCTCAGTGGGGTTTCAACAGCTCCAGTCAGCCTGGAGGAATGACTGGAATTTGCCATGCCATGCAGGCAGACCCCGTGGGTCTTGAAATGCCCTATCTGTGCGTGGTTTTGAACAATTGGTAGAAAATGAGTCAAAATAAATAGTGCTGCTCAACCTCTGGCCTTTCCCCTTTTGTCCACAGAAGTTCAAGAAATTCCAGGGATTGGGAGCCAAACATCTGTGTTTCCCCTTGGGAGGTGCCAAACCATGTTCCTCCCGTGAATCGGGCAAGGTATATTTAGCAAATGAGATTCAGAAACCTCTGGTGAGAGCTGCTGCTCTCCTGGTCAAAAGTTTGCATGAGCTTGGGCATGTATTTATATCTTCATCCACAAGTACTGGATCCTGCATACAGAAACATGAACTCCCAGGCACTGTATCCTGTAAGTCTGAGCTCGTGTTGTGGGTGCCAATTTTTTTTAAAAGTGAGGATTTGAGTATTGTGGGCCTGATTTCTGAGCAGAAATATAGACAAGACACTCTGTGCCGTGTGGGATGCCCTTAATTAGCCGAAATGTCTGCCATGGTTATAAGATGGGCATAGAGTTTGCAGCACTAATGAAGCAAAGGCCAAAGGGTGTTCTAGACTGCACTGGGCACTGCTGGTTAGGCAACTAAATTGAGCCTAAGGCCAGTTTTAAGGAGAGCAGCTGGAACACCATCAGGCTCCAGGGCCACTTCTGCACACAGGGGCTTCCCAGCCCACTGGCATCCAGACTTCTCAGGGACACAAGGGATGGCCTGAGACCCTCCTGGTGTGTCCAAGCAGGGGACTTTCCTCCAGGCTTGCTGCCTGTGGAGACAGCTGATCCAACCTTCCAAGCAGCCTTTAGGGGACTGCAGAGGATGATCTGGGTGGGTCCCATGTCTTTTCCATCTAACGCACACCTGGAGCTTTGGCTCTGCAGCAGCTGCCCTGTGAGCTTGGATAGAGCTCTTCCAGCATCAGTGCTCAGAGCAGGGTCACAAGTGTCCCTGGGTCCACAAGGGTCACAAGTCACAAGTGACTGCTGTTTCAGCGGCACTTTATGTTCCCACTCTCAACTGTGTGAAATGGTTGCGTGTCACAAGAAACACTTCTCTTACCTCCAACCTCAATGCCTAAACTGATAACAGCATTGGAGAAATACCAGCATGCAATTTGAGGTTGAAATAATTTAATTTTGACATGTCCAAGGTGCAGAGGCATGTTAGATTTCTGCCTGGTTCTGCAGAACAAGGTTGTGTCTTAATTTCATCAACCACCAACACCATCTGTCACGTTTTCAGCTTAGGACCTTGTTTTCCCAGCCAGCAGACACACGAGAGCTTGGGGGTAGTGGCACAGCTGACACCAGGAGCAGTGCACCACCTCTTCCTCCTGAGAGACTGAAGGAGGGACAATAAGTGGGAAATTCCAGATGGAAAGAACTGCAAAAGTCTCACAACGTGGCTTGTTCCTTATGGTACTGCATGTGCTGAGACCAAGTGCCTGGAGTCAGACACCTCTTGGGTGCACAGCTTGGACTTATATGGTGTGGTAGCTGGACAAAGGAGCAGCTTGGGGTTAAATAAAAATATCAGAGAAATTCTACCTTGTCATACTTCATTTCCCAGGTTGAAAAAATGGTAAACCTCCCAGTTTTATTGTGGGACAAGTTTAGTAGTGTTTAGCTCTGAGAGGAGCTACTGGGAGAAATGGTTCATGGATAAATGAAAAATAATAAAATAAGGGGATGAGTTACATTACTTTGTTGTTTAGACATATGCAGTTTGTCCTCCTGCTCTTTGGAGGGCAGATGAAAAAACAAAACACTTCAGGTCTCCTGATGGCTTACTGGGAACAGTTTGTGTTCAAGATATTGCCAAATTCCAGCAGAATTTCTCCTAAGAACCCAAGGAACAGCTTGTGACAACCAGGATCCCTACCAGTTTGTCTTGTGTCCACGCTGCATGTGTTTGGGATCCTGATGATACTTGAGGGATGACTGGAAGGTGGTTGTTACAAACTGTTCCCTGAGAGGTTTCACCGTGACTCTCCGGACAGGATACACAATGCCATTAAAATAACTTGCTACCAAGTTGCTCATGCTGATCCATTGCCAGCTTCTTCAGCAATACTTCCCCGTGCACTCTCTGTTTGCCATAAACAGGCACTCCTGCAGCGGAGTGCAGCTGGAATCTTGAGTATATTTTTGCAAGCCATAAAGAAAAGCAGTGTGTCTCCAAAGGAGATTATAATATTTTGATATTTCCCAGGTTGCTTGTGCTCTCAAGCTTTATTGCTGCCCAGAGTCTTTCAGAAGAGAGTTCATCACACACGTGCCCTAAATAATGTAAGCTCTGTTCTGGTGATATTTATAGCCATGCAAACTTGCCCATTTCTGCCTGTGTTGTTTCAAAAGAATTCTTGAGTGATCGCATTTTTCATCTTTAGTGTATTTTTCTTTAGTTTTGAACACCGAACACATTTGTAATTACTGCCATTATTGCTGCTGGATGCCCTATTAAGCCTACAAATTGCACTCAGATATAAAGGTAGAATTCTAATTACAGCTCAGGCTTGGGGAGAAAGGACAGCATTTGGAGGTAAATGTACTTACACAAACACCAAGAGAAGTGGCAGCACATACTGCAGTCACTTCCATTTCATAGAAATGTTGTTTTATTTTTAAGTTCTTGTATTTGAGCATCCCTCTCTGAAGCTCAGGAAAGGATGTGCGACATCCCGTGCCATTGTTTTTATGGGATCACAACGGCCATTCATAGCAGAGAATTGTTTTGGGGTCATCAAACTCCCCTTGAATAGCTGCAATGAGTAAAAGTCCTGCATCTATCAGATTGTCCCACAAAAGAATTCAAAATTGTCTTATCTCCAAAACACAGAGAGAAAATAGGAGTATGTGAGTGTCATTGTAAGTGGTTTGCTGGAACAACAGAAGTGTGCAAACTCCTTACAATGTTGTGTAACATTGCTCTGCACATGTTCTCCTCCTTCTGCTTCTGCAAATCATCCTTTTAATGTAATTATAGCTGCTATTGGCAAAAGGCACTGAAAGCACTAGCTGGCTTCTGGAGAAAACTGCTGCTGAGATGGGAGCACTTTCAGCTCACAGGAGTTTAAAGAGACTAAGAGGACACTTCTCTCATCCTTATGCAGTCCACTGAAAAATGATCTTATTGCCCCCTTGATGGTGTTTGCCTCTAGATTATAAATAATAAATCAGACTTCTTTCCCGTCCCTTTGTAAGGAACTGTGTCATCACTGTCTCTGGTCATGTCTTGTCCACTTTTGGAATCCCAGATGCTGAATCCAGAGCATTACTCACAGGGCTGTGAAAATTAGACTCACATGGACGCCTGTTAACACGGGAGACTCCTTAGGACAGGTGTTTAACCAATGTGAGAACTCTGATCCAGCCAAAAGATGTGCGAATATACCTATGTCTGCATTCACTTATCATGAGCATAAATCTGACTATTCTGCAAAGATCTAGAGGGCCAGGTTGGATGGGGCCCTGAGCAACCTGATCTAGTGGGTGATATCCCTGTTCATGACAAGGGGTTTGAAGCTAGATGATCTTCAATGTCCCTTCCAACTCAAGACTTTCTAGGAGTGTCCTAGAAAGATCTAGAATTTCCAGGAAAATTGTTGCTCCAGTTGGCTTTTACCTCCTGCTATGTGCAAGAGGGACAGCATTGCTGGCTGGGTTAGGTGGCTTTCAAGGAAATTTAACTTGGATATTGTAACTGCTTGCCTCAAAAGACTCTGCAGGGAGATGAGGGCTGGCAGTCCTGGGCAGCAGATGGTTTTAATTCTCTTGAATTTACTGCTTGATGCCTCTGGCTCCCTCCTGCAATGCTATCAGTGACAACACAAGTGTTGGGTTTAGGCTTTGGCACTAACCTCTGGATTCTCTAAATCACAACAAACTGACCCGTCTCTGCAGGCTCTGGTGGAAGAAGAGTTTTGCACTTTGCCTGGCACAGTGACTCTGCGCTGAGTGAGGGCAGTGGAGTTGTGCCAGAGGGTTTATTATCGCAGGTCCCATCCTTTTCCCATCCCCAGTGCATCCTACACTATCGGTAAGCCAGGCAGGAGGACAAAGCTCAGGCAGGAGGGTGTGACTGACATTATGCACCTGCAAAAAGGAAACTGCTGTCTGACTTGTGTGTGAGCTCTCTTTGTAAAACCATCTTCAAAACCAAAGAGAAGTGGAAATGTGTTTCTGAATTGCATAAAAAAACCCCCCCAAAAACCAGCAAGCACTATTTGAATTTATCCTCCAGGGTTTGCTCTTCAGTGACAGATTAAGTGACAGAAGGCAATGTTTTCACGGTGCTGTGCCTGTGAGCAATCAGAGGAGAGAGGAGTTTGCAGCTGAGTGCAACAAGGGCTTGGTGAGACTTGGGTTTTCTTGTGCTGGATCACTTAAAAACACGGAGAGAAAACAGGGCTCTGCTCCAGAAACAGGCAAAGAGCAGAAGGAAGAGAGGGTTGCTCTCATCCCTGCACATTTGGGCACTAAAAGTGCAGCACAGGGATTAGTGGTTCAGCAGTTTACTCAGCACCTGTTTTGGCTTCTGCCAAAGAAAGGATGCTGTGTTCCTGGGACATTTAGTCCGACTGTTCTTATTTTCAGGATCACCCAGAAAGTCTGAGGCAGTGCCAGCAACTGAACTGAGGTATTTTCACTCTCAGCAGAGGACACTCACTAGAAGACACAGTAAACATGTGTTTCTTATCCCATCAGCTTCTCAAGAAACTTTAGAAACTTTAGGAAGTTCTTCTGCATATTTAGAATATGTTCATGGACCCAGGGAATAATTCAGATTGAAAAGGACCCATGGAGAGGACGTGGTCCAGCCTCCTATCCTTGCCTAAAGAAGACCTGAAAGCCTTAAGCATCAGGGTCTAAGCCTATAGCGTCCCCTCAAACCCTGATATTGCAGGGTTCTCCCTTGCACCCATTCAAATTGGCAAGTCTTTACACAGTGGCTTTAAATCTACCAGTGTCTGGCCTTTTGTTAATATTGATTCTGTCTAATCTGACCACTTAAAAAGGCTTGACCCCCCCTACTCAAGCCCTTACATCTTTCTGAACTGGTGGTTTCATCCTTCTCCCCTAAGAGCAGTGGCTTTTGTTACCACCCCATGAGGGGTCAGGGAGCCTGACTGGCACAGCACCACATGCCAGGCTTGGGGCTCAGCCTTGGGATGTGCAAAGTCATTTTGCTGAAGGAAAGTGTGTTCAGAAACCCTGGCAGGCACTTTGGTGGCTGAGGAGGCCAAGCAGCCCCCCATGACCACGCAGGAATGCCCCCTGCTTCATGGGATTTATGCACAGATGATCTGAGCTGACAACTGAGATCCCAACCTCCGTGGCATTTCTGTTGTTCCTTTGGGCTCACCAACAACTGGCTCTGTTTGGATAAAGCAGGAATGAGCTTTCTTCTTCACTGCTTTGCTGCCTTGTGCTTGTTTGGGGTTTCCCGTTTCGCGTTTCTGAGTAGCAGTGAGCTGACAGGCTCTTCGTACCTCAGGCACCAGCCTGGTGCAGGCAGCACCCTGGCAAGGCCTGTCAGGTGTCACCAGGGACTCTGCATTTTAGTGCCTTTCCTGCTGGGTCGACTTGGGACCTGCCAGCTGTGGCAGTTGTTTTTTTGTTGCAGTTCCTGGAGAAGGGCTATTTTGACACACTTAAAGCTCTTGCTTTACTTATTTGAAATGCCTTCTGGGAGTGCCTCACACTGGGCTTGACTTTGAAGGAATTTTGAGCAACGTTGCATTCTTCCAAGCCTCATACCCCAAATCATGGCCCAAAAAGCGCAGAGAGGAGACTCTGTGGTAGTTCTTACAGTTTGGGCTGCGATCTAAGAAAACCAACTGCCCCTTCCCAGGCCTGGGAGAACCCATGGTGAGACATTAAGATCCTTCCAAAGGAGCCCATAGCACCATCAGCTCCCAGTCATTCCAGAGGGTAAGCCACAGCATGGCATTAATGAAAGCAGTAAAAATCTGGCATAAATCAAAGTGCTTTGACACTCTTTTCCATTGTGTACACAAACACCATGTTCCAGTGAATCAGTGAAAATCAAAGCAGCACTGAGAGGTCAATTCAGCATTTATGCACATGTCACTGGCAGCAGACCCTGCCTATTGAATATTAAAATCTGAAATAAAAAGAAATTTACAATATTTCTGAAATATTTAGGCCTTTGATGAATAGCTCCCTCAAGATCATCCAGATGCGCTTTTGCTACAACACCATATGCATTTAAAAAACCAGATTGTCTCTGTGTGAGAGTATCTGTCTTTAGCGAAGGATGAACATAGCTGCAGACTGGGGCAAGTACACGTAAGAAGTCTGGTGGAAATCCTGCACAGGAAGCGTTCAGCAGTAAAAAATGTGGCCGGAAAATAACAGCAACATTAAGAAAAACAAAATTTATACTCACTATTGGTGTACAGGGTCTTCATTTTTTTAACTTCTTCCTGCAAAGAAACAAATATCAAACCAAACAGTCTAATTAAGGAAACTTTGTTGACTTGGATAGCTGGTGAAAAAGAGGAGCCTTAGTTCATTTTTGTCATTGTTTTGCAATGTGCAGTAGGACACTAGCCTGCACATTCCCCACATCCTTGCATACTTGATGTAAATGTCATTTATCACTTAAGAAGGGCATGATCATATTGGTGCCATTAATCACTCCTCCTGTTAGGACAAGGTAAGGAGGATAGGTGTAAAAGACGTGGAAATTCACACATGCATTTATTAGTGAAGACACTGACATGCAGAGTCATGTTCAAATGAGAAACCTGAAGGGTTTAACATTGCCTTTGCAAAGTTAAATGCAGTGCTTTAGAACAAGAAAGCAGACAAACCAATATGGGGATTCAGGCAGAAGTGGTGGGTTCTGGCTTCCCACGAAGTCATCAAGGGCAGACTTCCTGGCCCACGCAGGACTTGACCAGGGAGGGCAGATCAGACTTTCAAATCACACCACAGCAATCATGATGGCAAAGGCCACAGCATCTTAAACCTTCCTAAACCAGGGCTGCCTGTGCCAGCCTAGGTGCTCCTGCAGGGAGCGAGGTGAGGGAGCTGAGCAGACTGAAAACTAATCCCCTTTTTGGCTGCAGCTGACTGACCCATCACCCCTGCAGGTGCTGGAGAGCCGTCACCAGCTCCAAGATGCTGTCAGGGTGTGGGACGGTCGTGCAGTGTCACTCCCCAAGTCAGGAGCTGGTCCTACCATGTGCACAGCTTTAGCCCCGGGGACATCCTTCATCCTGCAGGCCAGGACTGGGCATGGAGCCACACTCCAGCAGCTCGTCTGGCACAGAGGCAGCTAGAGATGACAAACAGCTTGGCTGGGGGTGCTGCTCATCGTTCTCAGCATCCTAGTTCCCATCACGCTGAGATACATGCGATGCTCACACGGGTTTTCAGTTGCTGGTTTAACTGGTCACATCTTCACTGGAGTTCAAGTTCCCTTAGGAGATGTTAATGAAAACGTGCAGTGACAGGGATTTCTCATCTGCCATCCTAATTTAATGACTTGCTAGAGAGCTAGTTAGTTGATTTGAAGGCCCAGTTGAAATAGTTTATCCAATTTACAGACTTAGCTGCCAAGGGGGCACAGGGAGGCAGGGCTGAGCAGCAAAATTCAGTATGAGCCATACATAGCTTTGACATATTTTCCTTGTGAGTTTCTGACTGCTGTTGCAGTCAGACTTTGGGTTCCTGACTTTCTGACAACAGGCTCAGCACATAAACACAGTGCTTCCCCTAGAAGGTTTTGTTTAGAGAGGTGCTATTAATAAATAAGAAGGTTACTTGATTTTGAACATGTTTTCAAAGGTTGGGCATGAACAACCTGAAAACCTTTTGTCTCTTGTGAAAGCCAGATTTGAGTTGCTACAGGAAGGGAAGCAGAGTTCAAAGTGTGAGGTCCTGTTAGAGTTTCAGGGTTTATTCTTATCTCTGCACTGGACAAATCACAGAAGCAAACCCTCCAGATCCTGGGGGTGGGCAAGGGCTGGGGGCTGGTGTCAGGTACATCAGCAAGATGGGGAAGCCCTAGGGCTCAGCCTTTCCCTGGGCAAGGATACAATGGCAATGACCAGGGAAAATGAGGAGGGGAGGCAGGTGCCTGTGAGAGGGACACCCCCAGTCCCTGCTCAGCTTCAGCTCCTGAACTCCCTGTTCCACAATGCCTCTGGAACAGCACAGAAATCCTGGCTCTGAAAGCTCCTGGGGCCCATTGTGGTGAAACACCGATAGGAATCTGAGTGCAGCGATGCTGTGTGTGGTATGAAACCTGCTGCAGGGGAGGTATGGGGAGAGAGGGAGGGAGAGAAATGCTTAGGATTATTTCTGGTTTGTACCCAAGGGTGCCATTTGTTCATATAAGTATCCATAGCAGAATAAAATACTTTTTATTGAAACATTTTTTTTCTCTTGCTGGCAGCCACTCCACTCCAATTATCTCTTCTATCATATCCCTTGAAGCCAGGCTCCAAGGTAAACAAGTGAAAACCTGACAGCTGGAATGCAAAGCCTCAGCTGAGACTGAAAGCTTTTACTAGATCACATTTTGCACATTTATATTGTCTGGGGTATTAGCAGTGGAAATGAAAATAGAGATTTCCTAATCTCACCAGAGACAACACCTTGCTGCCCCACCTTTGAGAAATCTCCAGTCCACAGCAAAGACTTAATCCATCTTAATTAAAAAAGAACCCAAGTAGGCACACTCTTGGCTTGCTCCTGATCTGGATTTCCCACATTCCTGAGTTTTGGTGTGTAACTTGCTGAGAAATTATTTTGCATTCATAAAGAATCACTTCCTATGAAAATGCACTGTAAAACCACCTTGATTTAGTCTGAAATTTTACTTCAAAAGAGAAGATTCACATTATGTAGATGTGTCTGGCTTCAACATAATTTCACAATAAAACATTTTTTTTTTTGAAGTGGGATTTTTGATTTGATTTTCACTGCAGTGTTGGATATCACAGTTTAAAATTTAAAAATTACATCTTAGCAAAGCAGTAGTTTTGAGAGAACATTACTTTCATGAAGACATGAAATTTCAGGATGATTCAAATCGCCGTGCTCTTTGCAACACAAAATTTCAATCCTGGGTGTGTGTCTCCTTGAAGACCTGTTGGGCAGGTGGGAGAGGAGAGAAAACCATTGTTGATTTTTTTCCATGATAAGGACAGCATCTGAACAACAGCTCACTCTGAAGATGTGTTAGCACAGCCTTCTGCTTAACCACAGAGACATTTCTAATTTCTTCAACTGGTTTTTGGACAGAGGGAAAAAATCTTAGTGTGTCTGGGATCATGTTTGCAAGAAATCCAAGGTGATCTTCTCACGCTCTTCAGAGCAATGCAGATTTTACATTTCTCCAGAGAAAGAACAAAGTCCAGGCTCAGGCTTGCCTGCAAGATGGTTCTCTGAGAGAAAGTCTCCTGCAGAATCGTGAACTTCTGCTGCAGCAGCACCATCAGCACACTGACACACTGTGAGGCACTGCATGGAAAACGCAGCTGTGCCAGGTTATAGCCATGAGATCTTGTCTGCTCCTTGACCTTGTTTGCACAGACATGTTCTCTTTTCATGTGTTTTAACCTCCATTCCCCGGGCCAGCTCAGTGCCCTTGTGCCTGCTCAGTATATCAGGTCAGGTCAGTGATCAGGCTTGAAAATCAGCCCAGCCAAGAAGCCCTAAAACCTGAACAAAACCTAATTTCCAGCCAGATCAGAAAAGCCATTCCACAAAACTTCCAGTGTCAGTCAGCAAAACTGATGAGGAGGGAGAAGACTGCAGGGATGGGATGGTGGAAGAGCAAGACTGTTTATTGGGAGCTCAACCACTGGGGTTTAGCCAGTAACAAACCACATCCTTGGAAGAGCACAGTTTGTATTTGCAGAGTCTCCTGGGACTCTTTAGTTCCAAGTGCTAAAAATTTCTAATACTGATGCCATCATCTGTGCTCAATGCCCATCTACAAATGCCATGAACATATCTGGGTAATAAGAGCACATCCACCTCAGTGATGCTCCCCCGGGCCTGACACACACGGAGAAGAGGAGCAGCCACGGTGTGCAAAACTGCTTCCCATGTTGTCATCCCTTCCCAAGCCAGGGTCATCTTCCGTTTGTGTTATAAAAAGCCCCCATTTTTCATCGATGACATTCAGGGAGCTCCACATTTGGCCTGTACAATTCATCAGCTGGTTCTCTGCTGACCTTGCCCCACCCGGCTCGGCTGGGTCCCGCTCCCACTGCAGCTCCATCACACCCAGAGGATTGCTGCTGTTTTGTTCCTCCCAGCCTGACGTGCTTCCCACCAGAGGGTGGGAGCTGGGCTGGGTGGAACCGCAAGCAGCTGTTCAAAGGCTGTGCAGAGACAAAAATCCCCAGCTGTAGCTGTCTGTTCAAATAAACGCTCAGAGGCCAAGGCACTGCAATATGAGAAACACATTCCTAGAGGACATGGATTCAAAGGGGGTGGCATGTGAAGAGATTAGGGGAGACCAGCCCCATGGCTGTCGACAAGGTACCACACAGCAATCGAAGTGCTGAGCTATGACCACTTGCAGGATGCAGCAGGTGACCCGAACTTGATTTTTAAAGTGAAGTATTTAATAAGTTGCATGGAAAACGCTTGCATTAAAAATACCCTAATTTTTCCTGGTGAAAATCTGAAGCTTAGGATTCATCTGGGTCTCATGAACAACCTAGGGAGCTGGAAAATGAGGAGAGTGGCTGAAAAGTATCTTCCTCATCTCCTCTCCCAATCCCATGGCTACAGAGTGCTAAAAAAGCACTTGGTAATTTAGATGGCCTTTTGACTTTTCTGAATAGGGTATTGACTCCACCTCTGAAGGAATCCTCCCATTCGGAGCACTGTGACTTCTGCTTGTCCCACTGTGGTGCAGAAGCAGAAGAAGCAAGGGAAAAGCAGCTGTGGAGGACTCAGCATAGAGCTGGAGCCCAGTCCTGGATGCCCCCTTTCTGGAGAAAAGCTTCTGTGTTCTCCTTCAGGCAGCCCTAGAAACGCTGAAGGGGTGGGAGGGGACAGGGATCTGCTCACCAGCAGCTGGCCCAGAGCAGGGAAGCCAAGTGTCCGAGCGTGGACATCTGCAGAGCTGTTGCCTGTGTTAGAGGCAGCTGTCTGGGACTCGCAGTAAAATGAACTGAGAGAAGCGGTTTGAGGATGATTCATCCGTGACGCTGGGGAGCCTGAGTCAGGGCACAGGAGATGCTACTGCTGCAGTCTAGAGGAATGACTCGCACAGAGCGCTCGGAGTGAACTCATGGGCTTGTCAAGAGCTGGGTTTCTTGTTCATTTTCTGCCACAGGGTCAGTACACTGGGCTCATGACCAGCTGAGGTGCCTTCTCTAGGATCATTCATCAAGAGTCTTGAGGACATTGGGTGATGTGCCTGGGCGAAGGCAGTGGCAAGAGGCAGGAGCCTGCTGCACACTGCTCACTCTCACCCTGAAGCCCTCACTGGAAGCCTCCGCTGCCTGGTCCCGAGGGAGAGGATGAGTTTCCTGCACGGTTCACAGGGAGAGGATGAGTTTCCTGCAAAGTTCCTTTGGTTTCTAGGTGCAGGCGAATGGTGGCTGCTCAGTTGTGCCAAAGGGCTGCCTTTGGTACATGGATTGTGAGCACAGAGAGATCACAGCCCCACAGAACTGCGCTCAGGGCTCTGCCTGCAGGGCTTGGCCATGCCTGGGACGTGGTTTGGAGACTCTGCAGTGCTGCAGCTCCCGGGGCCCAGCAGATGTGGCACTGCAGAGAATTGGCTAAGCTGGGGCATGGGAAGGTGAAGCAGTAGGTACTACAACTCTCCAGGTCTTGAATCTACTGCAGAAAATTTGTGGGAGCCGGGAGTGCAGTGGTGGCGTAGCTGGGCTCTGCAATGGAGCAGCACAAAGGCTGTGGCTGCAGGAGCCAGGAAGGCTGGGATGTGACAAGGAGCAGCTGGGGAGGCAGGAGTTTACACAGGACTGTGGTGTCAGCTGTGCTGGAGGTGTGAGAGGGACCCTCAGAAAATGAAACATTTCTGAATGTGGCTTCTGATGGCAGGAGTTTTGGCCATGCCCCAAGGAAGGCATGGTGATTAAAATAGTTACAAGGCCATGATTCTACTCTGAGGGTTGTCAGCCCAGTTTGGGAACCTCAGTGCGAGAGCTACACGATTTATTGTACCTATAGCACGGTGTATCCAGACTCAGAAAAACGAACAGATAGTGTGGTAAGAAGTCTGGAAGGTGAATTTGGAGGAGGAACTGTGGGGTGGGCTCTGTTTTGATCCAAAAGGAGCATGGCAGTGAAAGGGTTCCAACCTCCAGTTCAAATGTGGAAAGAAAGTGCTGAAACTCTTGCCAGATCTGTACAAGGTTATGATCTTGGTCTTGCATTCCTGTCTTGGGCAAGGTTGAGGAACACCAGCTGCTTGAACAGCCTCTGCTCTTTCTTTCAGGACAACTTCCTTGCCATGGGGACCTCACCTGAGGAAGAGCTTTTTGTGCAATTTGTGCTGTTTCCCACAACTTCTGGCCAGCACGACCTCGCTGGCACTTACCCTGCCGCATGGGAAGCCGAGCTGAACAGCAGGGCTGAGAAGCAGGCAGGGATGGTGCTGCACACCCAGGCTGTGAGATCCTCGAGAGAGAAGCTGCAATGCACAAATAAAGTATGTTAGAGAAAGTATAAGGGGGTGAGGCAGGTGTGTGTGGGCTGAAATGGAAAGCCAGGGGCTGGTGTGATAGATTTATGACAAGACTGGAGGAGAGGCTGAGGAGATCTACTTATTATAGTTTAAAAAATGGTCCCATCAGAAGACTGCCAAGAATGCTCCACTGTGCAAATTTATGACATGCAGTGGGAGTGATCATGTCTTCTGTACAAGCTAGCTAGAAAAAAAACCCACCTTTTTGCCATGAATATTATTCACAAAAGTGCATTAGAATTTTTTTCCCCCAAGGAAGTTGTTTGCTTATTGGTGGGGGGAAAAAATCTCCTACATTAATGATAACTGAAAACTGACTTGCTTTTTGCAGTTGCAAATTTGAGTTACAATATTTGTTTGAAATTATTTTTAATTCCAGCTTTTAATTTTAAAGCAAACATTTTTTGTTTTTCAGAAATACATACAAGCCTGGAAAACCTAATTTTTCCTGCTTGAACATATTTTGCAGTGAGATATGTCAGCTTCTCTTCTTAACCATTATTGACATCTACCCACAAAAATAGCTCACATACGCTGCCACATAACCTGAATATTATATGATTTAGTCGTAAAAAATAAATATTTCAGGGTCCTGTATTTAAACAATTCTTCACTTTAAGCAAATTTGGGATTTGAAGCTTTCTGGAAGATTCTTTAGGAGCATGGCCATGGAGCATTGTGCAGCTAAGTATCCCCAGTGCCATCAGTGAGGGGCCATGGCCAGAGAACTTGCCCTGTGAAACACTAAGGGCGGTGGGGTTTTTCAGTCTGGGGAAAAAAAAAACAAACATTTTTGGGAAGCCTGATGGCAACCTGCTACTGTCTGCCAGAGGAGGCAGAGCTATCCTCTTTTGGGGGGTTTGCAGCAGCAAGAAGAGAGACAGTGGTCACAAAATGTTCCTGAGAGGTTCAAACACATGGAGAAGAGGTTTCCACCCTGAGGACAGTGGAGCCCTGGGGCAGGTTGTCCAGAGAGGCTGCACAGAGTGCTGGGCTGGTCCGTGTGCAGGTGAGAAACACAGCCCTTTCCAGCCAAGGGTTATTTACTGAGAACAAGCTGAGCTGTGTGTTCTGCATTAATGAGTTTTTGGGAGAGAAATGTCAAAAGGCAGTAGGAAGAGTCCCACAGAAATGTCAGAAGTTTTGCACCTGGGCATTTCTCTGGAGCATTATGTCCCACCAGGAAGGAAAAGGATTTGTACATATGACAGCAAGATAAATGTGTCTTCAACTGAAAAAAACAGATAAAATTCAAGCAGATCAATGTTATCTCATGTATCTTATGATGAATGCACTGAAATGAGACTGAAACTTCATATTAAGGGGAAAATCTACTGTTTCACAAAATGTTTTATGTCTCTGTCTTCCCCTTTCATCAGGTTATGAGATGGGATGGTGACTTTTCCTTATTTTTGATTAAAAATAGCCATTTTTCTCATAAGGGTTAATGGTGAATTCTAAGGCTGTGCGTACAGAGTGATACAACATTAAATCAGAGAAGAGTTTATCCCTAAGAAGTTTTACTGTTGGTTGGGGTTCACAGATTGAAAGGCAACTTTTAGCCCCTGAGTAAAGTTGCTCCTCTAAATGTAGCACATTTCTTGTAAGCCAAATAAACACCTTATATGCATGATAAGTAGATCATATTCTCTTTTGCACTAGTGGCAATTACGGGCTGTCTTTTTCAAGGCTGGATTTTGTATGTGAGAGACACACATATTTATATTATTTCACAAAAACTGCCCTCCCCTTGACTCTCCAGGAAAGCAGATGATTTTAAAATTATACTTTATACATGTTTTTCTTAGTGAGTCTTTAATTACCATTTTGTGAATGTCCATCACCTTAAATGTTCCTTCAAATCCTCAAGCACAAAGCTGGAAAACAATGACCAGGTCTTTGCAGAAATCATTTATTTTCACATTAATTTGTTGTCCATTGTAAGAAAGAAGTTCCCCTACATTGCCAAACTGAAAAATCTCTACAAGATTTCAAAGAACCCCCTAATACCAAAAAATATTCAGTAATAAATTGTCTTGTGATTTTTTCTACAGTCTGTGAGGACAGAATAAGTTCAAGGACCCCATTGCATAATTATTTTTGAGATTAGAAGAATTCCTCTACTTTAGGGGCACCTGGCATTTGAGGCTAATGGTGGGTAACAGGGTCAAGTAGCAAATAATATAATAAACTCACTGAAATTTATAAATCTGCAAGTTAGACTGAAGAGTTTGTTTTCATGCTTCAGAGCATCTGCTGCTTCTCAGGAGGGCAGGCAGGAATTTTTCCCTTCTCCTTTTTTTTTTAATTTCAGTTACAGAGACTACATTAGGACTTAAGAAGCTGCACTATTTCTTGGTGTCTGTTTTGGATTTAATTGACTAATGACCAGACTGGAGACACTGACTCTTCTGATTTTCAGTATCTAATGCTGGTCATGCTGTGGCTGAGAAAAAACTGGTTTTAGGAAATGGCCTCAGCTTGCGTGACTGTGAGTGGGTCTAATTTATGCTGCATGAAGAATAAACAGAAATATATCATTTGCCAGGGCTGCCAGGATTGAAAGGGGTGGATTTTGAAGAATTAAGGGGACTAACAAAATCACCTGGCCTGAGCTGCCCAGAGCATGGAAAGTGGAAAAGATGGATTTCTTTAAGGCACAGCTACTAAAACTATCCAGAAATTGTATTCTAAAGAAGAAAATACACAGGGAAGGGCAATGCTAGGGTAAGCAGACAACTAATGAGGTTCAATAGAAAAAAAAAAAAAGAAAATAAAAGATGACAAATAGATATAGCTGTGTCAGAGGTAGGGAACAGGAGATGTAAAATGAGAACTGCTGAGTGGAGAAATGAGTTGGACCTGACAGATATAAAGTAGCAAAATGTTCTTTGCCCATATGAATAGAACAAGTAGAATGGAAAAAGTAAGCACCAAGTACAGACCAAGGATGCTCTAGATACAGATCCCAGAATAAAGAATTGACACTGGAGCACCTGATGAGGGACTTAAGCATAATATAACCCCCCAAGTCAGCTGCCTCCCTTTCTGTAACACCCTGGCTGCAGTTCAGGGGTGCTCTTCTGTCTGCATGTGCCCATGCTGCCTTCCTTGCATGCTCTTACTTGCTGTGCAAATCCCCGTTCAGGAAGGATTTGCGAGGTACAGATTACATGTGGCAGGCAGGTTTGCTCAAGATGACATCTGGCAGCATAATAACAACAAAAAGTAATGCACCTCTACCCCTGCAGTGGAAAAACAAGGGGTGAGGGAGCAGACGGCAGTGAAAGCACAGGGGAATGAGTCAGATAATACCAGCATAACCACACAGGCTGCACACAAGGTCGAGACCACAGAAATGAGGGTGGGGACAGGAGAGCTGCTATTTAGACTAAGAGGAGCTGAGTTTTTATCAAAGGCAGTACAGCCAGGAGTTAAAGGTCTTCTCAAAGGTTAATCTAGGAAAACTCCATTACTGTGGTTGGCTAAATCTGCCTGATTCACTTGTTTCCAAAGTATAAACAGTATAAACCTCACTCTGGTATCATTTTAGGAGATTTACCAAAAAGCTTTCCTGCTGTGATGTGCAGATAAAACCTCCTGCTTCCACTGTCCTTGCTGGTTCTGTCCCCCTTTATTCTGGTAGTTGGTGGTCAGGAGATGAATCAGTACTTGGGGAGATCCGATTCCCTGTGTTTAACATCATGATAAGATAGAGGCAGGCAGGTATATTGACCCAGAGCCACTTGTGCCACCACACCTGCTCTGTTGTTCCTAAGGGCTTGGGCATAAGAACAGCTCATGCTCTTACTGGGGTCGATGTGCTGGGGAGAACAGCGGTCAATAAAATAAGACTGAATTTGCATTGAGATGATCTGAAATGAATTCTCAGGTCGGCTGAGATTTTATTTGTCCCCGTCTAAATGAAAAAACCCCAACAAAATAAAACACTTCCAGGCCACTCATTTGTTACTTACTGTATAGCATCCGGAGAGAGGAAATGTATAAAATATCTTGTGAACCAGCAAGACCTGCTGGGAAACTGTATTATGTTCCCCTCTGCTCAACAGGCTGGAAAGTCTTAATGTTTCCTGTCATCTTAAACTTCCTCTTTGCTTTATAAATAATTCCTGGATGCAAAACATTTTCTAGTGCCTTGGCCCTGCACTGAGGAATGCATGCTGAGACAAGCTCCCTGAGACAAAAAACACTCCAAAAATTGTCCTCTTGGTGCGCTGCCAAGCAATGGAGATTTTCAAGCAGGACCTGCATATTGAAATGCAGCTATGCAGATCATCATCACTTGGAAAAAGGGAAAATTGCTTTACAGGATGGAGGGTTTGCAAAAGTGGTGAAAATAACTTTCTGTATCTCATGCTGATTTGAACTGAGAAACTGAGCCAAATTGCCATTTGATCCTGCTTAGGGCAGAAAATCTAGCAAAGCATAAAATAGTGCAGAGAATCTTCTCTCATATTCCCAGTGTTAAGGGAAGGTCACCCCTGGATCTTCCCTGAGAGCATCCAGGACCCAGAGCTGGGAACAAAGAAGGAAAGACACCTCAGCTCCTTTCTCATTCCACTCTCTGCTCCTTGAGCAAACCCCAAGAGGTGGGTGAATCTGCTGACACCCGGTGTGACCTGCCCAGATCAGCGGGACTCCCAGGAGCTTTCTCCTGGTATTTGCTCCAGGGTATTGCACCTCTGCTCCTTCAGTGTGGGCAGAGCTGGGGCACCACAGCTGAATCCATCAAAACCAAGCTAAACGTGCTCACTGCAGCAATCCTGCTGCTATTTCATCAGGTTGATATGTAATTGTTTCTGTTGCTGGAAGGCTCCATCACCCCCTTCATTAAAATGCAAATTTTACATTAATTAAAAATGCTGGGAGCATTTGCACAATTTATGACCAAGTCTTAGAGTCCAGAAACCCCCACACTGGGGAGGGGCAGCAAGACAGTTTTGAAACTGCTAGAATAAATCCTTATCTCAGAACACTGAGGATGTTTTAGCTGATAAAGGTTCTTTGTGGACTTCTAAAATTAATTTGTTCCACCTAGATTGGGAAACAGACAAAGCAGAAGGCGCTCAAGCAGAGTTGTATTCCTACAGATAAACGCATACAAAACTTTTCACACACAAGAGAAAGGAAGAAGAAAGATCCCATCGTATGCTCTGATCAGCATTAAGTGATCTTGTTTCTTCTCGATCTTCCTTTCCCAACCAGAAATTTTGCATATCCCCCTGTACAGCTGAACTACTTTTACAGAACTGGGAACTTGTCTGCTGGGATCCCTTAGTTTGATTGGAGTAAATCCCATCTGCTCCTAATTTGTCAGTAACAGTAGAATTTCTCCTGAGATGTGCTCGGTGAATGGGGAGCTGCTCCTCGGTGGCACATAACAGGCCAGCAAGAGGAGACCCTTGGGCTGTGGCTGCCTGGTTTTCATGCACTGAGCTGGGACCTTTCTAGCAGTGTTCTGCTCTGGGGTCAGGAGCTGGAGAGGTGCTAGGGGAGCCTGGGCTCACTGGTGCTCCTCACCTTGCTCCCTTACAGGTATGGCTGCAGTGGGGTCTGTGTCTGGCAGGGGGGAAGGTGAGAGTGGTTGGAGTGTGAAACCCTCCATGAGACCTCGTGACACATTCACGGCATGTGAAACCACCTGTGGCATCTTGGCATGACTGGAGCCTTTCTCTCTGCCCTAGGGGAAGAAGCTGTGTGATCTCCCTGCTGGGAAGCACCTGGAGTAAAGCAACAGGCTGTAAGAAACCTTTGCTCTTCCTCCACAGGACACCTCAAGGCCGTGGCCAGGGGCTCTACCTCCTACCTGCATTCAGCTAGCCCAGTTTCAGTTTCCAGTGCCCTCATCTTTCCTGAAAACCAGGCAGACACAGCCTGAGGGTCTCATCTTGCTGGCCTGGTACGTGCTGCTGAGACGTAGTATTTTCCCTTATTTTCCTTAAGCCATTAGCATTTCCCAGCTGGTTTACACCCTTCTGCCCCAGGGAAACCTGTGGCAAACCTGGTCCTTACTTCTTCTGGGCATGAGCAAATCACAGTGTGTCACTGGAGGGAAAAATATCCCTACGGCTGTAAAAATAACCCTGATGTGAAAAAACCCTTCTGCCCTGGAAGTGAAATAGATGGCAATGGAGGGTGGCAGGTCTATGCACACCCTGGCCTCCTAGCAGGAACAGGAGAAGCAGGACTGTGACCCGCACCAAACACTGTATGGGAAGAGCTAGGCAGGCTGGCACAGGGATCTCTCCCAGTGTGCCACTGGAACTGCCTGCCCCGGGTGCCTCTTTGAAATTCCTGTTTCTGTTCTTCATCTCCTGGAAAGGATAAACACACGCACCTAACTCCAGCAATGCCTGTGCAGAGCCTGTTTCTGGCACATGTATAAATCAGCAGCAATTTCCACCAAGGTAAATTTTGTTAGTCATTATGAAATTGTCATAAGTTAGGCCAGAATCCAGCCTCCTGAGGGGCTGCTAATGGGCCCTGGGGAGTCTGGGTATGTGTGTGTACGTGCATGGATACGTAAGCAAGCGGAAGCGAGGCCAGGACTCAAACCACTGCTGTTCTTCTCATTGCAGTGCCTGTCCTTGGAGAGATGGGCTCCTCTAGCGCCGAGCTCTCTACAAGCCAGGAATAAAGCAAAAGTTCCTTCTGCAAGGAGCCCACTCTCTGGTTTAGTGACAGCTGTAACAGGTGAATGATATGGAGATGTGGGAGTGTGGAAGGACAGGGTAATTTTAGACACTTGCCTTTGCCCGGTGTCACTGTGGGCACAGCAGCACTGCCGGTCCCAGAGCACACATGCCTTTCTGCAGATTAGATTAGTGACTGCAGATGGGTGAATTTCTGCAAATTTAGGGCATTGATGGGTCTGGTCTGTTATTTACGCAGAGTGATCGAACACAGGCATTAATTTCTGTGAGCCAAGACTCTTTATGGCTCCCTATGGATCACACTGAATTGCTGTCCTTCTGGTCATAGATGAATCGTCTAAGAGAATCCAGGATGATCTGAGACTACATTATTAGGATAGTTTCCACATTCTCAGCCCTGGTACTTAAACACAGTAAATAAAGAAATGAAAGATGATTTGTTTTTCATTTGGTTGAACTATTCTAGGATTTCAGGGAAAAAAAAAATCAAAAATCATCCTGATAGGCCCAGAGTTATAAATAAGAACACTGCATGTACTGGGGAAAATGCTGCATTCCTCCAGGTTCTTGTAAGAGAACGGATTAAGAGAATGTGAAACTCATAAAATTTATGGTAGCCCTTGGCCGGATGTGATGTGTCAGTGGATGCAAGGCACATACCAAACATGACTACAAGCAGCCACTGAAGACTTATATCTGCTGCATCTCTGTCCCAATAGCACCATATGTTTATATGGACTGTGCATTTATTATTGGAAATGGAAGGACTGCCTCATCACTTCTTACTGGAATCTCATGGATTTGTTTTCTGAAGGACACTGAGAGCAATCCATGCTCCCACTTATGTCCTGGGTTTATTTTAGTTTAAAATAGAATTTAAAATATGTGTTCCTTCTTCTTAGCAAGAAACAAGATTCCTGAAATTAGAGAATGGGAGCAGGCAGCAGCCAGCCACCTCATTTCCATGCTTCTTGTTGTGAAACCTTGTCTTCATATGTAGGGATTTTATAAAAAATTTACATTTTCCTGGTACTGTACACATATCCCATCATTCGAGCCGAGTGCGAAACAACTCCCCCGACTGAAAAGCTGCCAAAAATCCAGGAGCATCCCCGGTCTGCAACAGGAGTAGTCCTGGAAATCTGTCAAAGCAGAAGCGAGAGATAGGGGCTGGGGTGTGTGTGCTTTTCCAGCAGCCAGGGAGCCCAGGCTGATGCTCAGGCCCCGCGCCCTGGTTTGCCCCGTTGGTGGCAGGGACACAGTGATGGGGCAGAGCTGCTGCTGACAGGGGTCACACATAGGGGGTGGAATGGTGAGAAAGTGCTGCTGGTGAGAGCGGCACACATGGGAAAGGGAACGGGCAAGAGAAGGTCCTAATGTGCTGTGGGACACGAGGGGCAGGGGCAGCTCAGTGAGAGCACTGCCCAGCTCAGAGCCCTCCCCTGAGCAGGCAGGCAGCTAAAAGCACGTGCTGCCTTTTTGGCTACCTGTCCCGTGCAGCTGGAGGGATGAGAGCCATAATAGGCTAGAGGAAACCAAGTTGTTTTCCCAGGCGCTCGTTCCCAGGAGCCGGTGGCAGGTAGGGATGCTCCCGGGAAGGCGGCCCCCCGCCCGGCAAGGGAGGGTCCCTCGCACCCTCTGCTGAGACTGAACACGAGCCAGCTGCAGGAAGTGATATCTTAAACAAGCACAGCCGTGGGTAGTTGTGGTAGCTACAGTAATATTCCATGCTCCATGGAGATGGGATTGTTGTGGTTAACCGGTGTGTAACTCACCCTATTAAGCAGTTCCTGCTCGTGGTGAGGGTTACATTATACTTGATGTCATTGTACTTACCTACAGTCTAAGGCGTTGCTTTTTTTCTAGTCTAACCCAGGGCTATGTGAATTTGTCACTTCTGCTCTGCAGAGCTGCTCTTAGGTCACAGTTATCCCAAGGACAGACGCACACACACACACTTTTAGGGTATATCCTCACTGGGGAATTTAAACAGCCAGGAGGTATTCCCCAGCCTTAGGCAGGTTTTCTGCCCATTAATGGCATCTCCACATCTCCAGTCAGGCTGCCCACATCCAAACTACCAGCTGGGAACAGCCTCTGGCCCCTGTTAAATCCTAAACTGTTCCCACAGGTTGCAAGGGCTGTGCTGGTGGCCCAGCCCTAAACTGAGCTGTGTCAGTGCTGTCAATTTAGCAGCACCTGTGATCAAGTTTCAGGGCTTAAACCTGCAAACCTGGACCTTCAGGATGAGTTTGCTAGTATGAATGTAACCTCTGCTTTCTGCATGGGAAGGAGAATAAACAGGAAAAACCTCTCACTTATTTACATAAACTATTATACTGCTTACCCAAAATGCTGCCTACTAACACATTACCTTGGCTGGAATCTGTTTAGCTTTTGATTTCACAAGCGATAAGAGACTCTGCACGTCACCACTGCTGTGAAAGGACATGCAAAAGGCAGCAGAAGCCATGGGCATCACCCCAGTAGCTCAGACCTGGGCTGTAGGTGCAGACGATGCTTTCAAGGAGGGCAGCACTAACTGCAATGCGGTCTGGGCCAAAAACAATGTCCCCTCAGTTAAATGGCGTGCAAATTCTTGCTGAAACGGAGACAGGGATACCCAGCTTTGAACTAACTGGTGTAAGTCACATGCTTAAAAGTTACCTGTCTGACCCCAGACAAAACAGTGTCACTAAGACTGAGGGGGTCTTGCTTCTTGTCGGGTCTGGCCACCAGAAATACATCTGAGATCACATATGAGATGTTTGGAAGAAGCAGGGGTGGAAGCAGGGCCCACTCCAACTTTGTGCAAATAGATCCAATCTCTCTCTCACCTTCCCAATTTTGATTTTGTGCTGCAAAGACCCCAAACACCTCCTGGTACAAAATGAAAAGGAACAGAGAGTGATGTTTATTCTCCAGACTGGCAGCATTTCAACTCTTGGACCAGTCTTCTAAGCTAAAAATTGCCCAGCTAGCTGAATACCTCCTTCTGTTCCTGGATTAATGTGTTTGGCTTCTGCTGATTTATGGGAGCTGTGACTTTATGACCTCAACACGTGCTCTGAAGAAAGTGAGCTTGCGCCAGAAACCAGGAGCTACCCACTGGAAAACAAAGCAAAGATGGATCTGGTCTGTAACTGTGCACTATGCCTGGGGCTCAGGTGCCCTGTGCTGTCACCACCACAGAACATCTGTGGCTGCTCAGCTGGGAGGAGGGAGAGAGAGAGGGATGACACTTGCCATTCCCTTCCCGAGGTGCTTGGTGCCTTCATCCCCCCACAACCCCACTGGCTGCAGGTCCTCAGCTGTTCCCAGCATCCCTGGGGGGTTCCTGGAGGGTCTGATTAAGGGGCCAGAAGAAGGCAACTTGATAAGAGCATGATCTGATCACAGACACTCTGATGTATTTTCCATATTTGAGTGGAAAAAGCTGCAGCTCTGCCCTGCTGTAAAGGTAAAAGATGACCTGGTGTGCCTGCAGAAGGAAAGTCCTCACAGGCTTTCAGCAATGGAAAAAAGCAGAAAGACAGACCAGTGATAACAGAGGGACAGCTTTCCACACACACTGAGCTGGCAAGGACACAAAGGACACACACAGAGGATTCAATTTTTTTTCCTAATTTCATCTGACATTTAGCAATCGTAACTTTTCATCTGAGTAATAAATGGGTTTGTCCTTTCCAGCAAAACTGCTGTGGACATATTATTCCCTTTATGGTGTGTTTTGCTGAATTCCAGATGTTGCTGTTTATTCAAGTCAAAGTTCAATCAAAGAAGAGTTAAAACAAAAAAAAAAAATGCTTTCCTCAAAAGGAAAAGGAAAATAAAATATTTTGAAAGCAGTTAGTTGGTGCAGGTATAACTGTTATATGGAACTCTGCACTGAACTGGATTACAGCAATGCAGTGAATCATTCCAGGGGAGTGAAAATGACTGTCAGTGCTTGCTTCTCCCATTAACCTTTTTTAATGTGGACTTGTAAAATAATATGTGGTCTGGGAGATGAGGAAAAAAAGAGCACTCATTGAGCCAGCCTCCACAGGAGAAATTGTCATTTTTCCTGATGTAATGATGAAAGAAATAACCCTTTGCTTATCCAGTCTACCCCCATATCAAGTGCCTCTCTCTACAGGTAGAGATGGAGCAACCAAAGGAAACACATGATTAAAGATGGGGCTTATTCAGGTTATGCCCAATTGTTTCTTTCTCAGGTGAGATCTGTGTGCTGGGGCTGCACAAAGCAAAACCTGATCCTCACTAGAACACTGATAGGCACCTCAAGTCCTTGCTCAGAGATGAGGAGATGAAACATTCTTCAGCTGCTTTCTCAATAATTGAAATATAATTGCCTGCATTTAAACTACTTAATCTTAGGAACCAATCCCTTGGAACCAGCCCAGGTGGCTATAGAGCAGCCTTAGGGTGGATCTGAATAGCAAACCTCTGACTATACTTCTGTCTTGGTTCTAGAGTGAGAAGATGACATAAAGCTGAATTTTTTCTCTCTGCATAACTAAACTGAGGCTGTGAATTTGCCTCCAGTTTTGGTAGATTTCCTCCATATTGCAGAGGAAAATAGGCAGAGCAAAAGCAAGAGGTTTGTTTTAATTGCTCACAACTCTGCCCCAACCCTGCAGCAACCATAGAATCATGGAACCATTCAGGTTGGAAAGGACCTCTAAGATCACCAAGTCCAACCATTAACCAGCACTGACAAGTCCCCCACTAAACCATGTCCCTCAGTGCCACGTCCACATGGTTTTTAGATACCTCCAGGGATGGTGACTCCACCGCTTCCCTGGACAGCCTGTTCCAGTGCTTGACTACCCTTTCCGTGAAGACATTTTTTCTGAATAACAAACCTAAGCCTCCTCTGGTGTAACTGGAGGCCCCTGCAACCCATCTTGTGATAGATTTGAGGGGGCCTTGGTGTGGGTTTCTGGGTGCTGGCAGGAGACTGCCACACAGACAGAAATGCTGGTGATGCCGAGTGAAGGGCTCCTTCTCCTCTGGCTCTGTGTCGTCATTCCACGTGAGACATGACAGGGAGACGGGGAGGACGTGTCAGTGCTGGGAGTGGTCACCTTGAAGCAGCAGAGCTAAAGTGCAAACTGAAGGCTAAAATGGGAAATGCTTGTGCTCAGACAGATTATTTAGAGTACCTTTGCCCCTGCTCATGAAGGGGTTTGAACTTATCTCCCTCAGGAGCACTCTCTCCCTGCTCAGAAGGAGCAGAGGCACTAGTGGGTGGTTGCCCTTATAAATCTTTGTGGCTCCCTGCCACAAAAACTACCAAAAGTCATTTGACAGCTCCCCAGGGCTTCTGTTTCCCTTAGGTTTGGTACCTCCTTAATTAAAAACTCACTAGGTACCAAACAGATTTTTGTTTTTATTTGATTTGGCTGCCTTTGAGAAGAGAGAAGGGGAAACAACCTTTCCTCTACTTCCTAGGAATATTTGCCTATGGACATAGCCTAATCTGACTTTCAAGCAAACAGATCAATATTTACTTTTCACCACATTGAAACTTGCTGTTAGCATTCCTGGTACAGAAATTAATACATGTTGGTGTTAGTAAGGGGCCATTGATTTGTCTGGTGTATGTAGGTATAGTCTGCTTCAATTCAGCAGAGTCAGTACATTCCAACAGAGAAGTTGCTCTCATATATTTCAGAGTTGTATCAAGTTTGGTTTCCAAAATGAAGGTGCAATCAAGATAGAAAAGAAAAGATGAATGGAAAATTAACTGCATGAGATCAGACAGGAATCAGCATGGGCACCTGGGGTTGTGGAGGAGAGCTTCATTTTAGGGAGGAGAGTGCTGTTGCAGGCTGGGTTACTGCTATCCCCTGCCTGACTGCCTAAACCTGCATATCTCAAGTTTCCCAGGTCACAGGGTTATTCATATTTGCTTCCATTATAGCTTCTGCTAGGGCACTAATGAATCACTCCTTTTGTGTTTGTCATGAGGAAATACATAGCATTAGTCTGCCTGCAGTCTACACGGACAAGGTAAGTAGAAGGTGGGAGATAACGCTATTGTTATGCTTATTTATGAGCTGGGAAGGTCGAGGGAAGGAGATTAAGGGACATGCCTGTGGCAGTCTGCAGCAGATCGACAGTTACTGACTGATCTCCCAAGATCCCTGTTTGTTAGTGTCCTTCTTGTATGGCCACCTCTCCCAGGAGAACACCCTGGTCTTATTGGGACAAATGAAATTTGAGCTATGCCAACTATCCCTGTAAAATGACCTTTCCAAAACATGGATGTATTTTACAAATAGATATGCCTTTTCTTTGCAAATTAGTGATAGGGACCCATTAGACCTACTACAGGTATCTTTGGCTTAGTACCAGGATCACCGATGGTGCTTTGAAGGCAGATGCTACTGAATGTTGCCATGGGCAAGACTTTCTTCCCTGGGCTTGTAAACACCCCAGTGTGTAATGCAATGGCTGGTGAGGAGTGGTGGCTTGGTGAGACATGGGTTTAATCACCAAACAGAGCACTCAGGACCTGGAACACGTGCACTGCACTGTGGTATGATCTAAGAAGCTATTTAAGGTCTCAGCTGGAAAACAAACACAGAAAAGATAACCATGGATTACAAGGCTGTTTGAGATCCACGTAGATACACTGTTTTGACAGCAGAAATTATAAACAGCTCATTTTTGTTGACCTGTGCCCTACAATCTGTTTGAAAGCAATTCCTGCTTTTTATCTGAGAAACTGATGGTGGAAAACATTGCTTGCATGGAAAATATTGTCTCGGCCATCTCTTGCCCAATGGTTTGTTTCAAAATTCTGATTAACCAAGCTAACACTCATTCTTCCTTGGCAGTACCTGAGTGTGAGTCCCCAAGGCACTGTCGCTGACTGATGGGTCTGTGCGGATGAGTCAGAGCCGACATGTCCGTGATGGGCTGATAAAAGGAGGATGACACTTCAGACAAAACAAGTCATGAAAGACCCACACATATCAGCCTATTCCACAATACTTTCACCAGTGCTGGAGGAGGAAAGTGGAAAAGGGAGATACAGGAAGGAGAAACGCAATAAGAGGAAAATCAGGGCATGGATCAGGAAGGACACATTAAAAAATATTTCCAAAGCAGAGAAAAGTGGCTCCCACACAGAAATCTGCTCTGCTTTGTCCTGCTTACTTAACAGAAGTGCTGCAGGCTTCCCACACCTCTCTTTTTGTTACTGGTGACAGCGTGAGAGAACCAGGCTGTTTTAGCATGTTTCTCTTCCTCACTATTAGACTCAACCTGCTGCTTGCTCTTCCCTTCTTAGGAGAGTGACAGGGTGGAGGCAGGGGACTGGGGGTTGGGGGCATCCTGCCTGGAAGTGAGGTAAGGCCAGCAAGATAGTAAACATGTAGGTTTGGGCAGGTTTGACCAAACAGTTGTTGCTGTGTTTCTGCCAGGTACTATGAGCAAGGCAGAAAGTATAAGGGGAGGAAGGAAAGTTTCTCAGACTGCTAGAAGCAGTTTAGGCTGGTTTCACTGTCCTCTGAAGTGTGCAGGCGGGGGTCAATGGTACCTGTGTGGGAGCAAGAGCATTGCTGCACCTCTGACAGGTAGAGGGTTTTACTCAATTAATCCAAAGAGATTAGACCTCTCTTTACAAACCTGGCTGGAAAAGAATAGCAGCTCGTTTTACACACTCTAAGTGTGTTTCTCGGGGACTGAGGCCCAGTAGGCTCCAAGAAACCCCTCCCCAGTGACAGAGCCATTGCTAGAATTGTGTCTGAGCCTCCCCAGTCATCGGTATGCCTAGTTAGCTCTGAGAAACCTTCTTATGGAACTATCATTGAAGACCATTTGCTGGTCTGGATCAGTGCCTGCTTTTTGCATACGTATTTGTCCTTCTGTCTTTCCCCAGCAGCATTGCTGCCAGGACCAAAACTGGGCTTTCATTGCTGCAGTTACAAGAGTCATTAAACCTGCAGAGGATGCAGAGTTGAAGTCAGGCCACGCTTTTTAACCCCAGAGACTTGTTTTAATCTGCATGTTATTATGTTAGAAATCTGCATTTGTGGAAGATATTTTTAATACAAGAGCAATTGAGACCTCTTGTCTGGCTGTGTTCTGCCTACCCACTGCTGGCCAAACAAATTGCTCCCAGGACATGACAGCCAACTGGGTGCTGATTCCAGTCTGCCTCTGTCACTCCTAAAGCAGTTATTGATCGTCTCTGACATAAGCCAGTTGTCACCAGCACCTCCCCAGGTTCATGCCATGACTGCTCCCTATGAAGGTTCACAAGCCCTGATCCTCTCTCCAGCCAGGTGTGCTCTCCCCTCCATCACGCAGAGTGGGACATCATGAGGCCAGCTCAGGTAGGGTAAACACAGAGAAACTGCCTGGTGGGAATAGTCCATATTTCATACCCTGTGCAGCAGTTGCTTGTGAGAGTGTTTGATGGTCTGGGGACAAAAACCATGCTGGCAATGGAGCTAATATTCTATTGATATGGAAGCCTCCAGGCCTCTGCCCTGATCCAGTTTATTCCCTAAATCAGACGTGACCCAAATGACCTAGCTTCAGTGAGCTATGAAGGGAAAATATCAGTCTAATGCACTGTAGAAGACAGACCCTCACTCTGGCAGTGTAGCAGATCCCACCCAAGGCTTGACAAAAAGCCTGGGGGCTCTTGGTGCTGGAGGGAACACAACAGCTCTGTGCCCACACCAGTGGTGTCCACACCCACTGGGCAGCATTCGTGCTGCTACTTCTGTGGTCTCTTGCTGCCAGACACAACTCAAAATTAAGCAATCACATTTTTAACTCAGTATCTTCTACTCTCAACAGTTCTTACAGAGCAGGATCCGGGCAGGAAACATCTGCTTCAGTGATTGCAGCAGCCAGAGCGGTCAAGTGGGCTCTGGCAAAATGGGGAGTAAACACAGCTCGTGCTTAACAAAGTGGTGTCCGGCAGCAAATTCCTCCTATCAGAAAGAAAACTGAATCTCACCCTTGTTTCCCTGAATCCTGTCTGTTTCCCGGTTAAGCCCCAACGATTTCAAGCATCCCAGGCATGCAAGGAAACACTGTTGATGTCAGGCAGTCAGAGGCCAGCTGGGAAGAGGGGATGGAGCTCAGGAAGTCTGGGCCCCTGGCAATGAAACAAACACTGTGGAGAGCATATTCTGGGTCATAAAAGGGTTTCCCCAGTGTTCAGTCTGTCTGAGACAATCTTCTATTTAAAGTCCCCAGCTGTAGCCTGAGGAAGGGGCAGCGGAGCACAAAGTGAATCACCCATCCTGTCCAAGAGAATCCCGAGGTGGGAGATTTCCTGCCTTTGGAAAGAAAACAAGACACACAGTCACTGCTGGTGCCAGAGGGGAATCCAACACCATCTAACGGGGACCTCGATGAGGCCATCTGGGAGCCCAGACATTTATTCCATCTGCCATTGACTCCCCATGCTCAGGAAAACATGAGCTGAGGGCTCTCTCACTGACGGGTCGGCTGTGCTGGAGTAGGCCCCCAAAACAGGGCAGGTTGTCCCAGCACAAAGCCCAGCTGCAGCCAGGTTGTGCCAGTGGAGGAGGTGTTCACAGTCAGCAGCACCATGCTCTTCCTGGCCTCTGGAAGCAAGGGGAGCCTCCCTTCCCAGCTCCATCCCTCATGGAGGCAGACTGTTGTCAAGGCGATCGAGTCCATCCCCACAGTGGTTCGCGAGCTGCATAGTGTGGTACTCTCTGCTCACCTCACTAAAGGACTCCTACAGAAAATTATTAATCAGAGGAAAGTTCAAGTTACAAAACACCACTATTCACTGAATCAGCACTGAATCATGTCCACACTCAGCATGTAAAGGAGACTTTAGCCACAGGAATGGTTGAACTGCTGACTGTGATGAAGAAAGTTGTGAAGGTGATAAAATGTAGGGCAGCATTAGCTGAGCTACACCTATTTAAACCCAGTTATCTACAGCACTCAAGTTTTACATTTGTGCTTCAGGCTAAATTTCATGTCATTTTGTGTATTTTAAATGGGATTAAAGAAGGCACTTTGCAAATGTTTTGGGTCTATTTTCCCCCTCATTGAACCATTGAGAGTTTCCATGGGAGCATCCCAGGGAACACAGAAAAGTTGTATGTACGTGTCTGAAGAATCACTGCAGCCAGACATGCAAAATGCTGATCTCCTAAAAATTCAGTGAACTGATTCAATCACGCTCATATCATTTTGATAAGTTACCTTTTTACAGGAAGGATTCATATTGGATCAGACAATACTTATTGTGTCACTCCAGCTTCATGTCAGGTGGAAAAGAGGCAGTAAGCCACCTGTCTGTCAGACAGAGACTGCCCTACAAATACAGTTTTTGAGAGCTTGCTCTATTTCATAGTGGGTAACATTTGCAATCATTTTCTGTAGCACATTATGCTAACCAAAAAAACCATTTCCATTTATTTGACTAGCTTTGCATTAGCTCTAAATTAAGCATTGTATTTAACTATGAAATTTCATAATAAGTCCTTATTTTATTCATTAGAGTAGAGAAGTAAATTTCTACTTGAAATATTTGGTAAACAAATAAGGGAAAGTATCGTTGTCTGCAAGTATGCTAGAGGTGCAGTCCTCAGTCATGGTGTCTTTATGGAAAAAGTTTCTGAATGTTTGACAGGAAAGGTGGGATTTGCCCAACCAGCTCCAGATGTTCTTGCTGTAAATTTCTGCCTATGAGCTAAGAGTCTAGAAGTTTTTATAGTCAGTGGAGAAATACAGGCACTTCAGGATGCATTTCCCCTAATCCTGCCATCTGCAACAGCTCTGATATCATACCCTGAAAGTGCCTGTTTCTTTCTCCTGACTGTAAAGGGAACCCCTATAATGACTGGCACTGATGCAGATGTCCAGGCTATGTCTGCACTAGAAATCTAAAATGCCAGGGATCATTACTTGGCACCGAAGGTAGTGAGGTAGCCCCCAAGTGACTGCTACTGCCCTGCCCCGAGCCCGCCGGGCCTTTGGGAGAGAACTGGGTGGCCCCGGTTGAAATAATGCTGAGGACAAGCAGCTGGGATGGTGTAGAAGCACTCTGGGTGGCCATGGGAGGAAGCTGCAGTAGCTGGCCCAGGAAGAGAATTTCATGTTGTAGACATGCCAAAGAATAGAAGTGAATCCTATCAAATGTCTTGGGGATGTTCAGGTCCTCCTCTTCTGCCTTCACTGCCAGTAATTGTGAATGGTTTGGTTGCTGCTTGGAGGCCGTTGGTGTTTCTTCTGCAGCAGAACTATGGTTTCTGGTTAATATTTGACTGTACTGACCTTTCCTCTTATACTTCCTGAAGCATAAAGGTATTTTTTGTCAGTGCCTCCAGCTCTTTTTACAAACCATGCAGGAAGAGAATGGCTCATTTACCTCCATAGAGATTTCTCTAAATTTATTTCCCTCTAGTGGATTTGTTTTTGTCTAGTGGATTTGTCTAGTGGATTAAGCTTTTCACTTGCTATTTGGTGATTATGAAAATAACTGGGGACAGAATTGCAAGATCAAGCAATGCTAAACCCAAAGGGCTTTCTGAGTGAACTTTTTGCTGCTCCTTTGATGTCAGCACATGACTCCTCTCATCCATACTAGAGTCAGTTGCCAACTGCACCCACCAAAGCACCAGCATCCTTTTGTAAATTCTCAGTCTGGTTGGAACATTAGTTGTCAATATGATGGAAAAATCTAATCCTTTTTTTCGTCTAGATTTCATAGTGGAAGCACACTTTTAGGTTTACTTTTTGCCCAGTAAAAACTGCTTGTTTGTAAACTGTTTCATTATTTTGAAATAAAATTTCTCATTTTTCATCTTTCAGTAGCCCTCTCTTGTGTTTGCAAGACAGAAATATCACTGTCAGTGTGATCTATTGCTGCGGGTATGTACTATGTATGCTAAATCTATCAGACTCTGACCACAGTTTTAGTGGTGCAAGTATAGCATGGCCATGATCAGAGTCTGTCTGCTGGGGAAAGAACACCTGAGTTAATTTCATGCAGCTGGGACACCTGGTTCTTCATAATTTTTTGCTTTGTCTCAGCAGTTTCAGAGAGGCTTCTCCATACAGCAGCATGAATGAGAAGCAAGTCTGACCCCAGATACTGACGACAGACAGAAATGAAAAATAAATCTCAAACCCAAGGAATTGATGTTTCAGTTCAACTGCAACATAAAAAGTAGCAGAAATGGGATGTGAGAATCTGAGGGGAATCTAGAAATCCTGACATGTCATTACAACTGCTTCTTTTTAGTATGAAGTCTTGTTCTTTGATAATGCATTACTGAGTAATTTTATCTATATGTCTTCCCTTCCATGTAAAAATACTGTTTTTCAATTAAGGAAACTTACTTTTGTTTTGAGTGGTTAGATTTTTTTCCTGAAGCTTTAAAATAGAATAAAAAATATTGATAGGAAGATTGATCATACATATCACAGGCGAAATTCCTAAAGACAAGGCGTTCTTGAAAATTGGTCTTTACATCAATTTTTGCACAAATGAGAAGTGAAAAATGATAATCCATATTAATTAAATCTTTTGGTGTTAGAGAACCAATTGAGGCACATCTGAAAGCTGAAGGGATTTGTAATGTGACTCAGTCTTTTTTGCCTCTAGGTCACCACTTCAGAGTTGGTGTGGGCTAGTAGCAACTGAAAGTCATTATTCTCTGACAGCTGTTTGGAGACCTCTGGGAAATGGGTTTGTGTTATCCTGCTAGCAGTGGTAGTGACTGATGCAGCATCAAGTCATCTATCCTCCCTGCAGGGGGTAATTGGTATTTTCCTCCATGATGGCAAATGGAGTCTGTAGCTAAAACAGGCATAAAACAAAATTATCATCCTCTCATTGTATCACCAGCATCAGCCACATATTTTAATGTTCAGCCCCCAAAGTGCTAATGCTGTGTGCACCTTGTCACCGTGGGGTCTGGGCTCTGAACAGAGGCACTGTCAGCAGGATGGCCCCCAAGGACTGGCATTGCTCTCCTTGCTGGTAATGCTCCCAAAAGGAACTCCTCCCAAAGGGAGAGCTGGAGAAGGGAACGGAGGTGAACCTCTCCAACCACTCCCTAAGGTCTGTTGTTACTCCGCACCACGTGTGCTGCCTGCAATGGCACAGCTCCTGTTTGTTTCTGTTCATGGAACTTGGGCTTAAAGCACTACAAATGACCTGCTGGTCAGGTTCCTCCTGCTCGCTGCCTGACTGCCCCACCATTCACTCCTGCCCACCTGAAATTTTGGATTGGTTTCCTGACTGGGAGCATCAGCGTGTGTGCAGCTGATGTACCTCTGAGCACAGGATCATGTTAACCAGAGGGCCCAAAGCAGCTTTAAATGGGCAGCTGAAGTTAAACATCAACAAACTTTGGGTGAGGAAAAGCTGCCAGAATGCATTTGGGCCCTGTCGGCATTTTACATTTGTGTAAATATTTTGCAATCTTTTTTTGCAAAAATTTGCGAAGAACGTGTCTTCATCACATGTTTTGGTCTAGTACTAACACCCCCCAAATCCAGGTTTATTGTCCTTTGAATGTCAGATTTAGAGACACTGACTCACATCTCAGTCAAAGCTCTCTCAGTTTACACTGACCATGTGTGAAAATTGGGGTCCAACCTCCACTGGAATTTCCTGTTATTTCCCCGGTGGGCTCTGACTGATGGAGGGATCTGCATCCAGAGGCACTTTCCTGGCAGACTTTTCTTGCCATGTTTTTCCCATCTGCCTCCCTGTGCTCTCAGGCTAGCTGTGCTTTGTGACTGATGCAGCCTCCTACAGACACTGGTGGTTCACTTAATTCAAAACCGAAGGTTCAAACCAGAAGTGTTGCCCTCCAGGGAGGCCTGGCTCACCCCACTGTCTGAAGGATGTTTGGAATGATGCACTCACACTTAGGTGTGTGCACCTCTGAGGTGCCTGGTAGAAGGAAACCTGCATCTTAGTAGGTGCATTTCTGGTGAGAGTTAACAAAATGGAGCTAATATTCAGAAGAAAATTTTAAAAAGTACTTTGTAGACCTGGAAAAATGTGTTAAAATACTTAAAGTGATCTGTTTGATTTATAAAGGAAAAGAAGATTTAGTGGCAACTCAAGTTACAGTCAATAAAAAGGTTACAATGTTAAACAGCTTTTTAAATCTAATGGAGAAGGACATGACAAGAAGCAGTGGCTGGAAACTGAAGCCAGACAAATTCAAGTGCAGTCTCATAAACTGTAACTCCCATAAAGCACTGTGTAACCAAGGGAAAATGAAGTTTAATGATGATCCTGACTCAAAGCAGGTCATTGCTGGGAGGTGACAGCTGTGCCACCATCTGCAACAAATTTTTAAGTATTGGGACTATCTGGATGTTGTGATCAGACTCAACCGGCCAATGTGTGATCTGAGCAACCACAGTCAAAACCTGGGATCCTCATGCCATTTGAGGAGTTCTGGGAAGTCTGAGATATCCAGACAGGACTGGCCAGACATGACACAAGACCTACAGAAGACCCTTTTGGAGTAGAAGCTAGAAACTAGGAAGGGTACATTAATGCATCTGCAAGGATGCTGGACTATGGTGAGGAGTTGGCTGAGTCTCGTCTCAGTTGCCCAGTGGGCTCTTATAGACAGTGAAGAGCTTTAAGTAGGCTGCTCAAAAATGGGGTTCTGAGATAAATCTGATGAACCATGGCATGAAAACACCTATTTGTCTCCGTGCATTGCAAAATGAGAGCAGGGAATTTGGCTCAGATATTGATATCTTGCTGTAGGTGTCTAATGCTATGTGAGATGAATCCAGCACTCAGTGATTAAATGAAATGCTCTGAAACCACAGCAATGTTTTTAGATATCTTGGATTCTAAATTGCAAGAATTTAAAATTTTAATCTGAATTCTGGATAGTAGTAAACAACAAAAGGACAGAAATTCAGTGTTTTACCTTAGGCCAAACTAAAAATGTAAGATAGACTACAAAAGTTATTCCAGTGCTCTCAATGAAAAAAAAAAACCAAAACAAATATACACCCATTGAAATCAGAAATGCTCATTTCTCTCCCAGAAACACCCCAGGCCAACTTGTGAAGATTGATGAATATATAACTACTGATGTGATATGTATTGCTACTGCCCAGAAATCCCTTTGCTTGAATATAGAATCCCAGCAGTTCGATGACAACCCCATGCCGCATGTATGTCGTTGTGCAATGTCCAAGCGTAGGACTCTGAATGTTGCTCTGCAATACACAGTGAAGCAGTCAGGGAAGAAAATGAGAGGAAGAAATGACCCAACCCACAGTAAGGGAAAGATCAGAAGATCTTTTGCTCCAGTGTCCTTTGACATCCAGTTGCTACTGCTGTAGCTAAGGCAACATAAACCTTCCCGAGCTCTCTGCTTTGGGCTCTCCAGCTGGAATAGACTATTGTCCCCTTTGGATGACTGCACTTTCTACCACTCCTGCACAAGATTAGTTGTGTAGTCCAGGTCTGAATCACAAAGGAAAATGTGGGGAAGTGGCAGCAAAGACAAATGCCATGACCAGGGCTGGCAGAGGTGTGGGACACTGAAGCCGGCTGGGCGCAGAGGAGCAGCACTTTGCCCGGTGCTCACCCGGTGCTGTCAGAGAGGCACATGGAACCACACCCCGCAAACACAGAGATGCCAGTGAGCAGAGGCACACAGAGGTCAGGATTATTTTTAGAGATATAAAATTAACGGCCTTCTTTCCTGAGTCATTGGGAAAACATTGTTTGGGGGCAGTTTCTGCTGCGAAATGCATGCCACCTTTAAAGGTGTGTTTACCTACTCAACACCTTTAAAGGTTTGTTTACCTGCTGTACGTGTGGTTTGGGCTTTGGAGGGCAGACATGCTTGAAGAAAGGCAATATTTCAATCAGTCACAAGCAGGTATTTTAGGACAAACAGATTATCACATTAGATTGTTCAACAAATGCTGAAGTTACACACCAGGATGTCCCTATAGTTCCCAAAGGAAAGTGGGCCGTGGTCTGAGCCATGCCATGGCATCTCCTCTTGAAGCAGTGGTTTTTAAGGTGTCAGCAAGACCTGTCATTGTTTTAGCAGGTGTTGCTTACAACTCCCCTCTCCCTCACTGGCTTCTCCTAAACTAACTATTTAAAAATATCTTGTCTGGACTAGTATTTTAATACTTCATTGTAACTCCTGGAGTCTCTCTGGAAATTTAAATAGCTCCCAATTAGCAAAAGATGCTCTCCTGGCCCTGGCCTCGCGGGGCATAGAGGGATAGGTGACAGTGAGAGGTGACTCAAGACACACCCTTGGAGTCATGCAGTGTGGACTTGAGTCCTTGGAGCACAGAGGCTGGGTCTGCAAGTGCTTCTGCATGTGCTCTTATCTGAGCTGGTCCCGAGCTGGGCTCTGCCAGCTTTTCACGGAAGGAGTGCAATTGCTCTTGGATTTGGTTAGTGAGTGCTCAGGGTGCTTGAGAAATCTTACGACATCCAGGTCTTGAGAGAGCCAAGCAGATGGATGTGTAACTCCTGCCTTAGCCCTGGGGTCTGGAGCCTTCAGGAGGGCTCCCAGACTTTGGGGCTAAAGCAGGGGTTACACATCCATGTGCTTAACTCTACCAAGAACAGAGCATTGGGCCAGCTCCCACTTAGGTGCTGCAGAAACCCAGAAGCTAAAACACAAGGCACTGGTGGGGTTTAGGTGCCCTAGGGCAAGGCAGTATTGCAGGCTGAAGTTCTGGATCTAAAAATTCCCCACTTTTGGGGAAGTTTGGGTTGCATCTGCCCTTCTTAGGGCCAGTGCACTGCAGAGTGTCCCTCAGCTAATGCCACAGCATGTCATCATGCCAAAGTCCTCACATGAGCCCTGTGGCTGAGTATTTGTCCTTTGCCCTGAGATGATGGGAAGGTTGCTGGCTGGATCCTGTTCCGATAAGGATGGAGATCCTGGATGGGGCACATGCTGAAGCACTGGGAGGAGAAACTTCTCTCACTGGGTCTCATCCAGACTTTCAAAGCAGCAGAGCCAAGGGAATCATGTGAAACCTAAGCACAGAGTCAGCACTTCAAGGGCTTCAGCACTTAAATCATTGGCTGTCACTGTTTAAAGTAAAAATTTAATTGACCTTGCTGATACCTACCTGATACACTCCACCAAAAATATGCTTTTTTTTTGGTGGGCTACATTACCTTCTTAGGTAAAAATTTAGGAAGAAAATGTCCATTAACACAGTCAAATGAAATGGCAATTACTGTATAGTCAGACAGCATGGAGCCTGTACTTTTAATGCAATTAATTCTTTCGTGACTTAATAAATTAATAACACTAGTGTAGTCAAGACTGAAGTTCAAGAAGCACAATTGTGAGGGTTCTTTTGTTTTTAAATACATAAGCATTGAGATCCTTAAAAGGGAATTTTGCCTACTCTGAGGCCTTGACTGCTGCATTATTGAAATAAGGCACCTACAAAAATACGCGCTTTTTTTGACATGGTATTTTTATTTTTTTGCTTTGCATATGCTTTTAAAAATCGGACTGATTTTTTAAATGTAAATGAAATTACCAGCATTTTTGTATCCTAAAATGCTTTAAAAACAAAAAGGAAATCTGCTTTGCTATGCCCCTGTATGTCAGAAGAATAGGGCTTTTGCAGGTGTCCACCACACCTTAAAGGAATGTGGAAGACATTTGTATTCCTCGTGGAAATGTGCTCAGCATTTTTCAATACAGGATGACATGGCAAGAGGTTCAGAGGAGATAGCAGGAGGTTTAGGTGTGAACGGCCCAAATCTCAAAAACTTAGTCAGCATTGAGTTACAGTCATTATGAAAGGGTGGCAGGCAATTCTCACCCTCCTTCCCCAGGCTCTGGCCCCTCATTCCCATCAGGCTTCCTGTGACGTTTTAGGGCTCATGCAGTTGTACAGGGAACAGATCTGATCTCAGAGGAAAAGAAACAAAAGTTGTCTTCTGGTGGATCTGTTCCCTGAGCTGACTTGGTGCACATTTTTTTGCTTTTGTATTCCTCTGGCATGAACCGTTTTCTGATGGCATTAGTCAATGCTACATGGGCTTCTCTTCATTAGGAAGTGCTAGTAAATAATTGTTCCTTTTGCTTTGAAGCTCTTGGGAGTACCAAGGCAGAGAGGCTGAATGACATTCCGGGGCCCACAAGGACCAGTCTGTGTTTTTCAGCCTGCTGCTGGGTATGAGAGCATGGCTCACTCTTAAGGAATATGAAAGGATTTTGCAGAGTGAGCTGTTTAGAATATTCTTTGCCCACACAGTCACACACCAATGTAATTTCTGCAAAAATGATAAAAGCCTCTTAAAGCCTGGCTTCCCACATCTTAGGCACAATCTCAGATGTCTCAGTGTTCATTTTAATTTGTTAGCTCTGAACAGCTAACGAGCAAGGTGAGGGATGTGCCAGCAGCAACAGCCGACAGGTCCTCACAGCCGCTGCATTTGTGACTCACATGTTGAGGGTATTTATTCACACCTGCAGCACTGGTGCAGGATATGTGCTGCTTCTTGATTGTGGTGACAGCTCTGAATGGTGTCATCCCTCGGTCACCTTGTTCTTCAAGGACTGATCCCCAGGACAGATGGAGCATTGCTATTTATGAGGACTTAGCTGGGGCCTAATATGCAGTTTGGTCACTGCACTTGAGAAAGGGGAAGCTGGAGGAGCTTCAGAGGGGAGCAGCATGAATGATTTAAGGTCTAGAAGATAAGATTCAAAGGACTTGAGGAACATCAATCTGGGTGGAAGGTGACTGCCAGGGAAAGATAAATGTTTGAAACAAAGCAAAAATGCCCTTGGAAAGGAAGAGAATAATCTGTCTGTGCTGGGAAAGGGGTCAGAGATTATGGATTTTAACTACACCAAAAAAACTTCAGTTAGAAATTATGAAAAACTTTCTCAACCTAAATTAATAAAGCATGGAGTTGGATGCCCAAGGGAAGCTGTGAAATCTTCACACNTTTTTTTTTTTTTTTTTCTTGAGGACAGATTAGAGAAGCACCTGTCAGGATTAGCTTCAGTACTGTCAAACCTATCTTGGGGCAAGGGATCTGCATAGTGACCTATCAAATTCTCTTTCAGGCTGGTTTTCTCTGATGCTATTAACCTGTGAAACTTTGTCACAGAATGTCATTTCTCTGCAACAAGTGAGATGTAGCCCTGTGGTATTCCTGGGTGTGCTGTGGCACCTTTACAGGGCACAGCTGTGCTGCAGAGCTGCTCAAAGCAGGAGTGCAGAGCCCAGCGACACAGCACAGGAATGCAAAGCTGAAACGTGAATGAGAGACTTTAATTAATGGTGCAGCTCTTGAGAGGGGTGTCCTGCAGTTCTTAAGGACTGCAAATGGTCAAGACCTCAGTCAAAGATCTGAAAGGGGGTGGATATTGATTTCTCTAGGGAATCAGGTTACATGTGGGTTGTGCTTTTCCCATAAAACTCAAAGCCATTGCAGACTCCCAAAAGACCATAAACTGTCTGCCTTGATGATCCATTTCTGTACAGAGCAGACTTGCTCCCTAACAAGCCAGTGCAAACTTGTCCCCGTCACACGTACCTGAGCAGTCACCAGCAAATGTAGTTTTGCTCAGTAAACCCCGATCCATGATGTCTGCAGCAGTTTGGGACTCTAAAGCCAAATGTATCATTCGCAAAAGGGCTTTTCTTATTCAGATGCCATGGAAATGCATACTCTTTTTTGAGGTTCTGCACTTCATTTGCCATCTCTGGAGTGATCGATCCTGCCTAGGTAGTTGGAAAAGAGCATGCCACGAGTTTTCTCATTGTAAACACATTATGAGCTGACATAAATCCTGGGTAAGCCAAGCTCACAGCAGATGAAACACAATAGAAACACTGAACAGTTTTCTAGTCCCATGGAGGGGGTGGAGCTGTCTCTTCTATTCAAGTGGGGAGATACACATCTCTACAGGTATACACAGAAAATGAGAGTTGTTCCTGATTAATCCCTTTTCCAATTGTGAAGCAGTTGCAGCTCACAAGCACTGCAGCCAGGCTGAAAGTGCACCTCTTGCATGTGATGTGTCTGTACAGGGAGAGCTGGAATCAGCAGAAGACCTGACAGGAGAGAGTGAGGTTCTGAAGGAGGGATGCAGACCCAGAGCAGCAGGTGGGAGAGGAGGAGGCTGTGTTGCACCCATGTGCCTCACATGAACTCCAAGCACAGGATCCATCACGGGACATGCAGCAATGGATAATTTACTTCAGCATCTCAAAGCGTCTCAAGGCTGTGAGGAGCAGCAGCCAGGCATGTTGTGGCTGTGTGGGCATTTTGGCACGAAAGCTCTCCTGACTCTTTATAGATATCTTAGTTTGGGATCCTCCCAGTGCAAACGTGATCTGAGTTTACATGGACATTTTTCAAGGGGCACTGACATGGCAGACAAAAAAGGGACATATCACAACCCTTGACACTCAAAATCTCACCAGCTGCCTTCCCTCTGTGCTCAGTGATGCACTGCCAGCCTCCCTCCATTCCCACCTGGAGAGCCACAGCTGGTCCTGCACATACAGGTGCTGCTACAGGCTCCATGTTTCAACCAGCCCCTGCTTTGCAGTGCAGCTTGAAGGAGGCCCTGGGTGAGCCTGCATATTTTGAGGCACCTCTGAGAATAAAAGGTAATAAACCTTTCCTTTACATCATCTGTCACGCTGCTTGAGTTAATGTTAGCAATTGGTATGAGCATTTGCCACAGAGTTCCTACAGAGTAGGAGAACTAGCCAACCCCTGTGGCATTATCAGCAAATAATATTCACTAATATTTCTCTGGTTTTGAGACAGTAAAAAAAGATGTGATCTGGCAAAAAGCTGTGGAAAGAAAGACCGTATTTCTGACCAGCCAAGGCTTACATCATCATCTCCAGGAATTTCTTCTCTGCAGGAAGCACAGAACAGCCCTTCTCTAGAAGGTCAACAGGGTTACTTAAACTTGGGTCATTTTACACAGCCGGGCAAATGAATCTGGTGAAACCAGAGCTGACAGAAGCCTCTGTCAGTGAGAAGGGATGAGAGAGCAGGGTGACTCTCTGGAGCTGCAAACCACTGCTAACTGACTGTTCCCAGTTGAAATAGCTGGTCTGAGGGTGTATTTTCCAACAAAGACATCTGCAGCCCTTATCACCCATCACTTGTTCTGGGGTGGGAGTATGAACCTGACCAAGAGGCTAAGCAAACACTGTGCCTCTTTTATTTGCTCCGCACATTGGGGAATAACACTGGGAAAGCCTTAGGAGCCATTTCTGGACTGCAGCATTCCAGAGGAGCTGCTCCAGTTAGCCAAGGTGACACCAGAATGCTCACCCTGAAAGGAGATCGATGGATGCTGAGCGGGAGCAGTGCCATGGGAGGACTGTGCCCACTGCAGGAGCAAGGTCTGGTTGCACATTCCTCAGCCCTGAGTCATGCAGGGCTGCCTGCTGACCCCTAACCCCATTCCAGCTCCAGGCACAATTTTCCTGCCTTACTTCTGTGGGAGAGAGTGTCTTCTCATAGAGGAGTGACGAAAAGCAATCACTGAAGTCTATAAAACACCGCTCCTCTGAGGCCACGCTGTGCCAGGAGGGCTCGGTTGGAGATGACTCACAAAGGGGCTTTTCTCCTTTCACTCCTGGGCTGAGGGGGTGGAGGGGGGCCCAAAAAGCTTGTTAATTTTGCAGAACATGTGAATGGCATGATGCAGCAATGGCAGATATCTGCAGAGCATGCAATGAGAGGTTTCAATCTTCGTAGTTTAGCAGAGGTTAATGAATGATCAACAGATGATCATTAGCCAGATGCTCTATTAGCTGCTGGTCATAAACAGGTAGCTTGGTGTTTTGGAGGTTGCTACAAGCCCAAAAAGGCCTCGTTAAAATGTTTCAAGCAAAAGCTTCTATAGGTAGAAATTGAGGCACAATGTTGGCAGTAGCTCCCCACCAGCTCAGTCCATGTCTGATGTGATCATGACTTGCTGGTTGCAGACACAGAGTGCTCATCACAGGAGTTTCCAGTCTCAACAAGGTCACAGAGGAAAGGCCAAGACCCAAGTTCTGGCTTCAAATCCTGGGGGTAATTTTTTCTATCTTCCACCTAAGTTAAGTGTTGTGAACTCCCCTGCAGAGTGGAACCTATCAGGAGGGTCTGGTCTAAACAGTTGTGTACCTTGAGCTCTGTGGGGTTTGCCTGACAGTCAGCAGGCAGGTCTGTGCTTCCCAGGGATGACAGAGGGTTTGGAGCACTTGGAGCCTTGTTTCAGCATCTCACTAGCAGTATATGCTAGAGCACAGCAACACATAAGGCCAGAAGGGGAGGGGTGCATTTCACCTAAATCTTGATTCCTGCTCCATCTGGACTAGGAACTGTAAATTCCCTCTCTGGTTATTACATAGAAAAAGACACTTCTAGAATTTGGTTCATTTTCAAAAAGAAGTGTAAAATGAGAAAAAAATTGTTCTCCCAGAGCCCTGCAGCTAATCTCCGTGAGCAGAACAGACCCATGAAACCTTCCTGCATTTTCCTAGCTCTCATCTGAAGAACTTCTTGTGTTGGNAAAAAAAAAAAAAAAAGTAGTCTTGTTTAAAAAAGTAGTAAATGAAGTAAAAAGAGAAAAAGAGCTGAAAATTACCAGCTTTGCTGCCATGCTGCAGGTATATGAGTAGTTAGTCTTGTATAAAAGGAGCAGATGTTGCTTTTTTCCAAATGGCTTTGCTTGTGCTTAGGGTGCAAATATAACATTGTGCAGTGATGGTGACAGGGAGGTGATACCAGTGGGTCTGTACTTGTGCATGGCAGTTAAATACATGCTTAAATGCTCCAGCAGCCTGCAATCCCAACTGACAGGTGAATGAATTGGAGTAGAAGAGAAGAAAATGTAGACTGTTTTTCCAAAGAAGGGAATATTTAGTCTTCATCCTTCCCTTACCAGCCTAAAAGGATATAATTGTCTCAGAAGACAAGCAAGCCATATTCCAGATGTCCAGAGTATTTGAAAAAGGATGTTTATTAATGACCTGGGGACTGAAGATAAACAGGCTGCACAAAAATAACCCCTGAGATACAATGGTGGACTTAACCTCTGCATGCCAGAGGTCTGGGGAGCCTGGGGAGGGGGCAGACAGAGCTGCACAGGCTGTGGAGACGGCTTCAGGCACAGCTCAGAGCTTCTTCTTACAGGTAGTAACAAATTGCAGCGCTGCAGAGGATGAATACAGATCTGCTGGAGAAGTGTCTTCTCCTATTGTCTGCTTATATGATCAATTATAACGAGAGAAAATCTTGGCCTCATCACTCATGTCAAAAAGAGCAGCCAATCCATCTTCCTGGGGCAAACACTGCTACGAGGACAAAGGGAGGTTTTACCAGTCCTTCCTTCTGGACACACATAATTTATAAACCCACAGCAATATTTTTGTCAGAACAACATCCATGCAAAAGCAACAACCACAATAAAAGAAATCCTCTTTACTTAGCTTTGCATCCCCCCACCTAGCACATAAAACCTCCCTGCTCAAGATCAATAATATATATTCTGAGCAGAGTGAGATCCATCTTCCACCTTCCGCACACACATATTCCCATAGGGAAAGGCCAAGAGACTCAGATTCCTCTTCTGAATTACATTTTACACGCTGAAACTCACTGAGTCTGGGCTCTGTGATAACTGTAGAGGAGAGATACTCATGTCAAGGACATGCTGCTAAATGGCCTTCCTGCCAGCCCAGATTAAGCAGTGTCAGCTCCGGCTGATTGCACTTATCATGGGTCTGTGCAGGAAAAGCTCAGCTTCATCCACCTGCCCTTCGGGGTGGATTTACCCCACCTGTTTGATGGCTCAGTTGGTACCCAGTGTGAAGGGACAGAGCAGTAAATTGCCTCTATTTTAAAAACTGCTTCTGCCTTAAGAAAGTTTATGTAAATAAATACATAAACTTACATATTATCTATAAACCAAATAATGAAATATAAAATTAGTAATATATAATTTTAAAATAAAAACATTTATGTACATAAATAAAGCTTAAAGAAACTCACAACCACAAAGGAGTGGGTTTATATTAGCTAGGGACGAAGCTTCCAGTTTGCTCCCTCCACTGAGATGTGCCTGGCTTTAGTCAAAGTCTGCACTCCACTGGAGTATGTGCAAGGCACTCTGATGGATGCAGGCACAGGACTGGAGACAAACCCTTTCTATCACTTCTGAGGAGCTCCCATCCTATCCAAACTATTCCCTGTATCTCCCTTATCCCAGCGCATTTCTCCTTTCAGCCTCAATCTCAACAGCTCAGCTCCTTATTTGTTCTGTTTTCCTACACTGGCCTCTGACATCTTCCTTCCCTCTCCATTACTCACACTCAGCAATTGATATTTTAGATTTGTGGATCAGGGCTGGGGAGACTGCTTGCTTGACCTTGCCTAAGCCATTGAATTTCTTTGTATCAGCTTGTAAGCTGCAAAATTGAGCCATAATTCCCGTGTCAAACTGTGCATCATCTACTGAGGCTTCAGGGCAGGTTCTTAAATCTCTCTTGAGATGTATGTAACTTGAGAACAGAGTTTCCAAATAACATGGAAGACTTGGGCCAAAGCTGTTTTGAGACTGTGTGATTTCTTAGTACATATAGGTGTAAAAAGCTCTGGGGTATGTATGAAACTTTGTGAACCTTGGTCTTAGCTGAGACTCATGCTAAGCACTGATAATGGTTGTGCAAATCAGGAATCCCACGAAGAAGTGTCAAAACATCCATCCTGCCCACCCACAAGGAGCTACTCTGGCTTATTCCCAGGTTCTCCTGGGAGAAAATGGCTGATATGACCTTTATATTCCAGACAAAATGAGACTAAGATTTAAGACTTTTCAATATATAAAAGAAAACAAAGGTCAGGTAAAAATAAACTGATGAAAATGCTTGGTACATGGCAAAGTACAATGGAATGACCCACTTGGGAAAACTGCATATTTGACCTCTTCAAAAAGGTATGAAAAATACTTCCCTGACTCATCAACTATGTGCCTCATTTACCTGCTGTGGAGTCTTCCCAGGCTAACGGGAGTCAGCTGGAATTCGGCTGCATTTGCAAAGCTGATGCTGACGACTAACCTAATAACTCATCATTTCTGCCAGTGCCTTTATCTCATCCAGGAGAAACAATTTTACATTTGGCTGGAGTATGGGCCTGTTGATTCAGGAGAGCCCAGTTTCCCCAGGCTGTTTGTGCACTGCTGGCTGAAGGTCCTCTCAGCAAACATGCCACAGTGTCTGCAGTCTGTGTGCTGTTTACCCAGCCCATTTCTAGGGCTCTCCCCAGAGGAAGCACCACACATTATCATCAGTTGACACTAGTTAACTCTTCTGCTTAATGCATTCCCACAAGAGATATTGCAAACACACATATATCAGCTGCCATTAAGCTGGAAAATAACTCAGGCCTGCATTACAAGCCATGTCCAGTTGTATTCATGCTTTATTGCTGTTGCTACCTTGAGGTCAAAAGTTGAAATAAAAACATCTTCTTAGTATTGTATTTATAATGTTCTTATTGGCAATGAACAGAGCTGGCTGGATCATTAAACTAATCCTTGTATTCACTGAGTGGAAACTCCAAAATGTTTGCAAAGTGCTGCTATTTAATCTCCAGGAATGCTTTTTGTTCTAAACCGGAGGCGTCTAAGACATTACAATTGATACCAAGAGGCCTCAAGTTTATCACTGCATCCTGATGTTTGGAAGAGAGAAGATCAAAAATGGAACTGCTTGACAATTTTTCAACTCCCATTTTTTAACCATAGTGCATCAGCTTTTTAAAATGCAATTTTTAAATTTTTTAGTTCTGGTGAAATACAGATTTGTAGCTTCACAGAAGGCTTTGTGTCTGTCACTCCTGAATGAATACACTGTTCACTCAGAAAATTAGAGATAGGCTTCAGATCTCTGCTTCTGTTACTCAGAGCAAAGACTACTCTGGAAATGCCACGGTTCAAGCAAGTGTTTCACTAACTATTGCTACAGGCTATTTTAATTTGCCTTTTTCTTTTAAAATCTCCAAAAATATCACAAAACTGGAAATGATCCTTTTCTCCATACACCTGCCCTCCAAATGGACATCAGATGAGGGAAAGGATTCCCCTTTCTGTCCGGGGTGTTACTCAAGAACCAGTTCCCACTGCCTTGTGAGGTGGCTCGGCAGGCTCCTCTCACAGGGCTATCTCCTGCCTGGCAGTGCTGAACAAGGATGGCTGAAGAGGAGGGGCTATATACTCAATCAGCAGGGGAGCAGCCTGGAGTGAGTCCATCCTGTCAGCAGGGAAACAATGTGCTTGGTTCATCACTGGCTACCAACATCACTCCCCGCTTTAGGCCACCAAGCAGTCAGCCAGGTGAGAGTTACCATTTCCTTGTTGTCAGAACTTGGGTGAGGTACCACTGCATGGAAGAGCTGCAGCCTCCACCATCTTTTCCAGCTTCACCAGCAACATGCTTCTGATGGGATACACTATCCTAATAATGCTGTGGCAAAAACAGTGTTTTGGGGCATCCTGATCAGGAGCTGAGGTGTCAAGAAGGAGCAGTGCTGGGACAAACCTTGCTGTGCCATCTCAAAGAAGCACTCAAGTGCCTGGCCGAGAGCACAAGCTCAGTGATAAGAGGGAAGCCCCAGATCCATGTCTACTCTGTCCCTGCCTTTGCTGAAAATAGCCAGAAATATTCAAATTTGGGGATTTTAGGTTCCTTATGGGCTTCCATTTTCCCCTCTTATACTCAGTGTTTTGTGAAACCGAGTATTATTGTTTTGAGGAGCCTATAAATCTGCCACTGGGGACCTGGTTGTCCTTGGAAACAGATTGCAATCTCAACATGTTTCCAAATGAACAAGAAGTATCTGGAGATTGAACTGAATTTGTGGGACAGAAAGAAAAGCCACTAGCCCTGTGCTTTAAAGCTGCCAGAGAAGATTCAGTTTCATGAGGAGGTTAACAAAAAGCCCCAGCCAAGAACACTTTCAACATCCCCAAAAGAATATGAGCTTCTTTGTAATTAAGTCCTTCCTGGATGCTTAAATATGTGCAAAGTGAGAGGGTCCCTGGCATGACAGTGGCAATGCATTTTGTTTGGCAAAATGCCACTTTCAGTGTATTGCAGCTCATAAGTGATTGTTTTCCCTGCAGGCAGCTTTGAGCTTTGATATAGCAACCTCCAGCATACAGAAAAAAAGAGCCTTTCCTCTGAGCAGATTAGCAGCAGTTAGGAAGAAAACACAATGAGTTGGTTGAACAAATTCTTTCAGCTCATGGCTAGTTTCTGAAACCTAAACAGTCTTTTGGACAGGGAGCACAGCAAAGCTGGCTGTATTTACACTCCAGATTTAAATATACTGACATACTGCCAGGTTTGGAGCTGTGTATCAGGCGAAGGTCAGTGAAAACTCAAACTCCTTGTGACAGGTTATTTTGTGCTTAAATAAATTCAGATAAATCGTGCAATGAGTTTATCTGTAGCTTTCAAAAGACTGACGTGCACCATAGCAAGGGTGCAGGCTGTCGGCCAGCTGGTGTAGGCAGTGGCCAGCATGGCCCTGGACACAGCTGTCTTACTGGAGTACAAGTACCTGGAATGACTGCCTTTCCCAAAGAGAGGAGGCCTCACAATAATGAAAAATGCTGGAATATTGCTGGAATATTTACACTTGTAACATAAAGCCTGCTTGTGCTTCCAAGTTATGTCCCAAGTAGCCCAAATATGACCATATTTTCTCAGATTGTTTTCTGTCAATGGCTGATGGAGCCTGCAGGGGAAATGGTGTTCTACTCAGCCTCTGCAGATGGTGATCAGACCAGTTCAGCCCCAGCATCCTGTGCCTGCTCCTTCTGACCTCCAGTGCCCTCTGCCTCTTCAAAGCCCATGCACAGAGCTTGGCTGCACAGCTCATTTGTTTTCATGCTGAAAACATTTCTATTTTCAAAAAATGGAAGGACTTGATGTGTCAAACCTGCTCCCTGATAGCGTTGTGCACTTTCAATAGCACTAAATAGGCAAGTGTTCAGTTTAGAGCTGTTTATGCTTTGGTCCCTCTCCCCCAAAAACAGACATGCAAGGAGCACAGCAGGTTTACAAGGAATTTGTTAAATGACGGTTCTGCATTATCGGTTTTATTAATTGAGATGACTACTCCAGTGTAGCAAATTATAACATTAATTATTCATCCTTTAATTCCCTCCTCCCTGCTTTTTCCATTTCGACCTGTTTCTTTCTTTGTCTCCTCAATTGCTTCAAGACCAGCAACATAATCTTCTCCCTGTTTTGCAATCCTTTGTAGTTACAGTTTGGCCAGTGTGACCCCATGAAAATCCTTGCCCTGTGAGCAAAAGGAGTCAGGGTTGCATATTAAGCAGAGCGAAAATCTTCATTTACTTGTGTCTTAAGAAAGACATTCATCAGAAGATAGGCAGATATCAGAACTGATTTTTATCGGACCTGAACTTCTATTTAAGGGAAACAATGATAAAGCAGTAAGAGTAAAGTGGAGAAAAATCTTGCAGGGATCACACAGCATTTGTCTCAGTAGAAGACAGTGAGTTGTGTCAGTGATGTTCAGCTCGCTCATCTTTAATTTCTCCTTATTGATTTATCAGAATTCATTTATACTGCCATTAATCAGGAATAAGCTGCTGCTCTACAATTACATGGCAGGATGATTATTTCTCCTGGGAATCAAAGGCTGCATCTGTCTGTGCTGCAGGATGGTCCTTGGTAAAATACCTGGGAAGCTGGGCTGGAAGACAAGGTGCAATGTCCAGCTGCAGTAAGTCTGCATTTTGAATCATAGAATGGCTGAGTTTGGAAAAGGTCTCTAAGATCATCAAGTCCAACCATTAGCCCAGCATCACCATGTTCACCAAATAATATCCCCAAGTGCCACATACACACACACATTTTGAAAGCTTTCAGGGATGATTTCACCACTTCTCTGGGCAGCCTGTTCCGAGGCTCAACCATTCCTTCAGTGATGAAATTTTTCCTAATATCTAATCTCAACTTCTTCTGGTGCAACTTGAGTCTGTTTCTCCCCATCCTGTCAAACTTGTGTCTTTGGCTGGGACACAAGTTTTCCCATGTAGAGAGGGAAGTTGAGGTAGGAAATCAGCCCACACACCGCCTTGGGCATTGCTGCCTCCTGGGGAGTATGTCCCACTCTGCTCCAAACACCAGCATTGGCAAAGCAACTGCATTCCTCAAACCCACCTGGTTTTCCAGGCACTGGCTGGCTTAGTTGCAATGAAAGCTGTCTCTCTTTGGAGGACGTACTTTGGTGTGGGTGGGTGTAGTGTGGATTTTCTCCATCCCTTGTAGTTCTCACCTGGTTAAGCCAGGTTAAGGTGTGTGCTATTCCACACCAGGAAATGAGCTGGGGAAAGGAGGGCCCCACCTCCTGGGAAAGGTGTGACAAAATGCATCCTTTTCCTCTGACTGGCTCAGAAAAAGGTCAAAAAGGAAGCTGTGGGGTTGAAGAGCAGTGACCAGAGAGTCCTGGCCTTACTCATGAGCAATCAGGTTTGCTCAGAGGCAACCAGCCTTCCAGAGGGGAAAACAGCTGTCTGTTGGCTGATTTGGGCACTTAGATATGATATCCATGTCCACTGGCATTTTCCACTGGAACAAAGAAACCATTCCAGAACAGTTCTAACAATTAGAGCTTTCTATACATGTTGACATTTCGTGCCAGTGGAGTCAGAGAGCTGAGAGGGAACGTCCTTGTGAAGGTGAGATGTAAGACTGGCTACTGCAAACACTAGGCCCTATCATGAGGTTTATATTGACGTAGCACTGTCCCTTTAAGCCAGGCATATTTCAGTTCACAGCACAAATAACAAATTACATTTATGTTTAAAACCATACCAGTATGTAATTACTCCGTCATCCCTTGTGGATAAGTCCTCCTCATGACTTTTTATGAGCCATCCATAAATACAAAATGATTTATCCAAGTACCACCATGTTGTAAACTTGGTCACATGGAACTGTTGATGAGGGACATCCATAAATTTTAATTATGCCATTGATTCCTGCTAAAATATTAACTTCAAGCTGGCTATAGGGTACTCCAGCCACTTGAAATCAAATGAAATTATAAAATGTCCTGTACTTTAAAGATGTGCAGCATGTACTTTTCAAGTAGTGATCTACAGGGAAAACCTTTCATTGCCTGCTATAAAGATAACCTCTTGTATTAGGATTTAATGTGAAGAGTTATAAAAATCAGGGCCAGAAAGGATCTATTAATTCACCTCCTGATTCTCTGCCAGCCTAAGTTTGTTCCAAAAAAATGTATTATTGAGTGTTATTGGTATAGCAAAGCTTTCAAAAGGGCCGACTAATGGGAATTCCGTAACTCTCTTTGGATGTTGTCCCCCAGGCTAATAGACTTTGGCTTTGGAAAAAGCGGCTCTGACATTTAATCTGCAGCTTCTCTTTTTCAGTTTCACCTCACTGCTTCCAGCTGTACCTGCCTGAATCAGCTTGAATTTTGGCTCTTCAGGCCTGGTGTTACACAACCTCTGACACACAGACTTTCTGCTGTTCTCTGAACAGCCTGGATGCTTGGATCAATTTTTCAAAGCAGGCTCAAGGATCCAGACGCAGCTGTAAAGGAGAAAAACAGAAACAGACCAGAAGATTCAGCCATATAACTTTTCACTTATTTTTGTGGTAGTCATGTAGTTGCTGCCCAAAATTAGCTTTGAAAACCTCACCCGTCTGGTTCTTTCTGTCATGCCAGAGTGGACATCCGTCCCAGCCTCCAGCTTGATTTTCCTAAGGTTTTTAAGTTTTAATAATTCTAATGTTTAAATATTTCTTTAGCATAGCTCCCAATGAAATGACTAGGCCAACTTCCACATTATTGAATTTTGACTCCTAATGTATTATGCAGTGGACATAAGTACTTGTATGCACAGACATATATGTGCACAAATCCATACTGGTAGCAGCATGGGATTGGTCTTCTCTGTGTCTACAAGCGTGTTAAATTTCTTTGCACTAACATTTTGGGGGGCTGGGGTCTGTTCAATTTCACGAAACAATTGGGTTTTTTCATCTGCAGAGTGTAGCAGACATTCAGCAAGCTGTGAAGCCAACAACACTGCAGTGGTGATGTGTCTGCCTGGTTTGCTTGTGGCAAATCCCACAAAGCCAGACTGGCTGTTGCTCCTGGAAGCAGATCATCGTTGCTTCTTGTGTCATTACTCCCCTTTAATTCCAGTCTCTCCTTATCTGTAGGCTGGTTTGGAAGAGCCATGGCTATCCTGTTAGTGAAGGAAACAGATGGTTGGAGGAACCCAGAGATGATGAGCAGCACCCAAATGCTGACTCAGGTCTCACCTGGTCCAGATAAAAGAGTCTTTTGTCTTTCAGCACAGATGACTCAATTACTTTGGAAAGCAGCAGAATAGCCATCAAGAGCTAACAAATCTCTAACAAATGGGGATATTTTTATGGCTCATGGGTTCACCTCCCTGCATCCAAACAGTAATACTTTAAGTTGCAGATTAGTGTTCCTCTGCCAGCTGTGAGAGGAGTCATGCGGATCATGTGTAGTGAAGTAAACTCCAGAGGTAGTTCAAAGCAGCCTGAACTCAGAGTTGGACTCACTCATCTGAACATAGAAGTAATTTATGAGGTAGCTAAAACAAGGTCATAAGCTGTCATTTCTACTTCCTCTCTCATAGCACCATCTGAGTTTGGTCACCGAGGAACTTGGCGCATCCCAGGCAGCCGTGGCTCAGAGGTGATGCGCACCTCTTCACTCTGATACAGCAACACGATCCACAGAGGTAGGAGCCACAGTGAGCAACACGGCAAAAAATGGAATTGGGTGCTCCTGAAGATTTATTGGGTGTGACATGTCTATGAAATGCAGTTATATTAATCTTGCTATGGACTATAACAGCACATCCTTACTGTTGGGAGATTACAATACTGCTGTAAAACATCAGAGACATAATTCTGATCTGTTTAGACTTGTATTCTTGAGTTTCACCTCAAGGCCCTGATATTGCATCTGCAATGATTTCCAGCAAGCAGGGAAGATGCACTGCAAACATGAGCTGTTTGAATAAGTCCTCAGCAGCTCCAGCTTTAATGACTTATTCATGAAAATAAATTGACAGATGACAGGCCCCCATCTCTGGAACAGAAAGGTTGCAGCTTTAATTAAACTTTTTAATTGGCATGGCCATCTCCTCCCACCCAGAGCAGACACTGAATAAACATAGAATGTCACTGCATCCTTCTTAGGAACAGACATGGAGCCATTTCAGAAAATCAATGACAATGATTAAGAGAGCTTTCATCCTTTGCTCCTACCTACATTTTGCTTTCCACACCAAGCGTATTGACTAAATGTCTCCTCCCAGAAGGTTATGTATACAGGCTTTCAGCAGACAGCACCAACAAAGTTTCTTGTTAGAGGCAGGCAATATTGCTCAAATTCCTAGCAAGCACCTTCCTTTGCTTTTGCAGTACAAGTCCTGTGTGGTCTGGGCGTGTGTATGCACTTGGCAGGAGATAGGCTGTCCTCAGAGACCTTTTGGTTCCTAGGACATACTAAAAGTGGTCAGGGACATAGAAGTGATGTGAATTTTTCCTGCGTGGGGAGCCAGGCAGTAGGAGAGGGCATATGGCTCCTGGTTGAGGACAGAAGCCACATCTTAGAGTCTCCTTTCACTATCCTGTGAGCAGAAAACCTCCTCCCCTGACAGGTCAGGCCAGCCACTGTATCATCCCACAGCTCACCCGATATGGCATTCAGAAGGCTGTTGCTGTGGTGTCTGAAATGCAGCTGTAAGAACACCCCATCCAGATGTGTAAAACTCTTGAGAACTGATGGGCTTGTTGGCCCAGCCTTACCCATCTACTCCAGCTACTCTGCAGTCCCAGTGATGTTCAGGTCTGGGCTTGACTCTCAGTGTGATACAAAGCAGACGGAGCTCAGTGACAAGTCTGGCTCCCGGATATCACACTGCTACAGAGCAACCTTCTTGAAGAGCTGTTTCCTGTTTTGCTTAAAATCAGCAGCCTATCCAGATCAGGATCTTTTACCATAAGCAGCAGTATTTTGCACATTACTGCAATATTACTTGAACTTTTTTTTTAGTATCCTAAAAAGTTTTATTTATTCATCAAAGTTTTATAGATAATTTCTCACATAAAGGCCTAGGGAGAAGCATTACAAGAAGTACTGGTGAAATACGCTCCAGCAAGGGGCAGAACGGGCCTATATCTTTTTTCCTCACATGGATTTGAATCTATATCAGGTCAAGTTAAACAAATCTTCACCTCCTCTCCTCATAGCTCCAGTGAACACAGATGACTGTAGTTGAATCAATACATGCAAGGCTCAGAGCCTGGTCAGCTTGTGACAACTCAGCCTATTACTGCCAGCTTATTAATGCCAGCTGCGCCATGGTGACTGTGCTGCTGCTGGCCAGGTTTGCCCTTCCAGCCCATCTCTGGAGCAGAGGGTGCTGCAGTACCTTTCAGCCCATCAGCTGAGAAGTAAAGTGACTGATCTTAGACCTCAATAAAAGAGGTTTACACTGTGTTGCACATGAAGGTTCTGCAGATGAGTGTGTGAGCTTCACTGGCATCAGCTGATGGATGGTAATTCACTGAGCTTCTGCAACTCAGCTATGTATCCAAACACTGAGGGATTGCATATATGTATATTATATATGATGTAAATATATGTGTGTGGAAGTATCTATCACAGTGTCACAGAGGAGCTGAGGTTGGAAGGGATCTCTGGAGATCATCTAGTCCAAACCCCTGCTCAAATCAGGGCCAGCTACAGCAGGTGATTCAGGGCCATCTCCTGTCAGGTTTAGAATGTCTCCTAAGACTGAGGCTCCACAACTTCTCTGGGCATCCAACTGCGGTGGCACAGCATAAAGCAAGGGCTTTAATGCAAGCTACATGGCCTCTGCAATCTGTTCCACCCCTATGGATGGCCAGGACAATGTGCTGCCTCTCTGCTGTCCTCCAGTGAAGGGGGCAACTTCTGTGGTGTGGATACACTGCTGAAGAAATCTGCACATATATGAACATGTATGCAAGTTCTCACCTCCAAAGCTACCAAAGCTTTGGAGTATTTATGCTTTTGAAATCCATCATGCCTAAAAGACCTTTGTAGTTGTGGAGCCAGTTTGCAAGGCTCCAATCATTGTAGCCTAAATGTCCTGTGTTCTTAAGAACATTTTTCCTTATAGTGGCCCAGGATATAGAAAAAAGGATTTAAACTATTTGTCCCTGTCAGAGACACATCAGTGACAAGGACAGCAACTTGCTTCACCTGAGCAGACCTGGTGACCTCAGTTCATCTTCCCTCAGTTCATCTACTCCAGTAGCACACATTACAACTTGGCAGCTTTAGAGAAAGGGAAGTTGGCACATGCATGTGGCTTCAAACTGCAAATATTAGAAATGGATTCAAGGTCTTGGATCTAAATAACCCTGGATCTGTATGCAAACTTTGCAGATGATGCCTAAGAAGTGGGAGGGATTTGTAAATTTTGTCTCAGGAGACATCTCAGAGCTACTGATACTCCTACTGGAGGATTTGAATTGCGCTGCTGATTTTGTCATCAGGTCATGACTAAATAACAGATAAAAACTAAACTATGCAAAGTTATGACTATTGCATGTGGGGGCTGAATGACTTGGTCAAAAGGCAAGTGTCCAAAGGAACACTGAAACAGAGCAGCTGCTGTACTGCTGCCTTTCCTCCTCCTCCTCATTCGCTGCCTCCTCCTCCTGCTTCTTTGCAACAGTTGGAGCTTCTCAACTGCTCCCCAAATCCCTGAGAAGCTGTGAGAGCACAGGAGGTACCGTGAGACAAAATAATTCAGTTTTTCTGCCTTTTGACATGCAAAGGCTGTTCTCCAAGTTCTCTCACATGGATATGTATTTCGTATCCATCTACAGGCTTTGTGTGCTGTGTATAAATGGAATCATAGAATCAGAGGATAGTTTGGCTTGAAAGGGACCTTTTAACCCCTCTGCAATGAGCAGAGATATGTTATTTTGTGGAAATACTGAGGGTGGGCCCTACACCTCTGGGCTCCATTAGAGAGGATATACCCATGGATGTATCCGTAGAGGCTGGATGAGTGACAGTCTGATTGTGCTGGACAATGTGTAAATGCAGTCCTGTTCATACAAGGTTTGGGGACAGCTGAGCTCTGAGGGTTAGGGATCTGGACGCTCTGCAACAGAGACTTTCTGTCTAGCAAATTTAGGGCTCTCACTACGGATTTCCTTTTCTTAATTAATTTTTGCACAACTGCTTCCAAGTAGCCCAGAAACCTTCCAGGACCTGAAGACCACAGTTGAAAAACACTGGTTTAATAAACAAAACACTACTAATAGTTGAGACAAGCAAGCATGGAAAAAGCAGAAAGAAGTAAATTGGCTCTGTGCAGTTATTAGCCAGAGCAATTACCACAATTTCTTGCCTTCTAAACCATCCTCAGGCTGCAGTTTATAACACATGCTATGGAACCCCTTATTTTAATTTACATTTCTTTTTTTTTTCATGCTTTAATTTCTAACAATGTGTGTGATGCCAAGTCTCTCAGGAAGCCACATGCTTACACAGCAATCCAGAGAAAAGCACAGCAACTGCCACTTGTTTCCCTGAGCAGCCGTGCCTCATCTGATGTGCACAGGGCTGTGGTCAGTGTGGTCAATAAAAGAGCTCCGTGGAGGGTGGGAACTATTAGGCTCAGCATCACTTCTGGTGGTCATTATTGCCAAGCTTTCCTGTGAATTATTTCGGAAGAGAAGAAGCTGGACTGGGAGTCCTTGTGGGTCATGAGGCCAGTCTCTCAGAAAGTACCAGTCTCTGCTGTCACAAGCTGTCTGATCTGCTGTCACACGTATCCCCAGATGTGCAGCCATCACCTCCTAAACCAAGATTCACTCCTGCCTCCAGTGCTCTTCCTGCTCCTCCTGTTGTATCTGAAGCACTCTCCTCCAGTGTTTAGAACTACTTTTAATTTCGAGTCTAAAGTTATCTGTGGCTGGCTGATACATATTTGTACTGGTGCCAACAGTAGCTTTAGCTTACATGGGTTTTTTTTCATCCTCTGGTGTGTATCTCCTTGATGTATTAATAGACAGCACAAGTTAATTGCTTCTTAGCTTTTGTTTTGTCAAACTAAACTGGCCAAATTCACTCAATTTCTTCTCACTGGACATGTTTGCTGTTCCCCGCCAGTATTTCTTCCTTGCATGCCATCCATTTGGGATGACTCTGGGCTAGAGGAGGCCATGATTAAATACTTTTTTTTTTTCAGAAAACATTGTAAAGGAGAAAAAGGATGCTTTCAGAAGCCTCTCTCCTGCTGCAAGCTGTGACTGTATTTGCTGTCTGGTGCTCATTTTGTATTTGATCAGCACACTCTACTTTACAGTAAAACACTGTAATTTTTTAGGCCACATGTATGGCAAGCCAGTACAGTGAGCCAGGGCCTGATGGTGCGGCATGGCTCACATCCACGACTCTCTTAATCTCCAAACCAGACCTCATCCCTACAGCCCCTTGGAAGCCGTCCCTGGCCGGTGCTAATCCCCAAACCATGCCTGGGCATTGTCTAGCAGGGAGTTGGTCAGCCCGTCAAACAGTGCCAGGAAGCATATAAACAGTTATCCTCACTGATGGTCATGGGGCACTTCATAAACCTGCCCTGGCTCGGTTTAATTAATTAGTGCAGAGGGAGCCTTAGTGCGTGCCAGGCACTTTGAACTCTTCACTCCAGGTCTGCTGATCCAGCTCTCAAACGCAGTGTGTTTTTCCTTTCTGCTATTCCCAATTCACCAATGCCTCCCAACTGTGCATTGTCTGCAAATATCATTAGCTCTTTCTTATTTTTTGTTCCAGAAGAAAACTATCTAAAGCTGGCTCCAAGTAATTTCACCCATTATGTCCCCCTAGTCCTATCATTTTCCTTTCAGAAGAACCTGTTGTGTTTGTTCTCGGCTGTTTCCTGACAGACCTTCAGCTCAAATACCAGTCCCTGCTTCTTCCAACACAAACAATAATTTCCCATGTGGCTCTTTTATCAGAAGTGTTGCTGAAGTCCAGACAGATTAGATCTAAAGCATTTCCCTTGTCTAAAAAAGCCCATGGAGAACTTTGTTTGCTCTTTTTTTTTTTTCTTTTCTTTTCTTATCAAGTTAGTCTGACTCAAGTGACCTTGGTAAATCCTGGGTTTATTTTTATCATATTTTGTCCTTTACTTCCATGCCTTCAGTTGTTCCTTCAAAATTAGTTTGCATGTTATCCAAACATCCATACATCCAAACAACATATCCAGCCCTTTTTCTCTGAATTCATGTAAATTCAGTCCCTAAGTAGTCTGTGTCACTTAAATACCACAGCCTCAGGAGGTCTGAAATTCTCCCTGCTGTGTGAACACCCTCAAGAAATGGGGCTATTTTAAGATGATGGGCAGAAAGAAAACTCAGAGCTAGAGCTACCTCAGTGCAGTGTGGGAATAATCAGCCTCACTTGTGCCAAGCTAAATGTCCAGTCGAGACAGAAAAAAATCACTTGCAGACTAATCCCCCTCATAATTAACATTTAGGCCAATGCCCCCTCGTTTCTCCACGGGGGTTTTGCAGCACATCCTGAGTCCCCAGCTCTGTGCCTGCCCTGCTGACCAGTCTGGCCATGCTTCACTGCCCAATCCACACACATCTGAGTTTGCAAAGACAGATGTACAAGGACCTGTAGGGCCAACACTGACACTGCATAGCACAAGGCCCAGGTAGTTTGATGTGAATTTTCTGGGACACTCATCTCAGAATACAGTTTGGTCAGGACCTGTGGTCCCCTTTTAAGGGACTTGGTTGCTATCCCTGGTGGCCGTGACAAATGCTGCAAATGCTCCTGCTTGATTTGTTTCAAGTCTTTTTTACTCATGTTACACCTCCTTTGCTGGCAAACCTGTCCCTCAATCAGCACCTTTCCACAGCCTCCTATGTGTATATAGATATATATATAAAGTATATGAACATATGTATATATATATATCTATCCATGCACATAAATTCAATGTATTTCAAGCAATTCCCTGTCTCCTTTTTTGCCCAACCTAATGCACAATGCAGGAGAGTCCCAGCAGCTGCAGACAAGCTCCTTCCCCAGTCTCCATCAGGCTCTGATCCAAAAGTCTGCTGGTCTTAATCTGGGACAAAGGAGCTCTTTCCCTATTTAGCTGGAGGGTAGCTATGGCAACATGGCACAAAGACATCTCAATAGCTGGCTAAGGCCAGACCAGCCCCCTGTCTAGCAGACAGACACTGCTTGCTGGCACTTTCACTCTGCTTTTTTTCGACAAAGGGGATGTTTATTACCAAAAACTGGGCCCCTGGCTCAGAATGTCCAGTAGCTGGAAGCGAAAGCAAGCACTGCAACTCTCCCGACAAATGGGACATTTCAAGGGATGTCCATGAAGAGGTCTTGTAGTGGGTAATGAAAGAAGCAGTGGAGAGGGAGGGGAGGAAATGAATGAGCAGAGCTTGCAGCAGCGAAAGGGAAGCTCAATGCAGGAGACGGGAAAGGCCGCTCTGATTTATGGCTTGTCTGTCTGGGAAAGTTGCACTGATACAGCTTTCCTTTTTGTCTCAAATGTGCTGCCTTGTGGCCACACACAAATTGTCTCGCATCCTTTTGTCCTGCCTTTCAATGGAAACGCTGCATTCTTTTCGTGCAAGGGCTGTTTCCCTCCTTTGTGTTGTAAAGACGAGGGTGCAGCCACAGCAAACCCCCCTGTCGGTACCTACCAGCCTGCACGTGTGGCCATCACTGGCCTTGGGGCTTACCAGAGGCATGTTTGGGAAAGCTTTTGGGAAAAATGGCCTATAAACACCTCACATTTAGCAGTGTACCCGAAGATATTTTGGGGAACACCAGCACTGCCACAAAGGAGCTGCACTTCTGTGTCCCCACATAAAGCTCCACCCCTGCACTAACCCCCCATGACATTTTCTCTTTTCTCCAATTTCTAACTTCTACAACATTTTGGGGGATGACCTTGGCAAAATTAGACACTGTTTCGACCTCTAGGCAGTGGCAGCTCAGAGTTCACTAGAGCTGTCTCTGCTCTTGCCATTGCTCTGGCCAGAGTGATCCCAAACACACCAGTCCTGAAGACCCAAGGCAAAGGGCAGTGCAGATTCCTAAACCAGAAAGTATCTCTTTCTTTCTTTCTCCTTCTAGACACTGGCAGTGTTCCTCCCTCTAAAATCCTGCTGTGTCCTGGACTGTGAAGCTGCCCAGGCTTCATGGGTGGGCCTGGCTGTGCAGCGTGGGGGCACAGCCATGCTGCATGGGCCCTGTGGTGCTCTGTGGCCCCGATCTCACCCAGCACATGCCTCAAGCAATCCCACACATTTCTGAAGGAAAGCTTGGGGAATCTCCTGCTCCATCCTGCCGCACAGTGTTTCCAGCAGTGGCAGAGCCAGGTGGTGCCGTCCCTTTGACCACTCCACTGCTCAGGTAGGCTCATTTCAGCAGCCATTGGTGCTGGCTGATGGCTGCAGGGTTGTGGTGTCACTGCCGGCACTTGCAGACACATTTATCACCAATTAGTTCCCTTAAAAGCGCCACGGAGGCTGCAGAGCCGCCAGCCCCAGCGCAGGGCCATCTGTCTGGCGTTCCCAGCCCTGTCACCTCCTGATGACAAGTACCTCAAGAGTGGCACAGCAGCTGGTGCACGGCAGCCACCACGCTGCCAGCAGGGACGGCTGCGGGCGCTCTGTGTGCTCCCAGCTCCACCTGTTCTCCCCGTCACACGTGTTAATCCGAGCCCTGAGGGTGGGAGGGAGCTGGCTGTGCTGCTGGAGCAGCCTCACCTGACCGAGCCCCAGCCCAGCCAGAGGCTGGAAGCACCAGGCAGGGGGTCAAGGAGCTGCCTCGTGGCCCTCTGTGCCCTGCCGAGGCAGGCAGCACCAGCTGGCAACCAGCCTTCGCCGGTTATGTCCTGCTCTGACACATCCAGGGCGTGCAGAACCCTCTCTGCTCACTTGCAGGACAGCTGGAGGCATTCAGAGGATGGCTGTCACCTCACAAGGCCACCAGTTCAACTCAGCCTCACGCAGGTGTGGAGGTGATCCGTGGCTTGCTCCGGAACACGAGTGCAGGAGGCTCAGAAAACCTGAACATGATGTTAGCAAACAGCTCGTGTTTTGTGTTTGCTGCTGAGGAAGGCTGATGTAGCAGCAAGCTGTTTGCAAGGCAATGATCAGTCATCACTCAAAAATATGCTAATATATTAGACAGGGTAGTTTATATTCCATCTATGCTCCTCTGTATTTCCATAAGTCCCAGGTGCCTGTGGGGATGGCAGAGAGACACATGCTGCTTTTTGAGTGACCAGATGTGTTTCCTGCCACTTCTGGCAGATAGGAGAGTTTCCAGCAGCCTGGGACGCCTCAGCTGAGCCTCCCGATGTGACCAGGGACAGCAGACACTCACATTTTTTAGCTTCATACATCAGACCCCCAAGCAATGACATCAGTGTGACTTTGTCCAGACGGGATGGAGCCTGGATCCCAGCCTCCACAGCACTGCTGGTGAAGAAGCCCTGCACACTGGGAAAGGGAAGCTGGAAGCTGCAGCTTGCCCCCAGTTTGGGCATGCCTTGAGTGCAGACCATTTCCTTCCTGGTGGCCTGAAGTAGGGAAGGCTGCTCTTATCTAAAGGTCAGCAAGGAGACAGCTGACAAATGCCTCTGTCTTCAGCCTGTCACTGTGCACATCACACAGATGCTGAAATAATCTGCCTAGGGGTCTGCTAGGAGGGTTTGAAGGGGTTCTGATTTGTTCTAGAGAGAGGTGCATTACCCTGTGCTAAATGCTGTGCGAAAGGCTGTGTTACAGCCTTTTCCTCTGATGGTTAGATGAAAGGGGAGGGGAGAAGGAGGTCTGGAACTTGTAGCCCCAAATAACGTAATGGTCATGATCTGTACTTTGAAGCAAGATAATAAAAGACATCTTTTTTTGCTATTCATTTCAGGAGCCTTTACTCTTCAGCCAGATTTTTCTGCCTGCTGGGAATGGCCTGATGGAAAAACTTTTAAAACTCTCAGAAATCCCATGTGAGACTTTTACTTTGTTCTTTACCTCTGCGGTTTATATAGCATTTCTATGGCATTATATACTAGACAGGACAATAAACATCAAGAAACTCTGGGTCACACTGGGACCAAATTGCCAACTCAAGTTCAGCTGATCTCTCATAAGTACCAGATGCTGCACCAGAGCAGTTTAAACACCAGAGAGCTCAGGAAAGCCATGGAGAACTTATCTCTCAGGCTCTGCCTGACTCCTGAAGGTGCTAAAACCCAGTAGGAATGACCAAATTCAGCATCTAACCACAGGCCTTGATGTTGGGCTGTTCATCACTGCTGCCACATGCTGCAACATCTGACTTTTGAGTTCTGGAAGAGATTTAGGGAACTTACACATACATGTGAGTGCTGAGCCTTAAATTGGGGTTTGAAATAGTGTGCATGCCCAAGAGACACTGAAATGAGGCATTGCCAGGAATTGTCTTTTAGGTGTCAAAGATGAGCAGCGTGATCATGAGGCAGATGTCAGCTACAGCAGCAACCCCCAGCACCCTGAGACAGCCAGGGAGGGCAGGGTCACACAAGCAGGTTTGGGTGTAAGGTGGACTGAACCCAGCTAAACTGACATGTCCAAGCACTACATGAAGAAGTTCCGGTTCTTCAGAAAATTTGTGGTAAAATCCTGAGTTGCCCATGCAATGCAGGAACCTCCACAGACAGGCAGCAGCTGTGGAGATGTCTGCAGAGCTGGAAGTCTAAGCTAGACTAGTTCTGAAACTCCAAGTCTGGACTTCTACACATTTTACCATGGTTTTCCCTTATTTCTCTAGTCAGTTGGAGGCTAAATGCAGACCATCTTAACTCTCATCCAGACATATCACTATAATAAGCTGTTCAATTTTTAATGAAGCCAAGAGACTGCTTTTCTAAAGACCTTCTGAAAATCAATAGTGCTCTTTACTGTGATACTGCTTTACAATGGTAGGTCAATAAGGAAGGAAAATGCAAAGCCTCTGGGGACAAGGCTGCCTTCTTACCTGAAATGATGAATTTTATGTGACAGAGTTCAGTTAGACACACAAATAATTTGAGGATGTATCACCACCACGTCCCTTGTTCTTTAGAGTTATTAAATTGGTTGCTGGCAACAATTAATTATTCAGAGGTCAGAGACGGTTTAGTATTTTAGAATTTTAGGACAAGATCATTACTGGTCTGAATTTCTTATGGCACTTCCTATATCATTGGGGTTTTTTTTTTTTTAATTATTATTATTCTGCATAAAAGCAAAAAGTTCCTATTCCTGGCATATAGGAACCCTAAGGCATCCTTTAGGTAACCAGTTTTTAAACCTGACCATCTATATTCAGATTTGTCATGTCAGAATAAGTAATCATCTGGAAAAAAACCTGAAACTGTGTGGTAAATTTGTGTTAGTGATAAATCTCTTTGTTGATTAGTTCAGAAATGCTTTGTTTGATTAAAAAGTCTACAACTAAATTAATCTGGATCCAATTTGGGAATTCATATAAAATTCTTACTATATGTGTCTTCTTCTTTGACTTCAGTGAGATTGAAAGAAATGCCTAGGGTTTTTCCTAAATTTGGAAATTTCCCAAGCTGAAGTGTATATTTGTGAGCTGTCACTCACTCTGACCTCCCTCTGCTAGGTGCAGGAAGAAAAAGCAGAGAGGAAAAGCACATTCATACTGCCAACATTTGGACATCTCTGCTAGAAGTGATTTACTGGTGTTCCTTACACCTTTAGTGGGGAGAGCTGGGAGCTGCTGAGCAAGGGTGCAGAAAGCCTGGATCTGCCTTCTTGTAGCAACCAGCCTCCCTTCTCCAGCCCTTCCCAGCATTCTGCAAACTTCGGGATTTTCTCCACTGCTGCTATTGAACAGTCTTGGCAGCTGCTGGCGCCTTTGACTCATCTGTGTTTACTTGGTCTGCCCCCAGTGTGGGGGGACATATGACCTTGGAAAAAAAATATGCTGGACTTCTCTCCATTCCACCCCCACTTCCATTTGCACCCTTGGGCGGATGTTGTCTGCACTTAATGCCTTGTCAATACCAAGAGGCTCGAAGCCTTCACAAGCTATTTTAGGATTTATCTTAACAGACTTCCTTATTTTCCTGCCATTCTCTCTCTAAGTATCTTATCACCATTTTAGGTAAAAGTCTGTCCTTCTGAGCTTTGAAAACAATGGCCCAATAATTCTGTTATTACATTATTTTCAGTTTATATTTTCCCCTATATCATTTCTGCGAGGAAAAATCACTTCTTCTCTCCTAGTAACATTAATCATAAGTTTTCATATCTTTTTGGTTAATCCTGCTGTCCAGGGACACTGGGTCTTATTTTTGTCATTTTTCTTCTTCTGTATTTTGTAACTTTGTTCAAGTTTTATTCCCCTTTCACCTTGCTCCGAAGTTTTTAGGCAAACATAGGTATCACACATTCATGGGTCACCCTGGAAACTGAAATGACAAGGCTTTAGAAGTTGAATTGAAGGATAACATTGGATTTGGGTGCTTTGGATTTTAACCCAGTTCTGGCAGAGGGGGATCGATAGCCAGGAGCAAATACTCAATAAATCCATCTAGTTTCAACTGTCCTTGAAATGGGGAGAATTTTTGCCAATCTCTTATTGCAGCTCATTTCAAACATAACACCTTGGGCAATCTTAGGTGAAGGGCATGGGAGAGATCTCAGATAAAAACATAGCTGGGCCCAGGTAAAACAGTGTACAGGGAAGAGACAGTGAGATAGGAAAATCTTTGCCAATACAGCTCGTGGACACAGATATGGCAGATACACCATAAGTGTTCACAGGGGAAATAATATGAAGAACAAAAGTAAAGTGAAATGAAACTTCTGTGATGCATTTGTTTTACACGAAAATCATCAGGTCTTTCCTTGGTGACATTAATATGGGATTTCCTTACTTTAACACAAAACCCAGTTTCAATTCCAAAATAGCTGACAATTCAGCTGGTATCTGCATCCATGCTGAATTTCAAAAAAGCAATGTTTTCTTTACAAAGATCCTTGTAATTTTTAGGGTTTTTTTCACTGAGCTTGAGATGAGGTTCCTGGAGATAAAATACTCACAGTGGATGTGCAGCCCCATCTGAGACAGGGATTAAACATTGCAAGCCTTCCCACAGCACTACAGTAGGGCATAAAGATAAAGGAGTCTATATCCAGGAGAAATCACATTTGTCTTGAAGTGACAAGCAACAGTGAGAACAATGCTCTTTATTTTATCCAGCATCCACCCCTTCTTATCTCCTTTGCAAAATACTTTCAGGGGCCTACTGGGCTGTGTCCTGGAAAACCATATTAGAGGTTAATTAGTAATGGATTTTTAACAATAGTGTAGAAGATATGCACAGGAGAGGAAGATCAGGCAGTTCAATTGAATTATTACATTTCCATAGGTTTTCAGATTGACTACTTTATGCTTTTGATTAAATTATTATAATTTATGTGCTTTACAAGTAGCAATCTTCTCTGAGAGATTATTTTCTCTTGACCCATCTCCATATAGAATTATTTCCATGGTAACAGTCTGAGTGATTTGAGAAACAAAATTATGAACTTCCATTACTATTGGGTTAAAAAACTAGTATTTTAAAACAAAAATACAGCAGATTTTGGCTTTACAAATTATAAAAGTAGCATCTGAAGGAATCACAGTTATATAAAGAGGAAAGTCAAACTTGATCTTTCATTATTTCTTTGCAACAAAAAATGTTATCTTCTGAACAGGATTATAAGCTGTTATCATTAGACCAAATAAATCTAACGTTTGTCTGCATTTGAAAGTACCTTTGAAAGTATGGGGCTTAAAACAGCCATTATTTCTCCTGAGTCAGCAGACTGATAAATCCATGCGTAATAACTATTATTTGGCATTTCCGTGGAATTTCCTCAGTGCTGAAATGTTTAAATCAGTTAAATGTTTTACATGTAAGGCATAAATTAGAGAAATTAGATAAGCCATGAGAGGTAGATGACAATCACCCAAGGATAAGTGAGGGATCAGCCAAAGCACACCTTGAAACATTAACAATCATCTCTGAGTGCAAAATGAGGGTGGAGGGGGAGATCCCAACAGGCCAGAGAAGAGGAAATAACAGAAGGAAAAGGAAAAGGTTGTGGATGGAGAGAAGCCAGACCAGTCAGACTTGCTTTGGTACCTAGAAGGATTCTGTGAATTATTTACAACTTTATAAGCACCAGCAGGATAAAATGCAAATATAACAGAAGTAGATTTTTCAGGAACAAGTCACATGGGTCCAGCCTGACTCTTTTCTTTGACAGGATAACTGTTCCTGATAACAGGGGAGAAGTAGCTGCTATATGTTGCATCATGACTTCAGAAATGCTTTTGTCCTGGCCAGATGACGTTCTTACGTACAATCTAAGAGAATGTGAATGAGATTAAATCATAACAAGGTGGGTGCTGAACTGCTTGGTGTATGGCACTGAAGCGCAAGCTGCGCATAGTTTGCTCTCAAAAAATTTTGCAGTGTTTTTAGTCAATTTTTTTCGGTTTGAGTTCATGATGGGGTAAAGGATGCACTTTCATTTGTGGAGGGATGAAGCCTCTCAAGGGAAGTTTTCAAATCTACTTAAGGTATGCAGCAGGGCTCAGAGCAATCTGCAAGTCAGGGGGAAAGCACAGCCAGCAAGGTTGAATGAAATAAAAGGTTGAATTTGGGAAGGAGGGTTCGAATGTGCAAATACCAAGGTGGCAGGAAAACAACACACCCTCCTAGAAAAAAACAAACAAACAAAACCCAAACCCCAACCCAAACATCCCCAAGCACAAGTTTTTATTAGACAGAAGATGAAATGTGAAATAAAAGGGAAAATGCATTAAATAAAAGGGAAAATGCATTCTGGGTTGTATTGATAAGAGCATCACAAGCTGTGATTTTGCTCTGCTCTTTGTTGACAAGGCTTGGGTTTATGCACTAAATCCAGTTTAAGAAAAGTTGGCTACTGTCCAGGATGGGCAGCTGTGACAGAGGTTTAAAAATATGAGTCAGCAGATTGGCAGACAAGTTCCTCTAGAAAAGAGAGGAGTGAGGGGAGAGAAGCATGCAGCAGTCTCTGTGGCATGGAGGACAGCAAGCGACTTTTGCTGTCTGGCTGGTAGCACTAGGCAAAACATATTTGGTGGAACTGCCACAAACAATATTTGCATGAGATAGTAGGAAAATATTTCTAACTATAGAGTGCTGAAGCTGTGGATTGAGAGCCCTGAAAAGTTCCTGAACCTCTGGCACTGGGGATCATACAGACTGGGTTAGACAAGTCCTCACCAGGGAGGGTCTAAAAGTGTTTGTTCCTGCCTTGAAACTGGCTGAGAAGCTGTAAGTGCTGTTACTGTCACCTGTGTTGGATGGTGCCTGCATGGGAAGTCACCATGGGAAGATGCAGCTGGATGATGTTCTCCCCTTCTGTTTGAAAGTTTTCTTCATGCTCAATGAACGCTTTCTTTTCCAACTTTCAGATGTCAGCAGAAGAGATCTGGAAGCAGGAGAGGTACCAGGAGCATGTTTTAAATCCCAGGTTCACAGTTCTGCCCCGGTGAAATTCTCTTGTTGCAAACTCCCTGATTACACTACTGAAGAGCATCTGTGCCTCTTACATTTCAGTTCCTACACCCACAGAACACTGTCTGTCCTGGGCATCAGCCAGACTCATACCTCAGAAAGGCAAAAAAAGACCCTTTTAATTTACAGAGCTCTCATTACGTACCTGCTTTGGGTATATATTTATGTACTTGCTTACTTTGCTGAACAGAGCCCACAAGAAGAGTAATACCAGGAACTGAGTCAAATTTGCCTGAAGGCATCCCAAGGCACTTGCAGGATTTACCTGGAGTTTCATCAGCAAAAACACCACCTAGGCAGCCTCTAAGCTTCTAACCTGATCCCGTCAATAAACTACAGGTTCAGCTATCAAGAATCCTGTATCACAATGCTGAAATTGCTTATTCTTATGCATTTTTACACATGCACTGTGCCCCCTGGGCAGAGCAACTGCTGGGGCGGGCAGGCTTTCCTGCTGAAAGGTAATCAAGGCTTATGCCAAGGGATCTGCTGTCCCTGACGTTAAGCGACAGAAAACAGAACTTCCTGCACAGCCCACTTAATCCAGACAGATGAAACTCATTTTGGATGGTTTCTGTTTCTCAAATCCTAATGGATAAAGGAAGAAGAGTTTTATCAGGTTGTGGGGAACATCACGCTTTCTACAATTTTTAGAAACAGATGCTGCCACGTTCACAATGGATGTTTTCTTCTTCTAACAGGTTTCTTCCCTTTTTTTTTGGTAAATTTTCAGGCTTATCTAGGAACTGTTTTTAAATTCTAATCCTCTAATCTCAGTGTGATAAAGTCCTTCTTAAAAGCTAGCATTGGAAGTGCTCTTAAAAGTTGCTTGGAGTGCACACAGGCTTTCAGAAAAAAAAGCTCATGCTTATGTCTTCTTCTTGCTAATTTGGATCATGTTCTCTGTGCAAGGAGGCTACAGCCAGGATAGCTAAAAGTGAGTCAGGGAAGCTTATTCTAACCACTGCTAAGCTTTCCTCTCTTGTGGTAATAGGAAACTAAATACTTTTGGGGGAAAAAAAGCTGGCTGTGTGGAAGAAATGGACCAGACTGGTTTTAATAAGAAGACCTTGTGTTCATACATTATTTTGCACTTTTTGGGGTGCAGAAAGTCCATTAATAGTTTAATTTGCATTGCCAGCAGGATGCACTTCTCGTCCCAGCAAATTTTGGTACTGGCTGAGTTCATCCAAAGCTCAATGGCTTTGAAAACATTAAAATAATCTTCTCCAGGGACACTACTGTCCTGGCTGCTGCCTGCTCTGGGTCAGCATGTTCTACTCCTTCCCACAGGGAGTCATTAGGGACAGTGCTCTCTGCCAGCATCTTGGGGAACAGGACACCTCCCACTCCGGGCTGCTCGAACACATAACTTCTTACCCAGCTGTCGTCCTGGCTAAGGCGGTTGAGTGTGTTAAAAAGGCTTCTGGGAAGCAATGGGTGCATGTCACTGGGACACAGGCTCTGAGGTGTTTGCAGGTGGGTGCCCAGGCATTGCTCGCAGACCAGAGGTGTCAATGGGCTTTGGTGCCAGGGCCAGGCATTTCCCATCTGGCGGGGCCCTTGCCACCCCAGCCTGCCAATGGGGGTTGATCATCCCATTAAAAGCCCATTTTCATCAAATAAAAAGGGCCTACTTCGGTCCAGGCTCATTTTTTGCTCTCGGCAATGGTTTTACCTTAATTTAGTTAATGTCACAGCACAAAGCCTTGGATCTAGTCTTCATAGACGAACATTTTCACTGTACAGAAGACCAAATTCAAGGTGAAGCAGCCTCTCCTGAGCCTACAACTGAAGGACCAGAATGAAAACCAGAGAGCACCTATCTCTCTAGTCCCTTGCACAGTATTTTTAAAAATCATCTGGCTGCCCAGGCATCAGCTACCACTGCAGATATGCAGGCATGTGGCACTCCCTAACATCAGCCTCTGGGCCATTACTGGGACTTGCTCCTGCCCAGGGTTGCAGTGCAAAGGGAGGTGAGAGCCCAGTGCTCTCCCTGTCCCAGCCATCCCCTGTGTCCCTGTCCCTGCAAGCACAGATGCCTTGGGGAGGCTGTAGATCATAACTGTTCCCAGCACTGGCAGCAGGAATACCCCTGCATCTCTGCTCCAACCGTGCTTGGCAAGGTTTGTCCAGTTCCTGCTGCCCTTTTGTTCTCACTTACTACAAGGCTTGACCCATTTAATGGCCAAAAGATTTACAGGCCTTTCTCTGACTTTAAAGTTCAGTGGTGATCCTTCCCTCCTCCACATGTCGGAGTTCTGTCCTGTTGAGATAGAGGGAGAGCCTGTCCTTCCTTCTACTTCGGTCATCACCTCCTCATTTTTGAGGATAACAGTCTCATGAACAACGTAAACACTTATGTTTCAATTTCACAGGGAAGCTTAGTTTTTGTGTGGCAACAGCTGAAGATTGAAGGTGGAAGAGGTCCACAATAAATTCATCAGTTTGGAAGTGCCTTTACCCATCTCCCCTTTGTTTGCAATACTTAATTAGGCATATTAATAAGTGAATAGAAATCAAACTGTTCTCAGACAGGCTGGGCCATCAGTTCAATAAGAGCAAAGTATTTCATTAAAAAGAGCTCAGTAAGATACTCTCAGAGAACACTTTAAGACTGATTTAGAAGAAAAAGGGCAACAAACCAATATCCATGCCAGTTGCAAACCAGAAACAATCAGAGTTTGCAGAGATACTGGTTTAATCACTAATTGAAAGGACGATTATTCTGCAAACCTCAAGGCAGGAGCTATGCTGCTGTCATGGGATCCAGTCCAGTCCCACCACGAGGGCTACTGCTGCAGCTTCCACTCCCGGCGTGCTCTCTGTGAGCAAGGGGGGCCCAGGGCTTCTTCTCGGCATGAGGAGTGTCACACCTTCCTTCGGTGCCTCCTCAGAAAGTAAAATACCCATCTTCACGGGCAATTTAGCAGGGTGAGAGGCAGCTCTGCCATCTGCATTCATTAGCACTGTGGTTAGTGCTCCCCGCTCTGGGGACAAGCAGGTTTCTGTGTGCTTCGTTTTGGGGGGATGCTTTGAGTTGAGAGGCCTTTTCCATAAATAGTCATGGCCAATTCAGCCCTGCCAGACCATTTCTGGTAAATGGGACGCTGGGTTTCACATAGTCTGAGGGGGTAACTGGAGCGTCACATGGGAAAATGCCAGGCACCCGTGTGTCTTTGTGCCACTTGTGTTGGTTTCAGCAGCGTCTGTCTGGATTTAAATAAGAGCCTTTCAAAGCAGGAATTTAAATGGAGCATTTATGGCTGCTTTGTCCTGGAATAGTAAATGTTGGGAACTGTAAGTTCATTGCAGCAGCCTGGCTTGGCTGACCGGTTTTTTTGTGCAGCCGAGATTTATGTGACCTTGCGTCCTGAGATCTTCTATCTATGGCCTATGTTTGTGTGTCCCCTGGGACACGGAAAGGTAATACTGCAATGACTCTGTGCATCTGGAGGTGGCATCTGGCTCTTGGAGAGCTCTGACAGTGGGAGTTTGGTCACTGTTTGGTCACAGCTTCGATGCTGTATGAAACCACCTGTTGTGAGAGCTACAAAGCTGCCTGAAGCACATCCCTGCACAGTAATTAAATAGGTAGGCAAGGCTGTGCCCTCTTGGGACACGTTTCATTTTCGCCTGAGATCACCGAGGATAAACTGCAAATTGCCTTACCAGAAGAGATATCCCTGTTGTTGGCCAGTCCATCCTTGTCCCCATGGATCACAGAGGGACAGCACAACCTCCGACGAAGGTGACAGGGAAAGGCTCTCACCCCCCAGCCCTGACAAGGCCAGTGTTTTCTCATTTTTCTCCCTCCAGCGAGTTGAAGACCTCCATCACTCACAAGCCTAGAGCTTTGTCTCCCAACCTTATAACCCCATGGGAGTCATGGGGAGGTTTTTCACCTGAAATAACCTCATACTGTTGAGGGTTAGAGCATTCGTGCATATATAAGCTGTGGGTGCAAGTTTTGTGGAGTAGGGGCCAAAGGAAGTAGAGAAAATAGGATTTTTTTCCCCAAGCGAAAGCTCTGACTACTCTCATGAAAAGGATGAATATCAGCTTGGCTTGTATGTTCTTAAGCACAGACATTGCACTATGATGAATGCTGCTGACAGCTACACCCTTGGTTTGTGCCAGGCATGCGTGTGTGGCTGCTGTTGAGGCCTTGGATGCAGGAGGACATGGAGCAGTGTCAGCAGCCTGGTATTATATGTCACTTCCAAAAGTAGTCTGGGTCCCACAACTGCTTTTTCTATTAATTTAAGCCCAAAACTCAGGGTAAACTGCACTTTAGTTCCATTAATGACACTTTCATTATGCCACTTCCCAAAGATCTCATTTTTTCAAACAGGAAATTATATTTTCAGATATTAAAACACCTGTTGATATGCTTTCCCTTGGTGTAAATTACCTGTGAAATAAAGTTATTTAACTGGTGTAGAACAATGCCGGCTGTATACTTACATCTCAGCAGACAAGTCGTCTGCAACAGCAAGGATAACAGTGGTTTGTTCATCAGGTGTTGGCACTTCTGAAAATGGTTGGCAGTGTTTGCTCAGAAATCAGGAAGAGATCAAATGATCCAGAACTAATCTAATTTGCATGGATATTTTACCTTAAATACCACCTTGAACAAAATTACAATTCTGCAGAAATCTTTAGGAAGGTAGATGAGACTGAGAAAATGAAGACAAACAGGAAACAATATATTTCTTAAGAAGGTTGAATTATCCTCTAGAAGTTCTGGTCTCTCCCTGTGGATTCTACAGAGAACTTGACAGTACTCAGGTAACCAGCTATGACTGTAAACTGATTTTTAGCACCCAGTGTGTCTGGACTGCTGCTTTCTGAGTATGAATGGCAATTGCTGAGAGCAAGGCCAGTCCCTTAGTTCTGTGCTGTGTGATGTTAATAAGGCTTGGCTTAACAAATTCCTATTGAAAGTTTAAACAGTTAAAGTCGGAAATGAGGCCCATTGGAAGGCAAGCTGCATCTTTGAAAACTCATGGCAACAGCAGAAACTTATAAGAGGTGAAAAAGAAAATTGAGGATAAAGTGTGTTGAAGTAGAGGGTTAGTCAAGGTGAAGGCAGTCAAACTGCAGTCTGCCTGATGAAAAGGGGATTCAGTCCCTCTTAGAAAAGAAGGATTAGGGAAGAGTTAATCCTCTCACTGCTTTTTGAGTTACAAAATAAGGTCTTATTTGCTTTCAGGTGGGAATGGGACTTGGCTGTACTCCTGAGGAGAAGCAGAAGGGATGGAGCAGAAAAGAGGGAATATTGCAGCTTTGCTGAGCCTCTCAGGCTACCAGGCACGGGGGTGACTGTAGATGCATGTCTGCTGCAGATCTGCTGTGCCTTGTCTTCAGAGAGGTGATACCTCAGTGTCACAGAATGTTGTGTTTCAAAAAGGGCTGTGTGACCAAACTGCTCCTTCAGCTCCTGAGCTCAGCTCCACGCAGCTCTTCTGCAAATGCTGGGGAAGCCCAGTCCCCTCCCTGGCCTCAGCAATTCCCTGAGTGGGGTCTGATGATGCAGAGGGGCAGGAAGGCTGCAGCACCCTCCTCCCCTGCAGACTCTGCCAGGAGTGATGCTCTAGGCAGACTGGCTGTCGAGGTGGTGGTAATGACGGGGAGATCACTGAGAGAGCTTTGACATCCCTCAAACCCTGCTGATGAGTCCAGCCACAGCACGCAGCAATACTTGGTGGTACCAGAATCTATCTCATATACCTAGTTTTCTTTTTGTGGGGAGGAGTGATAGGAGTAGGGTGTTCAGTATCATCAGAGTCACCAGTATCAGACCTCATTGCTATGGGTCCAGGAATGTAGGAGGAAAATACCAGCCAAAGACCCCGAGACAGCAATAATCAAAGAACCATAGAACAGCTTGGGCTGGAAGGGACCCCAAAGACCATCCAGTTCCAACCCCCATGTCAAGGGCAGGGACACCTTCCACTAGACTAGGTTGCTCAGAGCTCCATCCAGCCTGTCCTTGAACACTTGCAGGGGCTGTGTCCTCACAGCTGCTCCTCTGACGGTCAGAGGAGGTCCTTGCTGAAGCAGGATGCTCTGCCCTGGAAGGTGGTCAAGGAACTCGGACAATGGCCTGTTAGCAAGGCCATCAGTGGTGGACTAGAGGGGAAGGGCAGTCCTGCTGCTTTTGGTGTTGAATTACACTAAACCTCCCTCTGACTCATCCTGATAATGAGGTAAAGATGTGGCAGATATGGTAAAACATCCTTATCTGAAAATGCTGATCTGACACAGCTGGCCTGGAGGCACAGGGCTGACAGTCAGTCTCTCTGGAGGCGCCTGGGCACAGCAGAGCAAGGCTGAGCAGCGGGGCCGGGCTGGCTCCACTGCTCTGTCACATCTTCTAAGTCCTGCTTGGAAGAGAAAGGAGCAGGCAGTGCCTCGGGAGGGTGCGGGGGGAGCCCCGGGCAGCGCAGGACTTGCATCACCTCTTTCCAAAAGGTTGAATTGGCTGTGCTTATAGTATAAAAGTCCAGTCTGACTTGCAAACAGGCAGGTTCTTCTAACATATTCCTCCTTGGAGTGTGTGGAGATTCCTCCCTTGGGTATTGGGGCCGCCCACCAAGCATAGTCCTCGAGGTTAAGAGAAAGAGGCCTGCCCATGAGTGTTGATATTGGTGAGTTACAACAAGCTCTACTTAAAAATTTTTTCTTTTTGATATCTTTAATACAATTGCTCTAATATAATTGCTTTAGTATAGTGCACTGCATTATATTGTATACTACTAGTAGTTTTAGCTTTCATATTGTGTAGTAAATAATTCTGATTAAAATATTTTGTCTAATCATTTGTCATAGTAAATAATAAATTTTATATAAATACATCTGATTTGCCATCTTTCGGTTCTGCAGGACAAAGTTGCTTAAACCGTTGACAAACTCTGAGGCTGAGATTGGATCCAGCCACTCCTAAGTTTCTCTCTGAGAAGTTTAGAAGGCAAGGGTGTCCTCTCTGTGCCTCGTGGCTCAGCGGCACGGCTTCTTCAACAAACTTTGTCTGAAGTTCATAGTCCACCCCCGACAATTTGGTGTAGTCTTGGCAGGATGGCAAATGATTTTGAGAAACAGACAAAAGGTTTAACAGAATATTTATGGAGGCATAGTATACACATTGAGGCTGACGATCCCTGGCCAGGGGACAATTGGTATGAGTGGGAAAAGATACAGGAGAAATTAGACGCAAAACGGGGATCACTGAAAGATAAAAAAGGAAAAGGTATTATCTGTCATGCACTGGGATTATGCCTAAAGGCTGCATGGCAATAGAGAGGATAAATGCTAAAAGAAACTAATAATCTTAGAGAAGAAATAGAAGAAAGAAAACATGTAGAACTTTCTCTACAGTGTCAAAATGACCGATTGAAAAAACAGTTAAAAGAATCTAAGGAAAAGACAAAAAACTTGGAAGGAGAATTAGAATTGACATTTTTAAAACTAACAAATCCTATTGTTGTTAAAAAGTTAGGAGAATTGATAGTTTCACCCGAGGACTGGCACGGTGATAATCGGGAAAGCCCTGATGAAAATGCTGATGAGGTTGAATGGGACTCCGATGAAAAAATTAAACACTCACCTGTTAGAGAGGAAGGGATTCCAGAGTTAAAAAGGAGTCCCATAACCAAACCCAAAGTGTCCGAAGGACCTCAAGGAAGTCAGAGGAAGAACACGGCCAGAACAACTCCCTGGGAGCCCCTGCAATGGATAAATGTACAGCAAAAATATAAACGAAAACTGGGAGAGTCAGAAACTGAGTATTTGTGGAGAGTGAGTCTCCCCGGGGGAGATGGAATTTTGCTGGATGGGTTTGAGAGCTCTGGGTTCTGGGGTCCGGGAGTCTTATTAAACCTGGGACCTGAGCCTGCCAATGAACCTCATTCAATAGCCAGCAGGGTTGCATACTGGGCAGGAGGAATAGATATTCCGGACAGAGGAGAGCCAAATTCCATACCCATAAGGTCAGTTGATGAAATGTTTGCCGCTGTTACTGAGGCAGCTTGCCTGCAGGCAATGCACAGACGAGCACACGAGACATTCCAATCTCCGCAGAGGTGGACCCTAGTTTTTTAAGACCCCTGTTAAAAGGAGCCCCTACAATACTAAAAATGTATTTGGTGGAGCGACGAGATGAAATCAGAAAAGATCTAACGCATAATAAGGCTTTACAAGAGCCCCAAGCCCCGAGCAGAGTTATCCCTATGTGGGCAGGTCTCTTGCATGACATGGTGAATTTTGCAAGAGATGTGGGCTGGGAAAATGATTCTGGAGAGCAAACTCGGGCTATCGAAAGGACCCCGAAGTCTGGAATGCAGAGACCTCCTGAAAGACGGGTGAGGACTTTTAAACAGAACCTGCCTGAAAGAAAAGGAAAATGGAAGCCTCCTGCTCACTTGCAGAGCAGCGCAATGAGCTGCGGAGGACCGCAGTGACTTTGGGAATTGCCCGTGCCGCCCTCAGGGGACAGCCCAACGCAGTGACAGCAGACTTACTCAAAGCCGTGCAGAGCGGGAAGGAAACGAGCAGCGAAAAGCCTCCACAGGAAAAACACACCCTCAACCCTTTTGAATCACAAAAGCAAAACAACCTCTTAACGCTGGGCGAACTTCGGGCCTTAACACCCAGGGCATTCCTTTCTTCCCATGGTCCGATAAGGGTGGGCCCCGTATCTACTTACCAGTAGGACCTAGGAAAAAACCTTTGAGCTTTAATTGACACAGGAGCTCAGCTATCTCTGATCAGCCCCAGAGATGCTAAAAAATTAAACTTAAGTTTTAAAAGAAAGAGAATCCGTGTAAGAGGAAAAGGGTTCAATGAACAAAATACTATATGTTATACTGTCAAAGTCTGTTTATGGTTATCTGAGGAAAAACGAATGACCTCACAAACATTGGCAATTGCAGATCATGAACAAAACATTTTAGTATATGATATCCTTAAAGGAAAAGTTTGGCAATTGTCCCACGGGAATGTCTGGTCATTTGGGCCCACAAAAACTCTATATAGTAAATTTTCTGGGAAAAAACAGAAAAAACCAATCTATTAAAAATTGCTCCAGTTTTACCTGCTTCTACTGTGACTAATATCAAGCAGTACTCTATTCCTCCCGCAGCCAAAGAAGGGGTAAATTAATTAATTAAAAATTTAGAACAAAGGGGTAATACACTTAGGACACATTCCCCATAAAATAATCTGTTTGGCTGCAGTGAGAACCAGATGGGAGCTGGCGCTTAACAACTGATCATCGACAATATAATGCTAACACGGAAACACTCACTGCAGCTGTCCCAAATATTGCAAATCTCACTGCTGCCCTGAAAGGAGCTGCACATAAATGGATGGCAGTTTTTAATGTAAAAGACGTGTTCTTCGAAGACAAACCCAAATTTGCATTCACTTGTGAGGGAACACACTACACCTTTAATTGCCTGCCCCAAGGGTATAGGTATTCACCTACCACAGCACACAATGCTTTAGCTGAACTCCTTCAACAAATGAAAATCCTGGAAGGAGTACAAATCTATCAGTACACTGATGATGTGTTGATAGGAGGTGAAGAGGAAGATGCAGTAAGAACAACAGCACAGGATATATGGAATAAATTAAATGACAAGGGGATAGAAATGCCCCTACTGAAAGCCAAGGCCTTTCTAGAGGTAAAATTCCCAGGAACCTGGTGGGTTGCTGGTCAGGCTGCAATCCCAGATGGAATCATTACAAAATTGGATGCTATACCCACTCCTACTACTAAAAAATGAACTTCAAAAGATCATGGGTACTTTAGGATACTGGAGAAACGTTTCTGGATTTTTTATAATAGCAAGACCATTGCACACATTAATGAGGAAAAAATAGACCTGGGAGTGGTTTGATAGTGACAAACAGGCTTTGCAAACACTGAAAGAAGAGTTAAAAGCATATCAATCTCTAGGTCCTGTTCATCTCAGTGATCCTATAATAGTTAAATGGGGTTTTGCTGAACATGAGACTTACTGTGATATGTTTCAGAAAAGTCCACATGGACCCAAACAACCATTAAGGTTGAGTTCCACGGCATTGAAGGATGCTGAGAAGAGATACATTGATTGGGAAAAGGGATTATTATCTCTGACCTGAGCTCTTAAACAAGTAGAAAAATTCAACAGCATCAACCTGTGCAAGTCCAAGGACCTTTCAACCTGACAGTCAGTATTAAGAAGGGCAGTGCTTCACCAGATGAGATTGCACAAAGACCAACAGTACACAAATGGTTTGCATGTCTCAGGACTCATGGATCAGATGGATATAACTGAAGGGATGACAAAACCTACAAAATTACATAGCTGTGACCCCAGCTATGCTAGCTTTGCAACAGCCATATAAACCTAGTCCTGTACTTGACGCTCCTGCATTTACCTCAGACTCTGAAGTTAAAGATGTCTGGTTACCATCAATGCCAAACGCATTGATGGTAAATGGAAGTACAGAGCTGTTGCCTTTAACCTTCAGACAGGAATGGAAGTCGTAGAAGAAGGCATGGGAAGTGCACAGGTGGGAATGTTAAAAGCTGTATTGCTGGCAGTAAGAGAGAAAGCAAAGACAATATATGTTGATTCTTATGCAATCTGGGCTGGTGCCAGCCGTTGTGTCAATGGAAAACATTAGTTTGGCAGGTAAATGGAAAAGAGGTGTGGCAGAAGGAAGAGTGGAAGTGGTTATTTTTATGGGCTCAAACCCAACTAATCCACGTAGGGTGGGTGAAAGCTCATGCCAATGGCCAAGCCTTCCAGGACAACCTAAAGGTGTTCCAATCTGTCAAGGTCAAACTACCCCAAACAGGGATTGCACCTATGACTCTAATGGACACTCGAGGACATTAGCCTGGGTGGCTACAGACTCTAATGGCCACCAGCACAGAATCAGTTCATGGATAATTCCCACATTCTGAACTAAGGAAATTAACCTATCCCATCCAGGACACCTGCCGAGATATATATTGTTTTATTTTACAGATCAATGGCTGTTCCTTGTCATCATCCTGGTGGTAACACTAGGAACACTACAGTGGATAATATCCTTCAAACAGCTTGGAGGCTGCTGAAGTGTGGACCTGCAAGCACAACAGATCTCATGGGCCAGAATGTACCTGCCTACAAGGGTCCCTCTACAACTTGAAGATGGTGGTGTCATGCATCAGCACCTATGGGAATGAACATTACCCTGGTTAAAAACTGTTGGAACATCCTGATCTACACAAACTGGTACAACTGAAAAAGGTTAATTGAAAAACATTAATCACTGTCCATTATGATGTGGAAAAATACACTGTTGTCCTAGAGAGAGTGAAAAGTGATGGAGGATGTCACTGTGGGATGACTTGTTTGGACGATCCCCAGCCATGATGGGCATTCTGAGTTTATTGTTACACCCTGTTATTATAATATTGTTATTAATCAGAATCTGGTTTCTATAAGTAATCATTTTATATATATTTTATATATGAGTGTGGCACCTAATCCAACAAATGAGGATACTAATGATTCCAGTACATAAATTGAAATCATAACAGTGTTTCTTGCCAGAATCAATAGCTAATTCTATAGTATGCTCCATTTAATATTATTAACTAAATTCTAACTGATTTTTATAATGATTTTGCATGTAAAAGTATAAAGTATGATTGTAATACAGCTAACACTATTTCAAACTATATAAGTTAGGATAAAATAGTAAAATCTAGGAGATTAATGTATCTCAACCTATTTAACAATAATGTACACATATGCAGTGGACACTTTCATGGCATGGAGGCAAGAGGTACCTGCATTACCACTTCATGAGGTAAAGACGGTTGACTGCAGTCATGGGGTGGAGTGTAGCAGGATGCTCTCCCCTGGAACATGGTCAAGCAACTCGAGCAATGCCCTGTTAGCAAGGCTATCAGTGGTGGACTGTGAGGGGGCTGCTTTTGGTGTTGAATTATGCTAAAACCAGTCTGACTCACCCTGATGCTGAAGTAAAAATGTGGTAGATATGGTAAAGTATCTTTATCTAAAAATGCTAAGCTGACACAGATGACCTGGAGACATACGACTGGCAGTCAACCACTTTATAATATAAAAGTCCAGTCCCACTTGCAAACAGGCAGGTTCTTCTAACATATTCCTCCTTGGAGTGTGTGGAGATTCCTCCCTTGGGTTTTGGAGATGCCCAACAAGGATTCTCCTCAAGGTTAAGAGAAAGAGGCCTGCCCATGAGTGTTGATATTGGTGAGTTACATCAAGCTCTACTTAATAGTTGTTTCTTATTGCCAGCTCTAATATAGTCCATATATTATACTATACACTATTAGTAGTTTTAGCTTTTATACTGTGTAGTAAATAATCCCAGTTAAGATCTTTTTTCTAATATTTTTTCATAATAAATAATTAATTTTATGCAAATGTATCTGATTGGACATCTTTCAATCCTGCGGCGGGGGGGGGGAAGTTACTTAAACAGTTGACAAACTCTGAGACTGAGGTTGGATCCAGCTGACCCCAGGCTCCTCCCTGAGAAGGAGTTAAGAAGGCAGGGGAGTCCTCTCTGCACATCGTGGCTCAGCAGTGGTACTGCGGTGGGAGCAGCACAGTCCCCCCAAACTTGTTGCAGGTGGGCATCAACATGTGCTATCCCTTTGAGTGAGGTTCAGGATTTTCCCATTTATACACCACCAAATATCACCTCTAGCTCGCAGCTGACTCTGGGCTGTAATGTAGGTACAGTATGAGGAGCCAGAGGACTGCTGTGCGTTTGTTCAAATTGCAGTGTGGATTCTACTGCTGAGTGGCAGCTAGCATTTAAACTGTTGGTCTCAGTATTTCAGAAAGAGTCCATGGTTGTGCTTCTTCCTTTTCCTAATTTAGATGGCTGGAGGGTGCTAAAGAGCAGCTCATTGGTGTCCCTGCAGCGCACCAGCTCCAGCCTGCCCAGCATCCTTTGAGCTTCAGGCACTGGCATGAGTGCAAGATCTATCAATCACCACAGTGCTGCAGAAAACAATGGAGATCTCAGCACAGCAGGAGCCAAAGATGCCTGAAAAACAGTTGCTCCTTGTTCAAACATGCAGGCTGCATCCATGCAAGGAGTCAGACCAACCAAGAGGAGAGTCTTGAGAAAGGGACATGATCTGCATTAATCTTTTTTTCTGATAGTGAGAGTTCCTGCTTTCTTAAGAGCTCAAATTCAGCATTAATTAAGTTGCTCACCTGCTTCCACAGAAAGAAGTACACTGATATGCAGCATAGGATTTGAGTGCAAGCTGACAGGCCATGGTGGCTTGGGTGAAAGGTGGAGAGGCCTGTGCCTGACAGGCAGCCTTTACATCCAGGATGAAGATCTGGGTAACACTGGGGGACCACACTGGCCAAAATGATGTGTAAAACCCCAGCTTTTATCCCACCCTCACTCCTCTCAGCTTCCACAGAAATACTCCAATACTGGTGGGCACCAAGTCTTGTGGGAATTCACTGCTCTTCTTCCAGCTCTGAAGCTGTGTTGAGAAGAGATTACCTTCAACAGAGGCCATCAAAATACCTCAATATATGACTGTTCCACCACTGTGGGCTAAGGGTGGAGACACCACAACCTCCCTGGGCAACCTGTGCCAGTGCTCAGTCAACCTCACAGTAAAAAAGTGTTTCCTAATATTCAGAGGGAGCCTTCTGTGTTTCAGTTTGTCCCCATTGCCTCTTGTCCTGTCACTGGGAACCACCAAAAAGATCCTGGCTCTAACTTCTTTGCAGCCTCCCTTCAGGTATTTATGTGCAGTGGTAAGATTCCTCTTGAGCCTTCTCTCCACACTGAAAAGTCCCAGCCCTTCCTCATAGGAGAGATTCTCCAACCCTTAATCTTTTTTCATGAGCTTTTTTCAGAGTCTCTCCAGTATGTCCATGTCTCTCCTGTACTGGCAAGCCCACAACTGGACCCAACACTCCAGCTGTGACCTCACAAGTGCTGAGTAGAGTGGAAGGAGCTTGACCTGCTGGCAGTTCTTTGTCTAATGCAGCCCATGGTACCATTTGCCTTCTTTGCCACAAAGGCACATGTTCAACTTGGTGTCCAGCAGGACCCCCAGATCCTTTTCTGACAAGGTGCTTTCCAATGGGGTGGCCCCCAGCATATCCTGGTGCATGGGGCTGTCCCTCCTCAGGTACAGGACTTCACACTCCTCCTTGTTGAACTTCATGAGGTTCTGTTGATCCATTTGTCCAGCCTGTTGAGGTCTCTGGATGGCAGTGTGGCCCTGCGGGACCAGCCTTTCCTCACAGTCCGGTATCATCTGCAGACTTGCTGAGGGTAAACGCTTCCCCTTCACCCAGACCATCAATGGAGATGTCAAACAGGACTGGAGCCAGTATAGACCTATACTCCCAGTCACTGGCTTCCAACTAAACTTTGTCACCACCCTCTGGGCCCAGCCATTCAGCCAGTTTTCAATCCCCCTTACTGTCTGCTCAACCCACCCACACATCAAAAGCTTGTCTGTGGGCATCTAATGTAAGACAGCATTGAAGTCCTCAGAGACATCCAGGTAGAAATCCACTCCTCTTCCCTCACTTCCAGGCCAGTCATTTCTTCATAGGAGTTTGTAAAGTTGGTCAAGCATGTCTTCCCCCTAGTGAAACTGTGGGGACTGCTCCTGGTGGCTTTCCTGTCATTCATGCACCTGGAAATGGTTTCAAGGGATAAAATTGAGGCTCATCAGCTTGTAGTTCTTTGGGTCCTCCTTCTTGTCCTTCCTGAAGATAGAAGTGACATTTGTTTCCTCCAGGCTTTGGGCACTTACTCTTATTTTATGGGAAAATGTATCAGTCCTTAAAAGCTGTGGTAAAACAGCATCATCACTGAAAAGACCACATACGAGAGAGACTTTTCCTGGCCTGGCTGTGCCGGCAAATACTTCAGAGATAAAGGGTGCCTTGGAAACCGGAGGATTATTTTTGACGCTAACCTGTGTTTCAGCTCCATCCATGGATTCACAAATAACATCTGGCATGCCTCTGCTTAGGTGATCTTGTGGGCTATAACGAATTTGTGAGTGCAAAGACAGGGAAAAAGAAGTTCAAGTCTCTGTGGGCATCTCTCCCTAACAATTCGTCCTGGCATGACATGGAGCTTGCAGCAGTCTCCATGACTGATCTGTGCTCAAGAGCCCCAGCTCTGCAGTGAACTGTGTCAACCATTCCCTAAATGGCAGAGGAAATGCCTTAATACTCATCCATATGGTAAAGGAAGTAAGAACATCAACAATGAAAAGATAATTAGGGAAAGATATCCAATAGAGATGCAAATTAACCTCCCTCCACAAAGCCCTTTAAAGATCCTGGGATTTTGTGCACTTATTACTTCTATTAAATGTGACATATTTAAAGCTTCCCTTTGCCAAAAGTGTTCTTTCACTCTTTCTCTCTGACCTCACTTAGCTAGTTCATGAACAAAAAGGCAGATTAAAGGGGAGATAAATACGATTTATTAAACACTTGGGACCACTGGAAAAAAATGCCATGTATAAAACCTTCATGAAACATACAATATTCTTAAACATTTTATTTTGCCGAAGGTTTTGAACCATTAATTACCAGTAACATTCCAAAGTTCAATGTTTCTCTACCCACCAAGCCCTTGCTTGCAAGGAGCTTAACCAGCTCCCTCCACACCACCCCTGCTGCTTCTCCTGCTTCCTCTTTGCATACAAGCTTGTAGCAACCACTCTTTGATCTAGGTGGGGAAAAAAAGCACTAAATATACCTTGGCTCTAGGTTACAACTCAACAAAAAAGGGCTTTTTTTTGAAATTGGACGGGGTGTTTGCCTAATGTGGAAGGTCCCTGGCAGGCCAGCACACAGCCAGTGCAGTTTTTCAGTCTGCAACACCAACGTGTAAGATGAGGCTCTGGGTGGAGGTCATTTGGGGCTGGGTCAGGTACTGGGAAGCAGGTTTTACAGAGTCAGAGTCGAAGTGGTGGGCTAAGCCCATGGGACAGCAGCTGATTTCTGACTGACTTCAAATAGGGGTGCAACCTCTTCCCTTCTTCCGTCCCTCTGTGGCTTTTTCGCATTTCCAAAAATTGTCATTTGCTGCTGCAGGTCCCCTGGGTTTCAGCAGGAACATCTTGTGCTTATTTGCAGCTGGGGCTGGGCGAAGATTGTGGTGGTGGGGATCTCTGGGGAGGCAGTGCCACCACACGGTGCACGCCCAGCAGGTGCACAGCAATCCCACGTGCCACCCCATGTGTCAGACAGCTCTGATGGCTGCAGACCAACATCCTCAGCGGGTGTGGAGTTACTGACGCAGCTGAATGGCAGGAGACCTTGGTGATCACTGGCCAGCATAAGGCTCCAGCACCTGGTGTATCCATGGCAGGACACGGTGCTTGGCTGGATCCAGCACTGCTGGATGTGAGTGGAGACAGCACCCTAAAATAGCCAGGGGCAATCATGGAAAGCATACTCTGCACGGAAGACAGTCAGACACATTTGCTCCCACGTGCTGTGGGAGTTGTGATGGCTGTCTGGACCAACATTTCAGCCTTCAGGAGATATGAGGCAATCCGGTGCAGCTGTATCCTCTTTCACTGCGAGCCACATGATGTCATACCCAACCTCTGCTGCCAGAGCCTCACATCACACTTGGGCACTTGCTGCTGCTGAGGAGCTGTGTGATAACCTGCCAATCTGCAGTCATGTGTCAGAGCGTCTTAATGGGTGCAAATCAGGAGCAAGTCCATAAAAGTTAATTACACTGGTGGAAAACATGGGCAGTGAGCCTTCTGTGCACTTATCAGTGATGCTGGGCCTATTAGTCATGAATTACTCAAAACGGTACAGAGAAAAACAAATGCCTGGCTGGCACTATAGAAGTAACTGCTTCAAGTTAACATTTATGGGAAATGGTCTGTGTAATGGGAAGCAGCTCTTTCCTTCTGAGCTCACATGCCACTAAAGGGTTTACTTCCTTCTGCATGTCCTTGCCAGTCATCTTTTGTTATGTTGAGAATGCATTGGTTTTATTAACACCCTTTGGGAAGCTATGGTTACTTTGGGAATTAACTTATTTCAAAAGCATCCTCCTTGGGACTGAATCTGTGTAAAACACTCATGTAGCATAGCAAGAAAACAAGGAGTTCTAAGAACTGCCACGCTCTTCCCTCACATTGTGACTTCTGGTAAATGCCCCAGCAAAGCTGCAGTCCCCAAGCTTGGCTCGGACCTTTGAAGAAAGTCAACCTGCACCAGCCCTGGGTGCCAGGCACCAGAAGGACTTTTTCTGTGATGCTGTAATGGTCCTTTTTAGTAGATCCCTTAGGGTGGATTAGACTGAAATGACAGTGAATGACCAGTATATACACATCTATTTTTTTTCAGTTTTATTTTAGAACAATTTGGTTGCAATGCAAAGGAGGTGTGTAGCCATTTTTGTTATTCTCTATAGAGATATAACAATATAGAAGTATAAAAGTATCTTTTAAGAAAATATATAAGGAAAAGTAAGACAGAGAAAAAAAGGATAAGAGTACACAGTGGAGAGGAAAGCTATCATCAGCCGTGGATCCAGCAATGAGGTGTGATTGTTGCAAAGTGACAGTTGCAGTCTTGATGTCGAGGGGTGGGTCTGCTTCTTATCAGCCTTTTCTCTTATCTGGCTCAAAAATCAGGAGTTGCTAAACAAAGGTTGGTTTGTCATGGTCATGGTGTGCATTCCCTATGCACATGGCCTGTGCTTATGCAGATCAGAGGTTTCAGCACCACACACCCAACAGGTCTCCTCCCCTTCGGCTGGGGGTGCAAACCCGGGCTCAGCAAAGCACACACTGCTGCTTTTGCAAAGGGTCGATCGTTTGAGTCATTAACCCTTTAGTCTCTCACAGATGTTGAGGTGGTTGGTGGTCCCCGGCACACATCTGGCCCTGATGGTGTCCCCTGGTCTGGGGTCAGCTCACGCCATGGGCCACTCCTACAGCAGTGTGATCCCCTGTGCCAACTGGTCTCAGTGCTGGAGGTCCTGCAGGGAATCAGCTACCAGTAGGGCTGTCAGGTGCTTTTTAATCAACACCTGAGCATGTCCTGGGCCTGCAGAGAAAGGATGTGAGTAGTCTGCGGCAAGAAGAGGTTAGGCAGCCTCTTCTGGGGGCCAAGAGGGATCATTCCTCTCATGGCAGGAGGTACCTTCCACACCATGTCTGAGCCTTACAGTGCCGTGCCAGGCTTTCCTCGACGGAAGCTTAGATTTCACCATCCCAGGTGGGAGTTCTGGAGAATGCATTGTTGAAATGACATTCCCTGGGAGAGGGCAACCAGACCTGCTAAAGAACATGTTCATGAAAAAGGGGCAGGAAGCGGGAGTCACAGCAGGGATGTTGAAGGAGAAAACATTTATTAGGTGGTGATTAGGTGGTGCCACCATCTGTGCCAGCACCTCTGGCATGGTCCCCAGGACACGGCAGCAGTGGCATTTGCTATCTCAGGGATGTGCTGATGCACCCTGGCTGTTCAGTGCTCCTCAGCTCTGGGCTGATGCGTGGTCCCAGGCCAGTCATGGAGCTGAGGGTTTTGTTAGCATCAGGAGAGACCACGTTCATCTCAGCCTGACCTTTTCTCTTTTAAATCCCGGTGGTGGAGGAGTTACTCAGATTAGGAACAAAATTGGCAGATTGCAGCAAAGGTTTCTGCAAGGTTTCATTATCAACAGAAATTTCAGCTTATTGAAGCAATTTCTTGAGTCTTTTAACCTAACTCTAAACCCAGCAGTTTTATCCTGAAGGGCAGGGAAACATTTGGAAACCTATTAGACTCTCTACTGTTAGCTGTTCCTATGGGAAAATGGAAGTTGGCTATAGGAGCAAATGAACAATAGTAATACCCAGCAGGTCACTCCTTGCCATTTTTACTACACAACAGTACAGATCACACAAGTATTGTGTCTGTCCATGTGAAACTCAGCACCTGGATTCTGGCGTTCCCCCAGCTTCTGTAATGAGAAATATCTCAACACTGCCAAATATTTCAATTAAATTAAATGCCAATCCTTCCTATATAACATGAAGGCAATATCAAATAATCACTCGAGGTACAAAAGACCCAGGGTAGTAATCCCTTTAAGATCAAAATATCTGTGGAAATTTTTTTTAAAACCAGGCACAGGTTTCAGGTTCCCTTGATGCTTCTGCTCTCATCTGCTGAATTTATTTCACTGCAGTGTCAGAAAGGCAGTAGTCAAATATCAGTGTGGCAGCTCATGTGTGTTAAACTAGAGAGGGCAAGAAGGTCCTGCTGCCCACAGCCCAGCCCAGCCCAGCACCACATGGCCACACGAGCAGCTGCTTATTGCTGGTCAGTGGAACAAACTGTGTTTAAAACATGTCTGGGGAGAATGTGTCCAGGGCTGTGTTTTATGTTCCAGGGCAGCAGCTGGGCAGCTGCTGGGGGAAACGTGCACAGCTGTGCCTCCCTTAGGGGAGACAGACCTGTGCCTCCCTCTTAACGGGTAGATGCTCTAAGCGTCCATCCCAACACTTCTACAGCCCCCCCCCGGATTAACATTTATGAAGCAATTTTTAAAGACTCCCTGAAAAATTGTGCTTTTGCCACAAGGCCAGCACCCGCAGAGAGGGACAGACCTCTGCTCCACCGGAGATGAACCTTCATGGCTCGAGAGGAACCAAGTCCCACCTGGGACAAGCCACTGTCTCTCCATTTTCCCTCACGTACCCGCTGCCAGTGCGTGCTTTGGCTGGCTTGTCTGTTACCAAATGACCCTGAGCACATGTGCAAAAACAGGGCCAAAATAATGCTTATGGCACAGCTCCAGCTGATGAGTCCCAGCCTGGAATAGCCTCCCGACAGCCGGCTGCCTCCTCCGCTTACAGCCCAGGGACAGCCAGCATGACTCTTGGGAGAAAGGCTCCTCGGGCAGGATCCCTTTCACCTAAGTTTAGATGCTCCCAGCCCGCAGCTGAGCGAGCTGGCCACGGTCCCTTGGAGAGGAGATCAGGCACTTCCAGAGGGCATGGCACCTCACCCTGGGTTAGATGAAGGTCAGAGGCAGCAGCCTGGAAACACCAGTTGTTTCATAGGCTATAAAAGGGTTCTCAGCTGCCAGCTCTGGGGTGGGATACACCATCCTTGAGGTTTGGTTCCTTTGCCTAAGCACAGATGCCCAATATCTGCTTGGCCTGCAGCTGCGGGCCCCCAAGTCTTTCTTGTCCCCAGATCCAGGCCGATCACCACATGCCACAGCCCCTTCAGAGCAGGACACTGGTGGACAAGAGAGGTGCAGGTCTTGCTCGGCCTCCTCCTGCACTGGGCTTTAGGGGGAGAGATGTTGTGCCCACTGACTGGCTGCAGATGGGCTCTGACAAGGGAGAACACATTCATGGCAGAATGTACAGAATTGCCCACAATATTTCACTACTGGCGGTTTATACATTAGGGTTTTTTCTTGTTTTCTTTTTTTTCTTTTATCATACACATAAATTTCAGAAGATGTAAGTTTTGTCTGTTTCTAATTAAGAAACAAAAAGGAACAACTCTGACATCCAAGTCATTCTTACGCTGATGCTCAAACCATTCTTTCAATCTTTGAGACCATAAAGCCTTCTCACCCACAGTTTTAAGAAAAAAATATAAGAAGTAGAAGAACTTTCTACAACTACTTCATATGAAGACTCATGAGCTGTTTGAGTTGAAGCATTCTTAATATCTCAATTCTTATTATCTCAACTGGAGCCAAATAACGTGGCATGTGAAATGTTATCCTGAACAACTAAAACCTGGCAAAGTTTAGGGAACTAAAAACAGGAAAGGAAAACATAAAGGAAATGGCTAGATGTATTTATCTGCATCAGGAATAGCTTGCCACTTAATACTAATAAGGATCATGTTCATATTGGTTTAGCCAGGTGCCAAATGGGATTACTGTCTCGTTTGCGACGTGTAATCAATAGGGAAATAATAGCAGGAAGCCTCCCGTGATTAGAAACAACTCAGATCCCAGGAAACTACGCTTCTATTCTTACTGCAAGACCTGACTTCTCACTCTGCCTGCCAGTCCCGTGTCCCTCCCACGCACATAACAAGGTGCGGTGACGGCACAAGCACCCCCGCTGCCGCCTGTGACCTGAAAGCGCCTGTGTTCAGCCGCTGACCTCGCCTTCCCTTCTGGGGAAGCGCAGAGTCACCGTGCGACGCGCTGCCCGGTCTCTCAGCGCTGCCCGGTTTCTCAGCACTGCCCGGTCTCTCAGCGCTGCCCGGTCACTCAGCGCTGCCCGGTTTCCC
>VZTG01008661.1:0-15524 GCA_013397845.1 Melanocharis versteri | reverse complement strand
CTCAGCGCTGCCCGGTCTCTCAGCGCTGCCCGGTCTCTCAGCATTGCCCGGTTTCTCAGCGCTGCCCGGTCTCTCAGCGCTGCCCCACGCTGCCAGCGCTCCCCCAGCCGTGTTCCCGAGAACCAGGGCTGTCCTCACCGCGCGGCTTGCGGGCTGCAGCGAGGAACGCTGCCCCGGCTGATGCCATTCCCGCTCCAGGCACCTACACCCTGCCCGTGCTGCGGGGCAGCAGCTCTGCTCTGTCCAGAGGGCAGCCCACTTCGGGGACACCGCAAAAAGAAAAAGGGGCCTATCCCATATCTATACTCCGTACCTATTTTTTTTTAAGCAACCACAAGGTCTGTAGTGCTTCGTGCTGGGGAAGGCCACACAGGCAGCTTTCTAGCGTCTGTGCCTCTCGAGGCATCTGTGGGTTTTGCTGTCACAAGCTGCCTATGAGTTCATCAAAAAGTTTCTCTAAAAAGTTTTGTCTTATGGTATTCTGACACCAATCCAGTAAAAATTTTATTTACCCTGATTCTGAGCAGGTGGTGGTGACTGAACAGTGACTGGTTCAGGGACTGGAGACTGATGGGGGAAAGAAAGATGATTTTTAAAGGAATTTAGAGTTTGGACCTGTTTTTCTGACATAATAAAGAAAACACTTAAGCTTTTCCTCTTTCATTTTTAAAGGTCAGTCATTTCCTTCTTATATTTTATTGGGAAAAAATAGGAGGAAACCTAGATTCTCACACCCTTAGTGTCGGGAAAATTCATTAGCAATCCTAACAAACATTGTTTTTCTCACAAATATTGTTCCATATTTTAAAATGAAATAGGAAATCAACCGGGAAAGGAATTAAAACCTGTAATATCAAAACAGATAGTTTTCCTCCTTTCATCTGTCACAATGTGACCAATGTGTCTGTCCAGCAGACAAAGCATATTCCTGAATTTCTAACAAAACAGAGAAAAGGCAGGCAAATTTTTTTTCAGAGGGAGCATATTTCAGGCCATCCTTATGCACTTCACAAAAATGTGAAAACAAATCAGAAAATCCCTTAACCCACAGGATTGTTTGGTTTATATTTTTAGTTTAGCCTTGAGGTTCATGGCCAAGATATGAAACCAGACAAATCTTTTGCTGGCTCTGCTACTGAGTCCCTCTTTAACTGTGGGAAGATTAATGAGCCTCTCTGATTTTTCCATGTTCTCATACGTACTATATACATACATATTGTCAGACAGAGAGGAACACAGGGTCTATAAATGACTCCCAAGTCTTAAATCCCAGTCTCTACTGAAGTGTCGAAAATAACCAAGTTGTTTTCATGAAATGGTTGTTATTAAAATAGCCACAGGAAAAGGAAAGGGGGCAGCAGGTCTCTGGCAGTCACACGGGTGAATCCCCCACCCCTGGGCAGGGACACAGTGCTGTCACCCTTTCCCAGCATCTTTGGAAGTGTCCCTACCAAGCAGCACAGTGTTCACAGCAAGGTGAGACAGCAGACAGCAGAGGTACCTGCCATCTCCTGGGATCTCTTACTGCAGTCTAATGCTGCCCTGTGTAACTCCCTGCGTGGAATTCATTATTCAAACATGGCTCTAGGGAAACTTTTCTTTTTTCCACTAAACTCCCAATTTTTTCGTTCTCCTCTTATTCTCTGGCTGAACAAAAGAAACCCCATGATTTTCTTTTACAAAGCTGGCAAATCTGCAGGTCAAATGGAAAAAAGAAAAAGAAGAAGAAAGAAAAAAGGAAAATAAATAGCAACAGAAATGGGGAAAAAAAGCTGTGGTAAATTAAGACATTAAAGATTTCACCTGCAGTAATTAAGAGAGGAACCACTGCAGGTCAGTACCTTGAAGGGGAAGGCAGTCAGTCTGCTAATTACTGCATTAAATGGAAATGGGTCAGCTCGTGGCTACTCTACAAAACCCAGTCTTCATGCACACACTTGCAAATACGGGAAAACTGGAGCTGCTACGTCAGGAAATGCAGCAATATTCAGAACAGCCTTTGCTTGTCAGCCTTAGCTGGAAACACACCTCTGGGCAGAGCACACCGAGCTCCTGCCACCCCATTCAACCTGTGTGGTGCCAGCTTGGAAACAGGAGAAAGCAACAGCATCTCATAGTGACCCCCAGTGACCAGTTTTCAAGCCAGGCCTGGGACTGAGTCTCCTGTCTTGTTGCTTAAGAAAATTTTTATTTCTTCTAACTTTTTCCCTGGTGTACTGCCTACTCACCCAGGAGGGCAGACATGCAGGCCTTTTGCCTTTCTCAGCTGCAGGGACTTTCAATCCTCCATTTTCCCAACAAACATAATCAAGGCAGTGCCAAAATCATGCATTAACTTCCCAGCTGAAACTGGAAAGAAACAGGATTCCTAGAAGAAGAAAAAGGAATTTTACAGCAAGTAGGACATCTAACTGAGAGCAGGAGATGTGGGAGTTTGTCTTCTCTCCTGACATCCTCACACAATACAATTTTTTCCTTTAGTTGAGCCAATGTTTGCTTAATGCAAACCTCACGAACAGCCTGGAGAGCAGAGGCAGGTGAACAGAGACCAAGCTGTTACAGAAGGGGACCAGGCTGGGTATTGTGAAACCCACTCCAGCACCTGCAGTCCAGGGAACTCCTGAACCTCCTATGATTTTGCCCCTCTCCCTTTGCTCCCTCAGTACAATCCCTCACTGCAGAGGTGGAAGGGAACCAGCTGAGTTCAGGTGGATCTGGAGCTCAATTTACCACCAAACATGAGCTGATGACACCAGCAAGCGCAGCAGCACAACGGGAGAGGATGTGCAGAGTGAATTCAGCAGCTGGTGGTGAGTCCCCACTGCACACACCTGGGGGAGGTTATTTCTGTTTCTGGGTGGGTCCTCTGGACCCAAGGGTCTGGTTTGCTGCCATGGCAGCTCTGTGATGGGAACCAGAGTATGGTAAGGTGAGCCAACCAGATCCGCTATGAAAATGCTCCCTTCAGCTAAACTAAACCACTGATGAAGACAGCCTCAGATTACTTTTATCATTCCTCATGAAAAAGATGAATTTTCCACACAATTCCATGTAAATTAGTTTTTGTTTGTTTGTGGTTTTTTGGTTTGTTTTTTAGGTAGGCACTGCAGCTATAATTAGAATGTAGTTCTGGACATAAAAAATTCTCTTTGGGGACTGTACAGAAGATTAAATAAGTAAGCTATGAAAGGTTGAGACGGGGAAGGCATGAGCAGGAAAACAAATCACAGTAGCCTGCAGATTTGATTGCTTAAGATGGGAGGGAAGCACTAGGTAGTTTTGATTCTCAGCATTCAATGTAAATAAATGATTGTTTTTATTCACAGTAAGAACTTGTTAACATACCCAGGCATTACCAAATGGACTATTTCATTAAGCTCTTCTGAAGTACAATCAGTATCATTAAATCATTATTGCAAAAAAAAAAAAAAATTTGAGAAGTTTGTGATCATTAGACAAAATCTCTGGGCAAACTTAAAAAGCAGATAGATAAACAGAGAAGTAAGAAAAGTGCTCAGTAAATACCCCAGGAATTTTATAATTTTGTTTTGTTTGCATTTATGTTCATTTGAAAAACCATGGAGCTCCTCTCACCAAAGAACCACTAAATGAATTGCTGATTTCAGCCCTATAGCTGTGATATTTCAGGAGAATTGAATGGCTCTGGAGCTGTGTGTATAAATCAGGCAGATGCCTTCTTTCATTCTGTCCTGTCTCTCCTGTTTCTCAGTGGTGCTCTCCAAGCCCGTCAGGCTTGTCAGTGGTGTCACATCCTATTCCTTTACTTCCTCTCTCCAGCATCAGCATGACCAGGCTTCCACTGATCTGCACAAGGTTTTGACAGCTTAGATTGAGAGCATGACCCTCACAGCAGCCACAGGAAGCAACCTTTTGAAGACATCAATGGCACAGAAACATTGCCTTTGGTAGAAAATAGCTAAATTGCATTCTGAGATTATTTAATGAGTTCAAGGAGAGACTGGTTTGCATTTCTTTTACCAAAACCTAACAAAATGATGGGTTTTCATACATTGCTGTTTTTTGGGTGACTGAAGGACCACAAGGAAGATGCCACACTGGCCATAATGCTTCTCCATGGCTTTAACAGCTCCACACCTCCAATTTGATACTGTGATTCCTTGGTACTTGATAATAAGAACAATCTACCCGAGGGTAACAAACCACAGTGGTTGTTAATGCAGCAGGGGCCAGTGGGCTGTGAGGTCTTTTTGTGTTTGCTGATGACTTCAGACTCTGAGGTTCCTGAGCACCTCACTGAAAAAGATCATAATGTCAGATGGACTGTTTAGGGGGTATTCCACTGCAATTTGATGGTGTTGTGATGATGTCCATTTATTGCCAGGTTACCCTCGGTAAACCTCCTGTATCTGACATCCTAAGCAAACTGTATCCACTAACCTTCCCATTCCGGGTGGGATCATTGAATCATGGAACAGTTTGGGTGGAAGGAACCTTAAAGATCATCCAGTTCCAACTCCCCTGCTATGGGCAGGGACACCTTCCACTAGACCAGGTTGCTCAGAGCTCCATCCAACCTGTCCTTGAACACTTCCAGGGACATCCAAAGCTTCTCTGGGCAACCTGTTCCAGTGTCTGAGCACCATTACAAGTAAATAATTTCTTCCTAATATCTAATCTAACCCTGCCTCTACTTTGAAGCCACTTCCCCTTGTTCCTGCAGAAGATTCCCTCTCCATCTTCTCTGTAGCCCCCTTCAGACACTGAAAGGTTGTTACGAGGTCTCAACACAACCTTCTCTTGTCTGGGCTGAACAGCCCCAACTCTCTCAGCCTGTCTTCACAGGGGAGGTGCTCCAGTCCCCTCATCAACTTCACGGCCTCCTCTGGACTTGCTCCAACAGCTCCATGTCTTTCTTGTATCAGGGGCACCAGAACTGTGTGTCATATTCCACATGGGGTCTCACTAGAGCAGAGGATCTGGATCTGGAAGAGCATTCAAGAATCATTGAAATCTTCCTCTGATACCATCTGGACTTTTACTGCTCACTGTATGTCAAAAGCAGCTTTTGAAAAAGTATATATTGCAAATCAAAATTTCCACTGACTCCAGGAATTTGTCCTGAGTAAATAGGAGAAATTGCTGTGTTGTTGTAAGGCCAGTGGAAGGATCTTATGGAGGGTGCTGGGAAGCAGGGTGATAAAGCACTGAGTATGTTCTGTTCTCTCAGTCACCAAATCCTCCCTGCGTGACTCATTCCATGTGAGTTTTGGGCTAGCCCAGAACAGTATTCCTCACAACAGCCAAAAGCAAATCAGTCTAGGGAAATATGACAATACTTGGCTGTTGAGTATTCTCCTTGTTTCCAGTAACTTGTAGCTCAAGGACTTTCCAAGCTCTAAGTAGCATAACCATCAATTGATTTCTCTTCCATGAATCTAACCGGTGTCTCCTTGACCCCATATAAATTTTAAGCATCCATAACATCTTGGTATGAGTAAAACTTAGTCCCTAAATATCTAGAACTAATCAATCCTATAAGCAGCTTCATTGACTTCTGAACTCTCACAGCAGCACTTGATTTGAAAATTAATTTAATTTACCACCTTCCAGTGCTAGTATCTTTACTCAAAGCAGTGCACATGATTTTCCTATCACTTGAATTCTTCATTAGGTTCAACGCATGACATGAAATAACAATATGCAGGAGGCTATAAAGGAAGATCAGTGATATGGTGAGGGCTGAAAAAAAATGGATCAGGAGGGTCTAAAGATGAACTAAGAAAGGAATGGGGACAATACAGAAAACAAGTGAGTCACTTAATTTACACCAGTTGTTGATGTTGAGACAAAAAGTAAGAATATAGATATAATAATATAGATAAAACTTCACAGTAAAAGTGTTCTCTCTTTTTGACCCACAGACGTTTAAACTGTCACAAATGTGTGATCACTTCAATTGAGATGAAATCTGGTTGATGCATACATACACACAAAGATTCAAGAATCCTTGGTGAATTAGTGACAGTCACATTTTTAAGTGAAACATCAGTGTTTTCTGGTACTCTGTATTAAATCTAACAACCTCAGGGATTGCTCCTTTACAGTAGGTAATGCCTTTGTGCCCCATGAGGATGTTGGATTTTCATGACCTTAAATTATAGGTTGACTTGTGTATTCTGCTGTAGCAAGCTTGGCTTCTTTGCAGAAGCCAACATCTGGGCAAAAATTAGCAGAAATATCTGATTCAATTAATATATTGTTTTATGACTCAATCCAAATTGTCACTGACAGAACAAGGCCTTAAGTGCTACGTGGGAATTAGCTTTCCTAAAAATTCAGCAACTGAACAGACCTGAGCAGACGGCCCACAACTCATCTGTGAAGTAGTCAGCTTGGTGAAATAATTTGTTTAACTGTGACCCAAATAATGAAGTATACAGTGTTAGTTGTCAATTAGTGCTGTACCACAGAGCAAGCAAAATGTTATGCAAAACAAGAAGCTGCTTGTAAGACAATAGAGATACCTATTATGAGTTCTAATCACTAACCTCCCCATCTTTTTTAAGGATTTAAATATAACTCTTGCTTTTCAAATCTCTCGATGAACTCTATTACTAATGTTGGAAGGTGATGACTGTCAGCCAAGAACTACATTAGAGTCCATAATTGAATTTCAAGAGTTGTCAAGAGCAGGCTAATCAAATAGCAGCTACTAGATGTGATATATGAGAGAAAGAAAAAAAGAAAGTTCTCTTCTGGCAGGATGCAAAATATGTTGTAAGTTTTCCCTATGTCATTTCTAATAGTATGTTTAAATTTTCTGGGCTACCTTTGACATTCTTCTCTTGTATAATAATGATTCATTATATATAATGTATTCAATGACTGTAAGTCACCTCTTAGTGCCCAAAAATATGACTGCAGCTAGACATTTGCATTGTAAAACAAAAGCGTAACACCAGGGTTTATGAAGGATCCTTTTATATTAGTTTCTTGACAGGAATGCTAGATTTTTTTTTCTGAAGTAAAATAATGACCTCAAAATAATCTTAAAAATCTAGCACAAGAAACAATTAACAGCATTTACTTCCCTGTGCATAGGTAGCTTGATAATTTTAGGGAGAGCTGGGGGGAAAAATATTCCTTGGCCATTCAAGGAGGGTGAAGAACCACACTGTCTACTGATCACTAAATCCATGGCCTGCAGTTTGGAAATTTTAGCAGTGTTCAGGCTACGTGACGGGCTGTAGTCCAAAAATACAGAAATGCAAGCAGCGTCTCCAAACAGTGCTGAGTAAAATGGAGATGATGCTCCCTGAGACCTCAGTTAAATATACAGTGGTTGTTCATGACAGCAGGGAGTGCAACAGGAAGGCTGCCCTGAATTAATTTTTCCTGCCTGCTATTCCCTGCCTACTCTTCAGCAAGGCATTTATTTTCTCCTTACTGCTTTTATTCCCCTTTTTTATTCCTAATTGCACCAGGACACTGTGGGACAGACAGGACAAGGTAGCAGCTTTGGTTCCACCTTTAGCTGCTCTCAAAGGAAATATGAGCACAGTCACATTTTTGGTTTCATAGTTATTTACACTTTAACACCACATAACACTCCTCCTGAGCTAAACAGAATCGATTCTTTGCTGCTACTGTACAACCTAGAGAACAACAGCAACAACAGTAACAACTGCGGGTTAGCAATCTGTTTTATTATAGTAAAACATGTAATACACAGAGGAGAACCAATGGTTATATTTTAGCTGTCCCATCAAAGCAAAATACCTTTATAATATTTTCCATTGGCTTAGAAAAGAAATGCTAATAGAAACCATTTCATTATTAAAATATATAATGCTTTCTATTTATTTTGTTCTATAGTAGAAAGGCAAATATTGGGATGATGATATGGCTTAAATATATTAAAATTTTCCCTCTGGGGAGCTTGTCTTCATCCCTAGCTAGACTACACAAGGGATGGGTTCAGGAATCTCTGCATGACAGCAGGTATCAACCCACATTAGGTGTAAATTCGGTATCTTCAACCAGAGTGCCTGAGTTGGGCAAGAAGAGGGAAAGTCTTGGATGCCTGTCCTATAATGTTTTTGTTTTCCTGCATATTAAAATTTCTCCAGTATATTTTCTTCCTATTTTTTTTCCTCTAGATAATGCCAAGTTTGTCCTCCCTTGTTTTAACCATCACATGGTAAAGAACAGATCACTGGCTTATCACACAAACTCATTTTAGCTCAGTGGAATTAATCACCATGGCTGGTTCTTAAAGTTCTGGGAGAAGTGAAGGAATAGGAGAGAAAGAATGACTCCAGAGAGCAGTTCAGAGTTCCTCCATTAACACACCTGCACTGAATCACCTCCTGGAGAAATCTCTCTCTCTTCACTAACTGCAGTGGAAGCCCAGGAAGACATGGCTGGAAAAAAAATAGCCCTTGTGAATCTGGAGTTCACAGGAGTCCTACGCACTGCAACCCCCATCTATGTCTGGAGAGTGTTCTTAGCCACCCTCAGTCATCTGCTATTCTCCCCAGGAATCACAGATGCATAGCATGGTCTTTGCAGGCCTAAAGTTCTCTCACAAGTTGGCATTTGTGCAACAATTAAGGCAGCAGATTGTCAGGCTTAGCTGGGATTTCAATGTTCCACGGGAAGACAGAGGAACTGTTAACTATATTTAGCAGTTCCTGTTAAAAATTACCGAAATACCAGTCAGGGAGGAAAAGGCTGCTACAAAAATGCACTGGATAAAAGGAAAATGACCTTTCCACTGAGCTGAAATACACTGTCTAAAAATGACAGGAACAGCATCCTATCCTGCCTCAGACCATTTGTTGGACATTATTCACAGCTGCCATGTGCACAACATCCTCACCTTTTTCAATCAACTGGCCAAAACTGTACTATGTTGATACTAAAATAGCAGTAGACAATCTGTAGTGCTACATCCTTGTCCACATTCCCTGTAAAACCCTGAAAATCTAAGGCAACATTAGATCACAGCTGCACTGTTTTGAAAACCTCACGGGGAGGTTCTGCTATCGAACTTGCTGCTCTCTGTATCCTGGTACACAGATGAGCACCGTGACAGCAGAAACGCCTGGTCAATTCTTGCTGCTGTCACCTGAGCTCACTGGGAGTTGGGGCCAAGGAGGCATCATCACATTTTAAAAATACATATGTTCAAAAAAGACTGGTATCCTGGTTGTTGATAGATTCATTTTCCTGGATATACTGGAGAATGTCCACTTCATTCATTGTCTGAATCCTGTTTTCCTTTTGCTTTGCCAGTGAAGATGAATTAGTGCTCCTGGGGGCAACTGCTGGCTTCTGAGGCAGTGGTGGTTTTGGTGGCACCTTAGGTTTTGGTTTGGAGGTAACCTCTAACAGTTTCTCAAAATCATCTTCAACTCTGGAATAAAAACAAAACATCAGTAACATCCTGGGAATTTCTGAATTGCTTTTTATTTTGTAAAAAACCGTAATCTTTCAAAACAGAATTTTCTGTAGGATAAATTTCTCTCTCCATAGAAGTTTCTGTAAGAACCATCTTTTTTATAATGTGGCTTTTCAGTTCACTATACCAAGTTAATTTTACGGCATGTTTTCAAATGTCTAAATTAAAGGCAATCTGCGATTACTAAAACCACCAAACTTTATTTTAGTTTGGGAAACAAATGTTTTTGATTTGTGACACGATGGTTTGCTTCCCCATAAATTTTCATGAGAAAGTAAAATTTTCCACATTCATCTCTGTTTCCTCTTCATACCGATCACTCAAAACTGAGATTGAGCATCCCCATGCTCAATCATGAGAAACTTGAAACGCTAATGATTTAAAAATTCTGTGTTCACATTTGGTTCCGGGAAACTGAAGAAATTTTGCAATCTGTGACCATATACAACAACTCTTTTTGGTGATAATTTCCCTCTGATTCCTACTGAAATAACCCAAAACACCTCAAACTGTTCAGGGTATTTTCTACCTGCATTGTTTGACCTTATTAGAGATGCAGCAGGCTGCACGTGCCCAACTCTGCTCCCACATGAGCTGTTATAAGATTTTAAGAGAGCCCTTATCATAGATTATCTTGTGACTCCAAGAGCTGTGTGTCTTTTGAAAGTCAAAATGTGGAGGAAAGAAAAAGAAGGCTGCTCTCCAGCGGCTCCACTCACTGGAACAGGATATGGTACAGGAGTCTAAGGAAGATGCCTTTTTAGTTTCTTCTTCTCCATGACCTTTAGGTAGGCAGTCCCTGGAGCACGAATAAACCATTTCATGACATGTATTTTTTGGTTCTTCCACTCATTTGCCTTTTGTAGTTAGAATCATGGGATCATAGAGTATCCTGACCTGGAAGGGACCCATCAGAATCATTGAGTCCAACTCCTGGCCCTGCACAAGACACACCAAGGACCACACCATGTGCCTGAGAGCATTGTCCAAATGCTCCTTGAGCTCTGTCAGGCTTGGTGCTGTGACCACTGCCCTGGGGAGCCTGTTCCAGTGCCCAGCCATGCTCTGGGTGAAAAACCTTTTCCTAATATCTGGTTTATAACTTCCTCACTGCCAGGCAGTGAGGTATCTTGGGGGGTTACGCAGACCCCTGTGAAACCACTGGGATAATTTCTGTTTCCTGAATGGGACAGTGATTCCTCCCTTTCTCTCTTTGTTCACCAGTCACCTTAGGAGAGGTACTGTAAATGCCTCTACCACACAGCAGTACAACTGGTGGGGCTTTCTGCAGACAGTTAAAAGTAAAGCTGAGCTTCCCCATAATTTGGGAAGCAACTGATAAGGCAACTGTCCAGGACCACCGGGAACATGATCAAAGAACCAGCCTCTCTGAGACACTTTATTCCTCCATCCCCAGTGAATATTGTTTTAATGTTAAAACCATAGGTATTTCAAGAGCTACAGCCCCTTCAAGCCAAGGATCCCACTATTACTAAGATAAACTGCTTGATTTCAAGGGTTTCTTTTTGGTGTTCACCCTCATTAAAACCTGTGAGGAACTTAAAACTATACTGCCCAGGCTGAGACAAACTACACCCACCATGAACTGGCCATGCGGTCAATAAGGATCAGCCTAAATTTTCTGGTGTACAGATGGTCAGAACCCTTTAAGGTAAAACCACTCCTGAAGTCAGACAGATCTTCTTGTGACTCCCAAAGGGCAACTAAAAAGAATCACTTCTAACCAAGGCTACTCCTGTAAAATCAATAGCATGAACACTGATATCTAAAACTAAGGAACACCTGAACAGACCAACTGATGGACAGAGGCACTCACTGCCCCAGAGTTCTGCACCTTGAACTCTACCTGTGGTATTCCAGCAGGTAGAGCCTCAAATTTCATCCTCTAAGTAACTCTGGAGATAATATTCTCATTTATTTAGATAAGATTTCTGATGTCTTTTATTTTCCATGATTCCTTGTGGATGACATCCTACTTAACTTACAAAACACACTCAGTGTATTTCTGAATTCCTCATATACAAAGAAATTAATTTAATTTAAGCCCAGGCCTTTCTGTTTGTTGCAAACTCTGATATCCAAGAGGTATCACACCTGTGATCACATTGCCAAGACATGTTCTTGTTCTCTTTGCTGTGTAATAAACAAAACTTGTTAGGGCTGGTATTTCTGAAGCCTCCCTTCTTGGCATAAACAAGTAGTGAGTGAATCAGTGTCCATGTCATAAAGTTTTGGTCTTAAATAACAGAAAACATAATAAGTAGAGGAACAGTACGCAATATACATAGACACCATATCGAGGAAGCAGAATTTTGAACTAGGTGCACTACCCAGAAAGGGCAGCAGTAAATCCAGCTCACTAACCTGGTATGATGGTACTACTTCCTGAATTCTCTACTCCAGTTTCTGTGCTAATCACAGCAACAAAACTACTCAGCAGAGCCAAAAAAATACCCTCAAAAGATCCAATCCAGTAGGTTGTGGGGGTCTTTAGAGAGCGGGGATTTGGTGTTCTGCTTTTAAGCCAAAGATTCTGCAGAAGAAAGTCTGTAAGCTGATGATATAATTTCCTTTTTCTGTCCTGGATTTTTTCCAGACCTTGGTTAGACAGAAGTCTCTTAGAGAGAACACAGCAGATAATATGTGGTCTTTGTCTCAAAACCTGCTTTTCAGCGCGGCAGTGCTAGGCAAGCTGTTTGATCCACTGCTGTTTGATCATGTGAGACACTACTGCCTTTGCAAAACTAAAGAGGTAAAATGCAAAATGCCTCAGGCAGAGATAGAAACAAGGACTTCTATTTCTTGAAAGCAAATGAATTGTTACAGTGCATAACTACCACCATACTTAACTCCAGGCCAGGAGGAGGAAGAAAAAAATCAAGCAACTATTCTGAAACAAGATTAAAGGAAGAACCTTCCCACCTCATCTTTTTAAAGACAATCAGGCACAGAATCCATGTAATTAATCATTCTTTAATTAGTCTCTTTCTTTTTCTGTAAAAGAAAAGCAGTGCCACATTGTTTAAAATTCCTGCTGTATTGTTGTGCTGACTCACAGACTCTATTGGTGGAAATTCTCTCTGACACAGAAAGCAATCAAAGCCCTTACTGAAGAAAGGCTGTCACAAAACCCTTCATGACTGCTGGCATGTGGACTTCCAGACAGTAAATGAGCTCTGACTTGGAGAGAGATGCAGCTGCCACAAGAACATCAACATTTTAGATGCCGTTTCTTTGGACTTTGTCCCTTCTCCCTGGACCAGATCTTTGGGACAGGAATGACTGCATGTACAACGTGATGGGGACAGTGACATCTGCTTGCTGGGAATGCTTTAATGAGGAGAATCTGTAATGAAAGCAAGAGACAAAGACTCCCATAATTTGCTAAAGTATCCAGAAGGCTCATGCTTAAAGCTCAGTTGTGCAACTAACTGCATTTCTTGCAGAACAGACTTTCATCTTTCCCTGTCTTATTATCTTTATTTTGTCTGGTGTTAATTCCAGGTATGAGAGATACCTTAGTGAAGCCTTGGGGAGTGCTGTAATATTACATCTACAACTTGAGAAAGGACTTGTGCCCAAAAATAGGCAGGAGACTTCAAAGCATCTGTTGCCCATCGTGCTTGCTATGGTCAGGAGAGGCAGTGTGGAGTCCAGCAAGGCCCAGGAAAGATACAGACTGGAGTGAACCCCGGGAATGCCAAGCACTAGGGGCAGTGAAGGAGGTACCTCTCCTCCTGCTTCAGCTTTCCCCTGCAATCCATTACAGGTAAATTCACAGTGGTATTTTAACCAGGCCCAGGAAATATGTCTGGACACTGGAATGTGACAGCCTGTATTGTTTAAATGCTACAAGAACCACTGGCATGGGTTCAGTCTGGGAGTGATTAGCCCTCCTCCAAAAAACTCCGGTACAACTCAAAGCTGGCATGGGACAGGGACCATTCCCTGGAGGCAGCTGCACACAGTCCCTTGTTCTGCAGCTGCAGAGTCCAACAGCACGGAGCCCGGTGGCCAGAGAACAGCCAGGTGGCCAGAGAACAGGCTCATTAGTGCAGGTGAGTCCCACAAGAAGCTCTCTGAAGAAATCAGCCAGCTGGTTAAATCGCTCATCTAGGAAATGAGACAAGTCAATTTTTCCAGTCTGAAAAAGTTCAAACCTCTCTCTCCTGCCTCTCTAGAAAGTTCCCCAATCACCAGCCAAAAGCACAGCTGGGGCAGGGGAGAGCAGGCAGCTTTTGCCCCTTGAGCTGATGATGTCTGTCAAAAATGCAAACAGCCTGGGGCGAGATGGTTGAAATCTGGTGGGTCTCAAGCCCAGCAAAAGCATCTCTTGCTACACTAGGACTCCACATCACCTCTCTACATTATTCTACACAACCTGTACATGTTCCTAGGGGTGGGGCAAGGATTAATGTTTCCAGTCTAGCAAAAATCTTTTTGTTTTGTTGGTAAATTTACTTCATAGCTTTTCTAATGCTTGTAAGTAGCATCCTGATACATCACAGGAATGAAAAAAATAAATGCCTGAAAACAATCACAGAAGAATTTGTTTCTCTGTAACCTACTGCAGCCAAATCAAGGACCTTTCCCACAGTTCAGTCACAGCAAGCAGGAGAAACTGCCCTGGAGTGGTTAGGACATTTCTGACTCAGTTATTGCAACCTTCTCTTCCACCTGTACATTGCCCAAATAACCCTCTCCCCAAAGGATCTACATACAAACCCTCTGGAGTTTCTCAAAGCTTTTTTTCCAGCTATAGTGTTGTTCTCATACTCTCAGGACAGTGAGCATTGGTGCTGGAGATGCTGCCCCACACAACTCCTGGACAGGTTGAAGATATGTTACTCTCTGAATTCAGCATCTGCTAATGCCTGCTGAGAGAACACACAAACTTTTTCTGCTTCAAGAGTGGCAACAGTTCTTTGGCAAATCTGAAGCTGACAAACTTGCTCCAGAAGCTCTATGGACTGAACGGTGTTTGGGGTGCAGTTTCACAAACAGCCTCAGCATCAAAAAATATAATGCTCCTGAAAGGCTTATCAGTGTAATCCTAAGAAGGAACATGCCAGATCTGCCATCACAGGGCAGCAGAACTGGGATCCTGCTGCTGACACTTTTTTTCAGCACTGGAAAAAGACAAATGTTGTGCTGACAGCTGCTTCCTTCCATCTCAGCTCCCTATTCATTATCAAAGGTGAAGCTAATTAAATCTCTCCTAAAAGGCTGCTCAGACAGCTGTGATAATTATTTCAGGCTAGGATGTGTGATAATTTATGTAATTCTGTGGGCCCACAGAGCTGCTGCAACATCACAGGATCAATTCCAGCATTGGTTTTCCACAAAAACCTGATCCATCACACCAGGCAGGCATGATTGAGATTAATGAGGCAGAAGAGTGCATGCCTGCAGGGCTGTGGTCTCACTGGCATCATGGAGACATGGTGGGATGGCTCCTGGGACTGGAGCATTGGAATGGAAGGACACAGGCTCTTCAGGAAGGACAGGCAGGGGACATGAGGAGGGACTGTCACCCTCTATGCCAATGACCAGCTGGAGTGCACAGAGCTCAGCCATGAGCCCCAGATGAGGAGCCATCCAAGAACTCAGGGGTCAGGATTAAAGGGAAGGCAGGGACAGGTAACATTATAGTGGGGGTCTGCTACAGGTCACCTGGCCAGGAAGAGTGAGTGGATGAGGTACTCTACAGACAGGAGCAGCTTCACATTCACAAACCTTGCTCCTCATGGAAGTCTTCAACCACCCCAGTATCTGTTTGAAGGACAGTCAGCAGGGCTTAAGCAATCCAGAAGGTCCCTCAAATGCACTGAGGCCAATTTACTTCTCCAAGTGACAAAGGAGCCAACAAGGGGAGGTGCTGGGCTGGACCTTGTTCTCACCAACAAGGAGGGGCTGGTGGGGAATGTGAAGCTCAAGGGCAGAGGGGCTGCAGTGACCATGAAATGCTGGGGTTTGAGTCTCTCAGGTCAGTGAAGTGGGTGCTCAGCAAACTGCCCTGGATTTCAGGACAGCAAACTTTGGCCTCTTCAGGGATCTG
>VZTG01008660.1:961-18908 GCA_013397845.1 Melanocharis versteri | reverse complement strand
GTCAGGGTCTGCCAAGGAAACAAAAGATCCACATATGTCAGCTAAGAACCCAGTGAGGGGAGCAAATGTTGCCCTTCAGCATTGTTTTTCACTCACCTCTCCCCCTTCAGTCTTGACAGTGACTTTGCCCGATTCCCTGCTCTGGACTGTCCCTTTCACAAAGGATTCCTTTGCATGTACCACAAAGACAGATGACTTGGCATCAAAAGGCTTGTTCTGGGCCTCAATTCTCTCCTTTTCTGACTTTCGGAGGTAAGGAGCCGCCTCCCCAAAGATGGCCATCTCGGCGTCTGACGACATGGCTGCTCTCTAGGGTGATGCTTGACAGAGCAGAAAACACTGTGGAAGAGCAGATATGTTACCCAAATCAGTCAATATTTTTTCTTGTCACACAGTTTATTGATAGATTCTAACACTGTAATAGAATGTTTGATTTGGGAAGAATCCTGAGCAGCTCTTTGGTTCACCTTCCTGGGCAACCAGGGCAAATGCTGGATGCAGGTTCCCATAGGTTTTTCCAGTGAAGTTTTTATTAGGTCCAGGACATCTCAGACTCTTTGCATCCCAGTTTAATATCTGATGACCCTGATGGTGATTTTCTCCCTATTTATTACCTAATCAAAATTTCTGTGACTGAAACCTGTGGTTTTTATCCCTCAGCCTTTCACTTTGCCCATCTGAGAAGTGTCTGACTCTTTCTATGATATAATCATCTCCTTTTTGTTTAAGATAACAATAAGATAACCACTTTTTAATTTCATCCCCAATGTAGACAAACCTCCCCATTGCAGCCTCTTCTCATACATAATTTTCTCCTACTTACTTGAAAGGTCTCCACTGGATTCATTCCAGAATGTCACTGTCTTGTCACCAGAAAGCACTAAACTGAACATAGTGCTCCAGATATGGGAGTTGAATGCAGGGAAAGAACCACTTGTCTTTACCTGCTGGCCATGCTGTTATGAATATCTGTCAATGTGCTGTTGACCTTCCTTCCCCCAAAGGCACACTGTGACACTTGCACCAGAATGCATGACCCTTTCCTGGAAAGTTGTTTTCCAGCCAAAATGAAATACAACATACCCTGTTGCACAAGGCTATTCTTTCTTACGTGCAGAATTTCACACTGCCTTTCCTAAAATTTGTGAGGTTCTTGTCAGCCTCAGGATGAAGTCTTTTGAGGCTCTTCTCTGGGGTAACGTTGCTCTGTAGCATATTTGCAAGTCTGTTTGTTGTTATCCACAGTTCCTGAGGATGCATTTCATGCATCATTTGGGTTGCTAATGGTCCAGAAGGTGTTCTGAGGACTATCTAGGGCATAATGTCTTTTGCTGATGCTATGGATCATTCACTAGATTTGTTTGCTTCTCATCCCAAATTATTTAAGCAGTATGTGAGCAACTGGCACGTCAGGACACATAATTCATCAGGTTAAAATGCAGCAAGACCAACTATTTCTTCTTAATTGTTTGTGGAAATAACTATAGGCAAAGCTAGAAACCTTAGTTCAAGAATTTATAAATCAAAGCCAGATATCTAAATGCAGTACTGGATTTCCAAGGAAACCACATAGTCAGTAATATGAAGTATTTGAATTCCTAGAAAGTTAGACAAACAGGAAGCTCGATAAGATGTCATGTCATAACTTTTATTTAGCTAAATAACCAAAATGTTAACAAACATTTGAAGCTACTCCTAATAGCATGCAGATCCTCCATTTTACTCAGTTGTCTCTCATAGGAATAAGAGCAGTACCTCCCCCTTTTTGTTGTTTGGTTAGTTGGATAGCTATTTTTGCATTTTTACCAAGTTTATTAGTAGGAGGCCTACATGCAGATTATGACCCAGGAGTATCATTTGGAAAGTATTTTCATATACATTTATTGGCCAGTTTCATATGCAATAATACTTACAATTTGTTACAAGTCTGTAAGATTTTGCAACAGTCTGTTCTGTCGGCTAACTCTGTCTGTCTGGGCTTCGTGCCAGAACAGATCATTTACCTCACTGTTCCATAATTAAACATAAGGAATCCCCAAGAAGCACTTCCTGGCATTACACAGTGGCTAATGTCTTCAAGCACAGCCACTTAGGAAATCTTGCTAGCAGTGAGCAGCCTGCCCAACCATCAGCATGCTTTATTTGTCATAGCCAAGCAGTGGCCAGGAACATATGGGCATACAGCAATTGCCTACAAAATTTTACAGTAATTTGTCACCATGAAGAAGTCTATTCTACAGAAATCTTCCACCTTTTTCCATCCCTTAACTGCAAGTAAATGAGGCTCTTACCTCTTATGCTATGAGAAGACGCCTTGCAGGCTGGAAGGTGATCAGTGCTGTAAAGCAGAAACAGCAGATCTCATTATTGCTGCACAGAATTCCACAGACAGGTCGCAGGGCGAAAATACCAACATGCTTTATGGTACAGATATCAAATCCTTGCAGGTACATGCACGTACATCAGGACAGCAGGGCTGAAGTGGGACTGCAGGGACACTGTCCCTTTCTGCCAGCCACAGACATGCACTTACCATGAAGTTTCTCTGCAGACAGAACAGCCCAGATTCAAAGACTCTTTTATAGGGTCTGGTCAGCGCATGCTGCAGATGCCTCCTCTGTCTTTGGGCAAAGCATTTTTGGCAAACCTTGTTTTTGGCAAAACATTGTCTGGCAAACTGAATGCTCTGAAAACTGGAAAGTGATGTTACTAGATATAATTAGAAAATTTTGGTCTCTTCCTAGCTATGTGAAGAAATCGCCTATAAATAATACGAGAAGATTCCTAAGGAGGGAAATACAGCTAATGATGACCAGAGGAATGATGGTAACCACTAATAACTGTAAGGCCATGGATGCTCCATGAATCTGAGCTAAGGGAGCAAGGGACAATCATTCCCTGGGCAAGCACAGTGACATTTGGATGCATACTTCAACTTTTTCTGAGGACATCATATGTCTGATGACAGTCATCCTTTCACAGAGCTCTCTACTTACAGATCTTGGATACGATACGTGGATTTCACTGTTGTCTGCATTGCTTACCTTAGTCAGATTATTACATATTACTCTGTTTCACTTCTTCCAGTTGTAACATAATATAGTGCAATATCTCAGGGAGAACAGACACCTTGAACCATTCTAAGCACTCTTTAAGTTGTATTCCATCTCTGGATATAAATATAAAATAACATTCATTTGCATATCTTCCAATATTCTGGAAATACTGAGCTTAGAGATTCATAAGTGGGCTCAAGAGTCTGCTAGATTGTTGTTCCTTTGATATAATCAATTGAAGACCAGTTTTGGTTTTTGGCATCCAAAGAGCTCTCTGACAATGATATTTAGAGCTTAAATGAATTAAGTGAAAAATTCTTTACTTTGGTGGTACTTATTTCCTTGTCAATCCTTATTTCTTCCCAAAATAGAAAAAAAAATCAACAATACCTTTCCAAATAACACGGCAAATAGTACTAACCTATCTTAACTCACATATGGAAATGATTATTTAGTTCTAATTAGCTTTGACTATATCCCCCATAATTTCTAGTGCTACCTTCCTTTTCCCAAGATCTGACACCACGCAGTGTTAATACTGCACCAACAGAGATATGAACAGTGGCCATCATTATATTTGATACTTAGGGTTGCTTTTCCTTTATATATTACTTTGTACTCATCGGTATTATTTTTCTCCAGTATAAGTATCACAAACTTCTCTCACAGCTATTCTCAGTTTACTTTTCCCCACCAAGAATAATTTTTTTGTCATCAAGGACATTCTTGAGATACCTAGACATGCTTTTTTCAAGGCCAGAAGCATTTAATCCCTAGCTGACAGAGATCTAACATGTAAGACAGACATGTGAAACTCTATATGAAATGATGGGTAATTTTACTGTTTGCCTTTATTGAGGCACATGGTCAGGATGGAGTAAATATTCAGGTAAATATTCTAGGAGGACTGAAGGGATGAAAAAGGAGGTTCTGGCAAAACTCAAGACACAAAAAGGCAGCATACAGAGAGTGGAAGCAAGGACAAGTAACCTGGGAGGAACCTAAGAGCCACCTCTTAGCAACCAGGGATGAGGTTAGGAAAGTCAAAGCCTAAATGGGCTTGAATTTTACAGTCATAGAATGGTTTAGGTTGGAAGGAACCTGAAAGGTCATCTTGTTCCAACCCCCCTGCCATGGGAAGAGATTCCACCCCATTAGATGAGATTGCTCAGGGCCCTGTCCAACCTGGCCTTCAACACTTTCATGTATGGAGCATTCACAGTTTCTCTGGGCAACTTGTGTCAGTGCCTCACCACACTCTGAGTAAAGAATTTCTTCCTAATATCTAATCTAAAATTGTCCTCTTTGAGCTCAAAACTGTTCTCCCTTGTCCAATCACTATCTACCTGCGTAAAAAAGTAATTCTCTCTCTTTTCTGTAAGCCCCCTTTAAGTACTGGAAGTCTGCCATGAGGTCTCCCCAGGGTTTTCTCCTCTCCATGCTCAAGGAGAAGGAAAATGTGCGGCCAGTGCTGAATTGGGCCAGAGCCCTGGTGGCACATGACATGGAAAGGTCTGAGGTACTTAAATGTTCTAGTAAGACCTTCAGGAAACCTAGGGCACAGAGAGCAGGAAGAAAGTGTGGAACAGGGCCTTGATGGAAGAGGAACAGGTCACGGAGTACTTCAGCAAACTGGACACACAAAAGTCCGTGGGCCTTGAAGGGATACACTCACAAGTTCTGGGCAAGATGACTGGTGTCACTAAGAGGCCACTCTTGATAATCTCTACTTTATCACGGTGATTAGCAGAAGTGCCTGGAGGCTGCAGGAAAGCAAATGGCACTCCTGCCTTCAAGGTGGGCAAGAAAGAGGGTTCAGAGAACCACACACCAGTCAGCCTCACCCCCATCATTGGGAAGTTGTTGGAGGAACTGATCCTAGAAACCATTTCCCAGCACCTGGAGGACAAGAAAATCATCATGAGTATTCAGCATGGCTTCACCAAGGGAAAGTCATGCTTGATCAGCCTCATCACCTTCTATGAGGAAGTGACTGGCTTGGTAGATGACAGAGGACATTGTAGACCTTGACTTCAGGAAGGCCTTGGACAAAAAGCAGAAAAGGCCTTGGCTCTGCATGAGCCCTGCACAGCAACTCTATATTATCAACCCTGAGTTCAGCACAAATCCAAAACACAGCCCCACACCAGACACTCTAAGAAAATGAACTCAACCTCAACCAAAACCAGCACACTCTCCATTGGATAAACTTAGATATTGCTAAAATAACTGTGACAGTCTACTGAGTGGAAAAAAAGGCAATTTTGTACTCCCTGTTCTTCCCCCTGCTCTTCATTTTTGTTGAGTCCTGGAAGGGAGGTGTTGGAGAAAAGTGAGATGTCCTACTGTATGCAGACCAAATTTGCCATTTCAGCACACCTCATCTTGAGGAAGTGTTTCTTCAGGTTCAGCTCAAGTTTCAGTCTTTACAAACCCCTGTCACTGCCAGCTTTAATCAGCTCAGTGAGGTTGAAAGGTCAAGTCAGGTTCATTTGTGACACCTCCCACTGACACAGCAAGCATCTACAGTTTTTTTCTAAACCGACTGAAAAAGAAAAAAAAAGGTCCAACATTTGTCACTTAAAACTGATGCATTAATTTGAGCAATGTTTCTTTTCATCTTACAGTTCTTCTAAATAGAGGAGGAGTTAAATTCTGTTAAATGTTTAAGAGGACTCTGCACTGTTACTATACTGAACTGTAATTAGCACTGCTTCTTCCTGTTTCCACACTTGAATAATTCAATTGAGTACAGTGGGATAGTGCTGGGGCAGCACTGATTTACCATGTCTATATAATGCACCTAGGAAAAGGGTGCCTCAACAGTCCTTCCTTATGGAAAATATGTAATGAATGACACAAATTTTGAAGTAAAAAGAAAAATCAATGGTTCATGCCTAACGTTATTTTTTCTGTCATTCCTGTATCCATATATCTCTGCAGGGCTGGATTCCATCAGAGCTGGAAGCAAGACACAGCCCAGCTGAAAGAGACAGGACAGAATGAAGGACGTGTATGGAAACAGTCGGTTCTGTACAGAAATGCAGCTTGGGCAAAGCACTGGAGTGCTGATATTCTTCATGGAGGAAGGGAATTCAGGCATCCTGAAGACAGGCTCTTCACGAGAAGAAGATCACAGGATGACAGAACCTGGTCCAACTCCTCACCGTGAGCAGGGCCACCTAGAGCCAGCTGCCACCTAGAGCCACTCTAGCACCTGCCTCACTTTCTGCCACAACCTGTGATCCAGCTGCCTCTCAGGCGTGTTCTGTGATTATTGAAAAGAGTCTGAAAGCAAGAGGCCACATTTTAGAGCAGATGGAACGGTGGAAATGTCTTGAGAATGCTTGTCTCTGATCCTGTGAAACTCCCCTTGGCACATTTGAGTCCTCGTGGTTGTCTGTGTTATAGGGGTGTGTTGGGGGATACATTTGGTGTGTGTTTCTTGGGGTGCAGCTGGAGTGGAGCTGCAGGTCGAGCTCTGGAGGAGCAGGAGCTCGAGCCCAAGGCAAGAGGCTGTGAACTGCAGACCCTTTGTGCAACCAAGGGCCGGGAGACCTGTGGCCCAGCCAGGCGAGGGACACTCAGAGACGTGGCAGGAGGCGATGAGTCCAGATTTTTCTGCCCTTAGACTGTGAGGGGATAAAAACCCAGGGGTTCCTTTGTTTGGGGTCCCTTTGTTTGAGGTCCCTCTGTTTGGGGTCCCTCCTTGGAGGCAGTAGCTCAAGCTAGTTATTGCACCATGATTACCTTATTTTAAGGGTCTGGACATCTGAGACTCAACGATAGGAAACCCAGAGTGGAGTTGGTGAGGAAACCTGATGTGACTGTGAGAGTGTGGGGAGGCAGCTGTGAAGGGGCCTCAGTCCCAGCTCAGGTGGTGGGACAGTGACTGTTAGAGTGGCTCCTGGATGGTTAGACAGGGCAGTTTCTTCAGTAAATGAACATAAGAATATCTGTATCAAGATCTTTGTAGCTCCTTCCTCTGACACTTGCCAAGAGGGGGTTCCCAGTTAGAACATGCAAACATAACGTGCATGTAGTGGTCTTTCTGAGAATGCTCCCACAGCCTCTCCGATGTGTTGCTAAGAGATTTTCTGAATCAGTGACAATGTCTTTGTATTTTACATCTAAACCTAACTTTTGTACTATGAATTTGTCCATTTCCTAGCGTCAAGTAGCTGCACACCAGAGGGACATGCACATCACTTTGGTGCAAAACCTAATGTATTCCATAGCAAAAGTTCTGTTTTGTGATCTGGTTAAAAAAAAAAAAAAAGAAGAACGAAAGAAATGCACAATTCTACAGTTTCAGCATTGTAAAGAACAGAGAGATTTGACTGAGATGTAGACTAAGGGTTATCTCCAGCATCTTGATTGTTCTAAAGCTCCCACAAGCCCCAGTGGTTCTCGACACTTAAAAAAGGCTCTGTCACTACAGGGACAGTGATGGGTCAGTGTACACAAGAAAGTCTTCAGCCACCCCTGGAAGTTGAGATCTGATCAGATCCGTAGTGCCTTGGAGATTGTGTAATGGAATTGTCACTACACTTGCTTAAACCCAGTTCACAAAGTTATTTATTCAAGTCTGAGGCCTACAGACATGTCTTACATTAAAAAAAAAAAATGAAAAGAAAGAATAAAAGAAGAGAGCAGGTATTGCTGTTGAAGAGCTATAAGTGAGCTTCCTGCTCTCAGTGACAGAAAAATCCACAGAGAAGAAGGTTGCAGATGAGATGAAAAATAGTAATTATTTTAGAGCAAAAAAATGAATGGGATTTGTCATAAATATAAACATTATAGATTCAGAGAATTCAACTCTGAGATTGTATTTGCAAAAAAACTGGAATAAGCCAATGTTAAGAAATTTAGACTCCCAGGCAGTGGCACATTGCCTCCAGCTTGAAATGAGGACATGTAAAAACTGTGTCAATTGGGTGTTAATTTGACTGCAGTCTCTGGGGTAAGAAAGTAGGCAATTTTTTATATTTCCCAGGAAGTGGGATGTTAACAATCTCCATGCCTGAAAAGTATGGTGGCACAAATAATGCACACATCACTTCCTAGAAGCAAAATTATAATTTTCCTGAAATACTGTGTGTACTGAAGGCTAAAATGAGAGAGATGATAACTTGATATTCGATCCAAATAAGCTGTGTGACAATGGGGTAAATACTACTCTCCTATATAAATTCTGGGGTAGGATGAGAGCTTGTTAGAAAGAATGCCTGAGAGAGAGGGTTCAGAGCATCAGAGGAAGTCACAGGAGTGCTGTGAGGCTTCACCAAGATGCAAGATGGTGCTGAGTTCACGAGCTAACACAGTACTGGCATGGGGTGAGACCCTGATGACACAGAAATGCCCTGTACAGTCTCAGCCAAGTCTACTGTAGGGGCAAGATATTCTTGAGCTTCAACTCACCCAATACAGCAAACCTTTGCTCTGCTCCAGACCTGAGACAGTGTGCTGCAGGGTCACCATGTGTGCCCAGCTGCCACACATTTCTGCCACCCTGCTTGCTCCTTTCTCTGATATGGCACTTTGCTGGCCCCTCCAAAACCCCAAAGGCAGCTGATGGTATTTCAGGCCTGCCATCAGTCCCAGTCATTCAGCTTCTTCCCTCTCCAAAATGTGCCAGCCTAATGTTCTTCCTCCAGAACTCCTCCCATCTGGCCTTGACCAGCGCCCCAGGGGCACTAGTGAGCCACCCACTTGCTTTTAGGTGTGACAGAACCTCACAAATCCATCCTACAGCACGTTGCCTCCCCAGGCCCTGTCTCCTGCACTTTGCAAACTTGATTTGCCAAATGTGAAACCCACATCAGCCTGGAGCCAGCATCTCTGGGCACAGCATGAGCTGCTTCGCCCAGACAAGGAGAGCCCCCAGCTGGCCCTGGCTCCAGAGCTTCCTGGGCTCTCCATGAGCACGCAGAGGGCTCTGCCTGCCAGGGGTGTGCTCTGCCCAGAGCCTCAGGCAGTGGCTGTGTCTGGCACTGCCTGTGCAAACAGGGCTGTCCTGGCTCCAGAGCACCTGGGCTCCAGGCTCTCCATGGCCTCTTGGCAAGGGGGATGTCCCTGCCTGGCTGCTGCCTGTTGGCTTCTTGTGACACACATGTCAGGAGCCAAAGGCCAGCCCAGAGCACTGTCCTGGCAGTGGCTCAGCCTCGATGGTGTCTGAGGCTGTGTGGCAGCAGTGTCTGCACACACCTTCTACTACCCTGAACCAAATGCCCTCCCACCTCTCCTGCTACCTGCACTGCCACGTGAGGGTGATAAAACACATCTTCTTTTCACTCAGGGAAGTACACTTTACTGTGGTTTGCCCTTTGACTGCCTGTTTTCTCCATATGGACCTGGTAAATGTCCCAAATAAACAAATTTGGCTCCCCTGTGCCAGACTTTTACCAATATTTTTCCGAGGACATACAGGGCTGGGCACTTTGATCACAAATNAGTCACAGGAGTGCTGTGAGGCTTCACCAAGATGCAAGATGGTGCTGAGTTCACGAGCTAACACAGTACTGGCATGGGGTGAGACCCTGATGACACAGAAATGCCCTGTACAGTCTCAGCCAAGTCTACTGTAGGGGCAAGATATTCTTGAGCTTCAACTCACCCAATACAGCAAACCTTTGCTCTGCTCCAGACCTGAGACAGTGTGCTGCAGGGTCACCATGTGTGCCCAGCTGCCACACATTTCTGCCACCCTGCTTGCTCCTTTCTCTGATATGGCACTTTGCTGGCCCCTCCAAAACCCCAAAGGCAGCTGATGGTATTTCAGGCCTGCCATCAGTCCCAGTCATTCAGCTTCTTCCCTCTCCAAAATGTGCCAGCCTAATGTTCTTCCTCCAGAACTCCTCCCATCTGGCCTTGACCAGCGCCCCAGGGGCACTAGTGAGCCACCCACTTGCTTTTAGGTGTGACAGAACCTCACAAATCCATCCTACAGCACGTTGCCTCCCCAGGCCCTGTCTCCTGCACTTTGCAAACTTGATTTGCCAAATGTGAAACCCACATCAGCCTGGAGCCAGCATCTCTGGGCACAGCATGAGCTGCTTCGCCCAGACAAGGAGAGCCCCCAGCTGGCCCTGGCTCCAGAGCTTCCTGGGCTCTCCATGAGCACGCAGAGGGCTCTGCCTGCCAGGGGTGTGCTCTGCCCAGAGCCTCAGGCAGTGGCTGTGTCTGGCACTGCCTGTGCAAACAGGGCTGTCCTGGCTCCAGAGCACCTGGGCTCCAGGCTCTCCATGGCCTCTTGGCAAGGGGGATGTCCCTGCCTGGCTGCTGCCTGTTGGCTTCTTGTGACACACATGTCAGGAGCCAAAGGCCAGCCCAGAGCACTGTCCTGGCAGTGGCTCAGCCTCGATGGTGTCTGAGGCTGTGTGGCAGCAGTGTCTGCACACACCTTCTACTACCCTGAACCAAATGCCCTCCCACCTCTCCTGCTACCTGCACTGCCACGTGAGGGTGATAAAACACATCTTCTTTTCACTCAGGGAAGTACACTTTACTGTGGTTTGCCCTTTGACTGCCTGTTTTCTCCATATGGACCTGGTAAATGTCCCAAATAAACAAATTTGGCTCCCCTGTGCCAGACTTTTACCAATATTTTTCCGAGGACATACAGGGCTGGGCACTTTGATCACAAATCTACCATTCTGGTGTTTTCTCTCCCTTTTATTTTGGTCTATTTGCTTTCCATCAAGCTTCCTCCCTGTCAGCACTGAGCAAATAACACGTGTGGCTAATACAGAGAAGAAATAGGGAGGCTGGTGCCTTCTCAGCCAGGTCAGCCAGAGGAACTTGCTAAATATGTTTGTCATTCACTTGTTGTCTCAGACACTGCCAGAATATTTTGAGCAGCAAAGGCCCCTGCAGCCCTGCAAGCTGAAGGGCATCAGCTGGCAGATTGGCTGTGTGCTGGGAAGCACTCCTTTCCCTACCTCCCAGTGCTCACTGCCTGCCTGTTTTCCACCTTAACAGCAGTTTTCCTGTGAGATTTGTTCCAGATTCTGTCTGTTCTGATCCAGCTGGATCAGGAATGCCACAGCTCCTTTGCCTGGACAGTCTTATCTGAAGAAGATGGCAGGTTAGTCTGTCTTAGCCTGCCTTTGACAAACTGCCTTTCATCCACTTTTCCTTGTCGTCTGGACTCTGTTGCAGGTCTTGCTGAGGGTCACAGCCCTCTGGACAGTCATTCCTTCCCCAGACTTTGTCATTCTCAGTCCTTACTCTAGTCCATACATGGTGTGTGCATGGTGTATGCAGGCAGGTCTGGAAATCCCTCCAGAAGGGGAGCTCAGCAGGTATGGTCCCAGTAGAACAGAAGTTCTCCCCAGCTTGTCATCTGGTCCCACTGAAGGTTGAACTCTGGTCTGGTCCCTGTAACGGCCACGTGAATACTGCATAGCAGGCACTCCAGAACGAGTTTTCAGTGGGCAGAATACTAACATCTTAGGATTCACAGAGGCATCCAGGACTGGCATGAGTGGTGGGAGAATCTTCTCTAGCCTCACTGAGAATTCCTTGCCATTCTGGATCATTTGGTCAGTCTAAATAAAAATTATAAATTTGAACCAGAATGGGGTTCAGCTAGAATAGGGGATATAGGTAAACTTCAGCTTTTTTGCCTACAGGCAGGCAGCAGGAAGGAACTGCCTTTGTTATCATGGAAGTTCACTTATATTTTTGATAGAAGGCTTTTACTACATGTGCCTGAGCCTTGGACTTGGTAAATATAATTCCCAGTCCTGAGAAAACTCCTTGAAGGTTGTCAGGGATTGGTGAACAGTAATGTTCTGTTTTGATGGTGAGCAGATGCTTTGTCTTGCCAGAGGGAGGACCATCCATGTGTGTATAAGGTAGGGCCTGATGTCTTGTGTGGTGAAGGGATTAAGGTGTTTAGTGTGGATGTGTCCTGAAGGAAGATGAAGGATGTTCCCCTCACTGTGCTCCCCACAGCCCCTGCTTTGCAAGGAGGAGCTGGAGGACCCTCATGGCCCTTGATGGACTTTCCTTCCAGGAATTCACTGTGAAGCTGGTTTCTCCTTTGTTTTTTTTTTCCCTGAGTTTTCCAAAAAGCTCACAGATAACACAGACAAACCTACCACTATTCCTATTTCACTTTTATACTACTTCGAATTATCTGATACACCAGATATTTTGCTCAAAAACCTTCCCCATGGGATCTGCAGCTTGCTAGTGCTGTTGTCAGCCATGCTGTCATATGAACAGGGCGTGTTGGAGGCACCAGTGCACCCTGTGGACCCTGATTAACTGTCTGGCAGGGAATATTCACACTCTGCTGCAGCAGCGTTTCTGCTGCCTCTGTGTAAAACGAGAGCTCCCAGGAATGTTAGCGCATGCTGAAAAGAAATGCTGATGCTCTGATCTGCTAGAGCAAAACTTCTCATCCCTACCCTTCTGCTAAGACATAGCTGAGTACTGGACCATTGCAATGGTAAGGACATACTTTGTATATAAAAACCAGTAAGAATCAGGTCAGACTAAAGTAAAGTGTATTTCTTGCAGGCTGTTTGTTTGCCATACTGCGGCTGGCATGATGATTTGCCCAGCAAAGAAACATGGTTTGGAGATCTATTAGGATCTATCCCTAATCCGTGCTGGTGCAGGGAATGAAAAAAAATAGTAAGAAACATGAACTGACCTCAGAATTTGAGAAAGTTGCTAATTTTCATAAGTAATGACAGGCTTGAATGAATCCTCTGGGATGAAAAGCAGTTCAGGATGTTCATTGCATGGGCTACGAGAGTAGAGAGCTAAAATCCATGGAAGTAGAGCATAATCCCCAGGATAATGCTGCTGGTGAAATTTGGGGGGCAGTTGTTTGGGTGGGGCTTTTTTTGGAGGGGAGGGTGAGGTGAGGCTGCTTTTTTTGTTTGTTAATTTGTATGAATTGGTGGCTTTTCTCTCTTCGAGTCCGGTTCCTCTAGTCTTAGTGGTTGCTATGCTTGTGATTTTGCTTCAGTTCATGGAAATCAAAGTGGTTACTTTTCCTGGTATGGACTGTTGTGAGTTACCTGTTTGTAAAGGTGATGCCATCCTTTTTCAGTGTGGATGCCAAGTGGCTTCCTGAAAAGCTGCAGTGGAAGATTATCTGCAGTTAAGGGGATGGTATCATTTCACTGAGCTGAGGAAGGTAAAAACTGTGACCTGGAATGTCAGGATAAACAGCTCTTGAAAGTGCATCAGAGTTAGCTAATCATCCTCCTTCTACCAGTAGAGCAAACATGAGAGGATGACATCTGAGCAGTGTTCTAAATAATATGAGAGTGATATAGAGGATAATTTTTTCACCACACACTGGAGCTTCAGTTACATAGAAGATGAGTAGGGTGGAAAGACTGAGAAGCCAACGGGAAGAAGATTAGTGCCTGGAAACATCTGAGATGTTGGAAAGTGAAGCAGAAATGACAGAAATCAGTGTTCAAAGTTCAGTATTAGAAAGAAAAGAAGACCAGCTTGTACTGAGAAAAGAAAACAAAAGGATGATGAGGTATGACTCACATAGAATAGAAACTCAAACACCTTGGTATGGAAGTATGTCAGCTGGATTTTCAAGCCTATCTCTTTTGAGGCTATAAAGGGAAATTAGACAGACATTTCATCACTTTTGCGGCAACCTTCTTTGTAAAAAATCTCCAAAAAATCATAGAATTGCAGAACAACCCAGGTTGGAAGGGACCTCAATAGATCACCTGGCCCAGACTTTCATGGGAAAGGGAGTCTAAGTGAGGTTATCTAGCAGAAATTATCTTCCAGAGAGTATGTACAGATGCTACAGCTCCTCCCAAGTGAGTTTCCTGCATCCTTTTGTTCTTATCACACCTCTGGTAAATGCAGCCACTATTCTGCACCTGGGAACAGCAGCTACTTGCACTGTGATCCAGATACTTGGAGAGGGCTGATGTAACTTGCAAACGCTCTCTCAGATGATCAAAAGCAGCAGAGTTAAGTCCAGGGTCAGGTACCAACAGCCAAATGATGTTAAACTGTTTGCTCTCTTCCCTTCTCTTTTTCTTCCTCCCTTCCTTCCACCTCTAGTTTCTGTCTCTTTCTCCCCTCCTCTTCATGAATTTTCTTGCTTCCCATCTCAATATTTCTTTCTCAATCTTGCTCTCTTTCTCATCTTTCTCAGTCTCTTCCTCTTTTTTCTCTGTTGTTTTCTGCATTTCACTCTCTTTCTCTATTTCTTTCTCTCAGTATCTACCCAACCCACCTGTCCTCTGCTCTCCCTCTCCTTCTCCCTCTCCTGCTCCATCTGCCTCTCCCTCCTTTGCTTCTCTCTTCCTTTCTCTTTCATTCTCTGCCCCCTTCTTTTCTGCCATTGGGGAAGAAAGCCCTTTCTGGTCAAGGCAATGTTGCTGTGGGCTGAGGGCCTAGACAATGAGTACTTGGAGAGCTGGAAAGCTGAATTGTTGGCAAGAAGCCTCTGTGAGCAACCTGTGTCTTCGGGTCAGAAATACTTTCTCCATGTCTTAGTGCCTCTTAAAGTGCTGATGCTTTTGTGCCCAGGAGACACAGTTGTCCACGCCCAAGCTGTTGAAGGTCAGAGAACTGCATCGTCCACATGAGGCAGCAGCTCTAGTGGAGCTCATCAGCTGCATCTATTTTAAACCTTCTCTTAGAGATGTTCCTTTATGCCTTTTATGGGCCCATGTTTTTCCCAAGATCAGTTACCTGTGCATCAGCACATTTCAGACCACAAGCAGCCTGACTCCAGAAATAGTGTGTTGATGCAAAATGACTCCTGTCTTCCAGCTAAGGCAGCAAATCAAAAGTGAGGAGAAATTGGTTTTCCTTCCTCCTCCCTTTAATATTCCACTCAGATTCCAAAAGGTCTCCAGCCATGCTTTCCAGGATGGCTGGTGGCAGGGCCAGGTCAGCACAGTGCAATGGGGGTGATTTCTCTCCCTTTCCCACCTGTGCAGTTGGAATTCTGGCCCAAGGTGATGTCTCTTAAGGAACCTGTGATTACCTTTCATTAGCTGAGCATTTAGGAACAAATCCTCAGGCTCTAATTTCTTACAGGTGAGAGAGGAGCCCCAACAGTTTCATGTGCTTCAGGTGCATCATGATTCTCCCACAGTCAGTGCAGCTTGTTCATTTTGGAGGATGATTGTAATATTGTCCAAAAGGAACAGGGATATTTGGCATTGAAATATGGTCCCCGAAGTTGTTGTGGTATTTACTAGTCTGTCAGCAGGTTTAAAGAGGTACAGATGGAGCTGGAAATACTTCTCCGTGTTTTCACTGAGCCACAGTTGCAATACACTGACCTTTGAATTAAGTTCTTGGGGTTGTTTGTTGGTTTGTTTGTTTAAAGAAATATGTGCTTTAGAGCAAACAAAATTCTCTTGCTTTCTTCCAAGGTGTGTCAGGTAAGGATTTGTTTGGAAAGAAAGAATCCCACCTATTTCTTGGGAGCCTATTTTGGGAAGGGAAAAGGAGAGGAGTCATTTCCCTTCTTTGTTGCCCAGATATCACTGGCACTGATGAAGTTTTCACAGCTTCACACATAGAGATGATGTCTCTGAGGAGCATCACTTACAGTGACACAAGAGTCAATACAGGGCGTCATCTTTTCCTTAAATATATTTAGCTGCTGCCTGGCAAACGACTTCCATATTTAGTTGTAACATGGAAGGATTCCTTGGGTGTAAACCTCAGTGTTTGGGAGGAGTATGACCTCCCTATCCTGAATGCTGCTGCTGCACACACACTGACTGCTGTGGTGCAGTGCAAAAGGCTTCCTTCCTTCTGTCTTCTCACCATCTCCTTTCTGACAATCCCAGCTCCCTTCCCCAGCAGTTTCAGAGCTCTTTGAAGCACTCCTTTTAAATAAAGAGGTGTAGACCTAGCCAGGAACCTTGAGGGACCCACAAATGTGCCTGTAGTGTGATAGAGCCAGGTCTCCTTTACAATGGTAAAGTGGAAAATGGTATCTGTATGTAGAATGTACCCTGGGCAGCTATGAGATGTGCCTGGGTCCAGTACTGCCACAAAGGTGGTTCTCTAATTTAAGTACTGCTTCTTGCCTTGCAGGAAACAGCCTGTCATTTAAGACTTCAGACCAGTACACCTTGTGTAGATGTCTTGTTTCTTCTCTGCCGAGCCCAAATACAGTTGGTATCTACATTCTACTTATCCAGTGCTGCAAGAGTCAGGCAGGTAGGATATAGTTTTTCATTATTATTTATGGATTTTTATCTCTGTAAAGTGTTAGATTTTATGGTATCTTGCAAGTTGTAATGTTCTCAGTATAATTCTCACTTGAAGACTTTTCTTGCATGATGAAAACCAGCTCCTTTATCTTTTTGTATTTGTACATAACTCTTAATTATTCCTTAGCACAAAAGCTCATATATTTCAGTACTGGAAAACACTATACAGTACTGCAGCTGTTCCCAGATTCTTCTGGTGGCTCTACACATTACACTGCTTGGGGATTATCCCCTTATTCAACTTCTACCAAGCTGTTCATTAAATTCAATTTCATTTACAACAGGAACATATTGTATGAATATTCGCTATTGTGTCCCACAGAGGAAGTAAGGCACTGCAATATCCTCACATCCAAATAATATATCATTTGTTTTTCTTTAGAACTGATTGTTAACACCTTATTCATGAAGTTATTAACAAGGCTGTATGATCTTTAAATTTGCTCAGGGACGAGCCACTCTCTAGAGTTTCTGGCCTCCGCCAGCCTTGTTCTAAGGCAGCACATCAGTCCTTGCCTGAGTTCCTCTGTAAGGACTCAGAGACATCCAGATGCTTTTGGGATTACAGATGTTTTCCCTTGGGGCAACTTGCCTCTAAATACCACTTGCCCAAGTGATAATGGGACCATCAATGAGAACCTCTGAGTACAGTACCCATGTAGAAACACAACTCAACGGCAAAAATATTTTTGCTATGCCAGGAGAGAAAAGGTACTTATCCTGCCTTTGTCCTAGTCCTCTTCCTGTATGGGAATTAAATTAGTCTTATTCCCTCCTTGGTAATGGAGTAAGACACAGTGGAGAAATACTAGAGATGGGATAAGTAAAGCTCTACTGTTACCCGAGGGTTAAAGTGAAATAAATATTTCATCTGAAAATGCCCCAAACTTGTGTAACTGCAGAATTGAATTGTAATGACCAAAATCACTGATTCTGTTGTATATGCGAAGAAATCTATGGTCTTTATTCTCTACATATTGACATGGTTATGAACACTTGCAGAAGGAAGTGACAGAGGGTTCACATTTTGTGCAGCCCTCAGGTCACTTTGCTGCCTCATGACATTCTCACTCTTCTTCTCCTATTTTCTTGCCCTGAAACTCCCGGCTCTTGGCTCGGAGCTTGTTGACCTGTGACTCTGCAATGTCAGCCCGCTCCTCGGCTTCCTCCAGCTCGTGCTGGATCTTGCGGAACTTGGAGAGGTTGACATTGGACAGCTCCTCCTGTGTGGGGAAAGGGAATCAGGGGTGAGGAGCCCAGAGCAGGGGTTTCACTCCTGCTGCAAGTCAACCTTGTAGGGCTGCAAATCTCCATCCCCCTCCCACGCCTGCTCACACATCAGCCTCACACAGAGCTCCTCATCCTCCCCTTTTCAGGACCCTACTGGGACAAGCTGCACCAGGACTGCATAACATGTAAGGAGCAATTTCATGATTTTGGTTTGCCATTTCTGTACTTACTCTCTCACAACTTCCTGCCCAATTGTCAGTGTGACTTACTGGGCTGAGAAGACCGTGAAGCCTTCTGATGCTGCTGATTAGCAAAGATGCAGGAACTTGTGTCAGTCAGTGGGTGTGGCCCCTGGCTTTGTTTACTCTGACCTCCTGTGTGAAACAGGCTGCAGAACTTCCCTTAATGAACGTCCCTGAC
>VZTG01008618.1:0-11672 GCA_013397845.1 Melanocharis versteri | reverse complement strand
TGAAATGAAATGAAGTAAGTTTTATGCATGTTGCATTTTAACAAGTCTGCTGTCTCATTGGAATGCACTGCCTTCTTGTGCTACATTTTATTTTTGGAATTTAATAAGGCGCCTGTCATATCTGCCTCAAGGCTAAAGAATATCATGAGGGAGAAATCCAAAGTACTGTCATGTTTGACTGACAGGGGGCCAATTTTAATTTTTTTATGGGAGGTGGCTGATATTAACAGGCTGTAGTGCTGAAGATGCACTGCTCTACCATCTGCTTTAAACACCCTGTGTTGATGAGCCAGTAATGACGTTGCTCGGTGACATTTATCAGGTGAATTTGGCTCTGACACTCAGTAGAGGATTTTCATTAAAAAATTAATTCCGTGCATTTTATAGTGAAGCCTATTGTGATGATAGATTCTGGTACGGTGCCATGTATCTCCAGAAGCTGTTCTAATTACCTGAGAAACTTGGGAAAGCAATAAACTACTACTTTCCATTTCTTGTGTGTACTCCCTTAGCATATAATTAACACACTGACTCACTTAGCTTAAATCTCTGAAGATCTATGTCTATGTGATGATTACTAGCTCTTCAAAGTAATAAGCAAATGCACCTCAGTGGCTCAGTGGTTGAATGGCAGCAGGCTCTGCAGCCTTTGTGAAGTGCAGTCTGAGGGTGGCATTCCCTAAATGCTCACTGGAAAAGTGGGTAGGATACAGTAATAGTGTAAATGCTTCAACTTAGGCAAATGTTTTAAAAAACCCACCCAGCTTCCAAGAGAAGATCTAATAAAATATTCCATCAACCTCTTGAATCTAATGAGAGAAAAAAATGCTTCTGATCACCAAAGTCTTTTTTCAATATTTATTGTAACTTCTTTCATCTTGGTTAACTTTATTTCTCATTAGCTAAACGTTAGGAAAAAAAATCTTTTCTGAGAAATTAACTCAGATTCCTTAAGAAGCAGAATGCCTTAATTATATTTCGCATTTTATCTAGCATCTTTTCATGTTCTTAGACATTTCAGATCTGCATGTATCCTTCTCTGCTTCAGAATGACTTTCAGGTGACCTGGGAGGAGCAAGTAGCCTTACCATAACTTTTCAAGCCCCTACAAGTGCACCCTGGCAGGGGGTGCCACTTCCACTGACGATCTTGGTGAAAGAGGAGAGACTTAATAAAACACAGTAAGAGGGGCTGTGGCTCAGCGTTCATCAATACTCATCTCTGTTAAGCCAGATTATTTTGCAGTGACTGTTTGCTTTGAATCAAGGCTGAGCACAAGTTTTCCTGAATTTGTTGTAGCACATGATAAGGGGTTTTGTGCCAAGTTTATGTGCCTAAGTAGGAGAGATGGTGCTTCCCTCAGCTTACAGCTAAAGTACCATACACAGACCATTGCAGGTGCAGCGTGAAGTCTACTAAGGCCAGATTTACTGTATCATGGCATATGATGATATCACCTTGTATAATTGGGGACATGATATCTAAGCAGAGCAGCTGGAGGAACAACTGCACTGAGAAAACAGATCAGGCAGATTGCATAGCGTTATGCTGCTGGTAATCAAAATACTTAAGAACAGCTTAATGCAAACCAGGTGAGTTACCCATTAATCTCTCTGGAGATGGTTTGATTAGCCATTTCATCAAGTCAGATGATTTTAGATTACAAACAGTCTATATAAAGTATTAAGACTTTTTTTTTAAAGTAGTCTCTTGTGTTTTATAGTGATTGGAGGGGTTTATTATTTAGAAACAGACTATAAAATTCTTATCAGCATTTTTACAGAAAATTTATAAGGAGTTTTCAAACAGATTTCTCGACCTTTTGGAGGGGGGAAGTGTGTTAATTCTTTGATATTCTGCAGTGTTTTTCCGTCCTTCTGTTACACAGCAATACTTCTTTATTGTCTGGTTTAGTAACATGAATACTTACAAGTGTATTTGGCTCAGCAAATCATTCGGTGAAGAACTGGTGATACCCTACACCTGCCTTGGGAGTCATATACTAGTGAGAGAGGGTGAAAAACAATACTTACTTAATTGGAGTCCTGAAAGAAGTAATTTTGTGACCTTTTGAGAAAGGACTGTTTTGGGAGCATTTTCACAGCAGCCAAGTGCCCAGTGCATGTATCACTTTCACGTGTACCTGCCTGCTGACCAATCCTGCGGAGGTCACCCGGGCCAGGCCTTCCAGCAGCTTTTCTGGTCAGGGACCCTGGTAGGCACCCACTCGATCCATCCCTGGCTGCCACCCGATGTCCCTGTCCCCTCTGGCACAGCTCCCTCGCTCCCTGAAGGGAAACCAGCCGAAGGGAAGTGCTGGATAGCTGGGAGATGGTATAAGGCAGAAGGGGCTTGCTCTGATGCCTAAAAGAAGGCTACCTGGAACAGAGGCTGGACAGAGTTAAAGAATAAAATAGATGTTTATTGAAAGGCCTTCACAGGACACACCCTGGGAGTACAAAAGTCTGGCCAAGACTACACCTAAGATGGACCCCCAAGATGGACCCCAGGTCACGGGTTCTCGCCCTTTTTATAAGTTTTGGCCCATTTACATATTCGGGCCAACTGTCCAACCACAGCTTCAGTCCACGCAGTCCCATCCTTTCGGACTGTCCCCTCTCAATCCATGGCTGTTTACATTCTTGGGGTCTGAAGCTGCAAATGTCCTTGGTTCTTCGGGCTGGAAACGGTGTGTTTTGTCTAGCCAGGCTAGGAGAAGAGCTGTTAGCACTACACATGAAGCCCAGAGTTACAGATACACTAACGCAGTATAAAATCTAAAAAATATGAAAGTTAAAACTAAAGGTATCAGCTCAAATGCAGTTTGCTCCTTGGAGATATTTGGTTTCTTACCCTTCCTTTCCCTGCCCTTCCCAAGCAGTGATTTTTCCGTCTGGCTGCCGTGACCAGGTGTTGGTGCTCCTGTCACCTCTGGCCCTCCTGCTGGTGGTGCAGGCAGAGTTAAATAAGCGTGTGGCTGCCTGCTGCTGAGCCCAGCCAGCTCACTCCCAACCTGAGCAGATGGTTGTGCTGCTCAGCCTTCAGAGACAGGCTCTTTCCTTTCTACGAGCAAATTAACCCATGGCTGGAGGCTCGTGGAAGTGTGGGTTTTTTGCTTGCTTTTTTGTTTCTTGCTTGTTTTCACACATAAAGGCCTGTGGGGCCTAAACAGGGGTTCGTCAGTGTGAAAATTCAGCAAAATAGTAATGACTGTCACAACACGAACTGTAATTTAAATATTAGTGTAAACCCTAAGCAAACCGGAGACTTTTTTGTTGTTGTTGTTCATTTTCAGCTGTTTCCTGTTCATTTACTCACCCACCTCTCAAGGCTCTGATTGTTTCAGGTTTGCAGCACATTGGGGCGAATGTCATTGTTCTTTACAGGGGAACATCTTTAAAGCCATGAGGTTTTTTTAATCCCTAGCTGCTGGTTGTGAGTGAAAAACCATGACACAGAATATGTCTTGTTTGCCTGGGTCTTTCATTTAAAGAGAAAAAACAACAACCCACCTCTGCTGGTGGAATGGTTTCTTGCTTTTTTCCTCTCACCTTGTCAAAGAAGAAGTTGGTCCTGGACTCGCTAAGCCTTTTTGGCAAAATCGGCATTAATTGCTGTTCATTTCAGCCACACTTCTGTAATAATTTCATACTTGCAGAAACAGAGAGGTAGATTAGGTGCATCCCTAGAGTTCTGCAATTGGAGTTAAGAGCAAGAAAAAAATTACTGTCCTGAAGGAAAAAAGTGTAAAGTGGGTGCCTTCCTCTCCCCCCTCTCCCTCGTTTTTTTTTTTCCCTCCTTATTTTCTCTGTGAGTACACAGCACCAGCAGCTGGCTGAGGCCAGATCTTCAATAGAACAGGGATTCTGAGGAGAAGAAAGTGCTGGAGAAATAGAAGGAGGAATACATTTTCCTTTGATCAGAAGAGAGTATGTCTGAGTTAGCAGAAATCCTTCTATGGTTGTCAGCAGGTTAATGCAAGAACTAATGATTTTATGATATTAGTAGTTGAAGCAGTGGTGTTGCAATCATATAAAATATATTAAGGATTTTAAAACTATTTTCATCAGACCAGGACTATCTGTTTGTCTGTGTCTATTTTTTCAGCATTTTCAGCTGTTGAAGTGAAGGATGCTTCCTTCCCTTTTCAACCATGTATGATCTTGAACTTTGAAAGAAATCTAGTGAGTACCTTAAAACCTGGTGTTTCTGCAACAAAAAATCAACGAACCATTAGCTCTGCTGCTCAAGTTTTGCATCCCTCGCTTGGTAGGGCATTATAATGGTGTCAGAGGGTACGAATCCGCATGAAGAGAGGCAGAAAAAAGTCCTGCTTTAGTCCAAAGGTTATCATGCCATTGTAAAGGGATTACAGGAGAAGGGACAGAGTGCCCTTAAATGGAGCAGCAGGGTCCAGAGGAATTCCTTGTGCAGCTCTCTGCTGCATAGTGGAAACAACTTGCATGAGGTAGAGGAATTGCATAAAACCCAAGATTTTATAAGAACAGCAAGGAGATGATATAGGCTTTAAATTTTGGCATGACTGCTCATGACAATCTGTGGGTTGAAGCATCCAGACCACTTGGATTTGAAAGCATCTAGATGAATGTTAGTTTGTGTTTGGACCCAGCAGAAAGAGCTATCTTGTGTGTACTGGCTTATGCAAAAAGCAACAGTTTGGCTTCAGTGAATAAGTACTTTTTGATTCCCTCCTTTTTCCCCTTAGGATGCAAAAGGACAGATGATTGTTAGCAGAGATAATAAGCTACATAGTAATACTGGAAAGAGTGCACTGAATAAATAAAGGCTGGTCTAGATGCTAAGAAAGCTGTGTACAAATTGTAACGTTCTCGCTGAAATGCAATGTCTCTCTGGGTGAAGCAGGCAGACTAACCAGATGCACTTATCAGACACTGCTGCCAACAATTTGCTTGTTTTTTTTTCTCTGAGTGCTGAAAGATGTAATTCTTTATGGATAACAGTTCTAGTGACATGTATCCTTTTCTCCTTTTTCTTTTTTTTCCCCCACAGTTCTTTTTTTTAATTCCGGTTGTGTAACTCTATTGATCTACAAATAAAACCACAACTTTTCCCTTTCAATAAGTGGATGGGAAATAAATGGAAAGGCCCTGAAAAGACAAATATTTGACAAGACAAACCGATTGGCATTTACACCAGGGAAGCTAAGGTTGCACTGGTGCCTCATTGTTCAGTTCTCTCCACAGGAAATATTTCCAGATTAGACTCTGTGGACTCAGAATTGTGATTGATACAGGGGGTGTAACCTCTAATGTTAATGTGTTCATGCCCTTTTTTTGACATGAACAAGTGATGCTCCAACAACTTCTGGCTGTGTTTTCTACATTAGGACTAAAGTTAAGGGATAAAAATATTACAAGAGATTTTCATAACACCTCAAAAAGTTAATGCCTTTTCCATTAAAGTCCTGATGTGCTCAGGAAGAAGAGTAGTGTTACTAGCTTAGTTATGTCAGCATGGTGTTGTACCCTTTTTAAATGCATCGGAGTGAACACCTCATAGATATGAGGCATATGTATACAATTTAGTAGAAGTTTTCTCTGTTTTATACTATACACTGTATGAAATCACTGTCCTGTGAGGTTCTGCTGCCTTCAGCAGACTTCCAAAACTAGTCTGTCCTTTTTGAAGTGCCATGTTCTGCAACACGTAATGAAGAGTGTTTTCTAGTTAAGCCAATTTTCAACTTTTTCTGGCATGAGTTACATCTAAATAAAAAAAACCTCAAAAATTTAATATATTTAATGTCAGGGCATTTAAGTAATAGTAGCCCAATGTTACTTAAATTTGTAAGCAAAATGTAAATACACCACTCAACTAGGGAAAATAAGAAATAAGCTTTAAGTTTAAGTTTTAATAAGCTTTTAAGTTTAAGTTTCATAAAACTGACAATTTCAGAGACTAAAAGAGGTAACAAATCACCTGAAATAAAAAGAGGTCTTATCTTCTTCTGTATGAGAAAGTTCACTTGCTTTTCTCATTTGTCCAGTTTCATAACCAAAACCTGTGTTGAGCTTCTGATTCTTCATCTTAAAGGGTCACACTGGGTTTTCACAGATTAAATGTATCCCATAATTGCCCAGAGCTGGGCAGCAATAATGCATATATTGCAAGAAGGAACAAATGTAATCCACTGAGAAGATAGGATCCACTAAAGTATGCATCCAGTTTCCTGAGCATTGTAGAAGTGATTGTACTGGAATGAGAGGATCTGCTGGAAGCTGCAGGTATTTCTGTGTGCACAACAGGACACCAGCCTTTTGAAGTCTATCAGCTGACTTCAGTGGACACTGTCTTCAGATTTCTTTTTGAGTTTGATTTTTTTTAAATGGGTGGTAGTTTCAGTAGACATAGCTTCAATCATAAAATGTAGTATCATAGTGAGAGTAGACTGAAATCTCCAGGAACCTGAGCTTTCCCAGTAACAGCTGTGGCCACTGCTGAATTTTTAATTTCTATTTTGTGATTTTTTTTTAAGGGTTTTTTTTTTTTTTTTTTTCAGGTAAAATTCTTCTGGAGCAGCACTTATAGTAATAGAAATGCAATTGAAGTTCAAGTCAATTTGCAGTAATTTACTCTTGCAGTGCCAGTGTAATTTCAGATATGGAACATGATCTGATGATTGATTCAGCATTTTTCTATCATTCTATAAAGAATTTTGAAACAGTAACTGTAAACATCTGTGTAATTTTCTTCCCTTTTCAGTCGCCTCATTTGGTCTGCTTTGCCCACACTAGGAAAGATGACTGTAGATTCTGGTTTATAACAGGTGGTGAAAAAGCTGAAAATATTCTTGGTCAATATAGAGGGTGTCCAAGTATTTTTCATCTTTAAAAAGAATGAGCCCAATTTACAACTCTTGAGGTCTGCAGATAATCTGTGAGATGAATTTGCTGCTATCTGTTGTGTGTAGCAAGTACAAATGTACACTTAGATATAGATGGGTTGTGTGATTTATGTATAAAAACTCATGATGCTTGATCATGTCAAAAAGATGGAATCTTTGGTTTATTCCCCTTTGTCTTTGCCTGCCAGAGTTCTGTGTTAAGCAGCTCTAGGGTGTGGCTGTTATCCGTTCAGTCGTGTCATGTGTGAACTTTTTGCTCTGCCATACATTTTCCTTTGTGACGTAGATGAAAGTCACAAGATTTGGGAAAAAACTGTATTTTTCAAATGGAGAAGGGATCACTAGCCTACTTGCTAGTAGATGCCTGGCTATTGGCAGGCAAAACTAGGACAATATTGTCATTTATTTAAAAAGGTAGAAGCTATGACTTCCTGCTTTGAAAGTACATACAAAACTCTAAGTGTAATTTGTTTTCTTTTTTTTTTTTCAATGGTACTTGCTCTTAGAAATGAAGGGTCTTACTCTGCAAAAGTAGGATCCTAGGATTGAAAGTGAGTAGGTGAATGTATATATCAAATGTTAATAAATTGGACAGCACTCTCTTCATGGAAATCTGTTATTCCGTGCTTAGCTTTGGCGTCACTCTTTTGAGGGACGAAGAGACTCTCATTTGACCTCTGCCTCTGCCCTTCCAGAGCCAGCACTTACAGCCACATGTGGAATAACAGCTGGTGGCTGCAAAGTCCAGGTGCAGGTGTCAGGAGCATATTTTTCCAGCTGTGCCATCTAAACATTTTCTTTTTTTGTGTCTTAGCTGTCTTCACTTCTGGCTTTGGTGGACAGGGGAACAGCCCATGGGATGTTTGGTGGGCCAATCCGTTTAAGACAGTGCCTTGTCATCCTTGATGCTTTTTGCATTGAATCACTTTTAAGTGAGAGTGATTTAACTCAATTTGTGCTTCATTTGAAAGAAACAGAACAGTTGGTCTTGAAATTTGGGAAGGCCACTGGGTATGTTAAATATTCCATAAACACAGTCTGCTGTAGATTTTTTACTCTGAAGATCATTTATAGGTCAGAAATAAAGTTGCTATCTTCTTGTCTCAAAACACTTCACATAATTGTATTATTTTATCTCTTTGTGATTTGATAGTACCTCTGAAGCTTTTCCCAGAGCAGGTGGCAGTGTTTCCTTGGCATCAAGTGTTAGGTCAGAAGCATAAAGGTATACTGGATTGTTAATGAAAAGTTAAGTAGTGTATAAAAACTTTCTTCTAATATAATAGAAATACTCATCAGTTTTTTCATTGATAAGGTTCTTAAATAAAAAAAAAAGGCCAAAAAAACCCAACAAAGATATAGTAGGATTTTCTGTAGCTTAAATTGCTTTCTGTTTTTTCCCTTACTACGCTGGGGGATGTAGTTGTAATATACATAAATTGCTTCAAAATTAAACAGGCTTCTATGACATGGAATTGTAAAATGTCCAAAAATTCAGTGTTACAGTGCAAGTGTACTCTGTCAAGAAAATACGTAGTTGGGAGGGTTGGACCAATTTGACAATTAGAAGTGATTGAGGACTTGTCTCAAAGGAGAGATCGCTTTTAGGGCACTGGAAAGCTGCCTGTGTAACATGAGTTCACACAAAGTTATGTGTCAGCGAGCTATGCAGACCCAGGCCTTCTTGGAAACTTTATGCTGCCCTATAAAAAAATGCCAAAGCTGGCTGTGAGTGGAGCCTGGGTCCTGCTTGGACCCTGCCCCGAGCCTCAGTGACAGGGAGGCAAAATCCACCTCTTGCAGAGATGCTTTGTGAGGCCGAGGAGCAGCTGAGCAGGGCTCTGCCCAGCCTGCTCCCAGCCTGACCCGCAGGACACTTCTCGGGGTGAGGAGGAGGTCACTTCATTTTGCAAACCCAGCAAGCCATTCAATCCACAAGTGGTGCCGGGGGTGCCAATTAGCGGCAGCTGGACCGGTGGGGCTGGGATGTGGGCAGCTGGGAGCCGGACCCAGACAGCCCTCTCCTGCCACGTGGAAGCAAAAAATTACAAAGGAAAACAGCAACGTGCTTTATGCTTTCTGGATGATTAATTTATTTTTATTCTCTCAGTCACCTTTTGGTGGTTTGTTTGTTTGTTTACTTTTTTCCCTTTCTCTGTTTATTTCCGTTTTGTTCTGTTCCTTCCCACACAATGCTGGTTGTGGTACTTATTCAGCACAGCGTTCAAGATCATCTTCTCTAGCCAGGGCTTGCTCATTATTTAAGAGGATGTGAAAACAGGCTAGACTAGAGAAGAAACTGGTAATCCTGTATGAACCACAGTAAAGCATAAGAAATACTTCAGTGAAAAACTTCTGAACGTATTTTTTGACGTGCAAGCTGAGCCAATAATTGGGTTCAAATCCTATTGACAGTCTGAGAGCACAGTTAAAATGTCTGAAGTTATCTTCATGCTCAGAAGAGAGGGCAAAGGCTGTAAGCTGAGTAACTCTCCCATCCTTAGACAAAGTCTGTCTGGGTCATGTTTTAGGAAGCTACTGTGGACAGGCTTCTTTTACTGTCTCCCCTACTCTAAGTTGGAATTATTTTATCATTTCCTGTGTGAATAACTGGAAAGTCTGATATATAAAAAAGGTGCCTAAGTCCTAATGACTAAGATTTTTCCTGAAACCTTTGCATTTCAGATTTCAAAAGATTTTTTAAAATCTTTGAAACACTATGAAGGTGTTCCTTTTTTGAAAGGATCCTTGACAGAAGTACACTATCTCAAACCTGTCTGTTTTCTCAAATAATGAGTAAAGGGAACTGGATCATCAGACTTGTTTTAGTCTCTACCGCAACATAGCTTAAGTGAAACCTTGAAGTGCTTCCTTTTGGAGTTTGGCAACCACACGTACAAAAAAATATGTCATAAGTAAAAGTACATATTACCTCATCTGTAGGAAACCCTATAAAGTGTAGCAGCTCCTTTATGTTGCCCTGGTGCCAAAGAACACATTTCAGACTTCATCTTCTGTATAAGTAAGATTTGCAAAGAGTTTACTGGTGTTCAGTAAAATACTATTTGTCTGACTGGATTAATCTCAGCACTACTGAAATATAGTACCTTGAGGCTGCCCAATGTGGTAGTTTTCACTGCTTCAATTTTGTACATTTTCTCTTTAGCTGGAAAAAATATATTTGTCATTGAACGCCTTTTACAGGTACGTTCACTAGCTTTTGTAATGCACAGAGCAGCTCTGCCATGGAAACAAGTCTTGCATAAGTTGGAATGACATCAAACAGATGACCTTTTCATGACTGCTTCAGCCTTCCAGAGTACCTGTGTTCAGGACTTAAAGGCAAGACCCTGTGGAGGATGTAATATCATCCAGAAAGCACTTTCTGTGTATGTGCATGTACATGTCTCTATCTATAGACAGGGGCGTTAAGAAATTAAAATTTGCATCCATAATCCAAACAAAAAGAGACTTACATGCCCGGATGCTTCAGATGCTCACTCATCACCTCACTTCTCTCTTAGTGAAGTCATTGGCCCAAGTTTGGTACGAGTGCATGATTGGACCTTGAAAGACATTAGCAAGTTTTTCAGCATGCCAAGTCTCCCACCAAAAAAAAATAAGCCTTTTGTCTGGGAGCTTGAATGCAATAAAAGATAAAAAGGTCTGTCTTCTGGCTCCTCATTGTCACCTCGCTGGTGGAGATGAAGTTCTTTTCCATTTAGAAATACTGCCTATGTCAATTCACGTACTCATAACGTCTGCTTCAGCTAGGGAGGGTAAAATAAATGCCTTCCATTTTTTTATTATGTAGGGCACGACCACACTTCAGCAGTTAAAATGAACATTAAGATGATATTGCTTGTTTTTTGAGGACTGTTGTCCTGGTTTAGGGCAAATTTATGGAGGAAAACCCCCCACCGGTTCGGGAGACAAAAGAAAATCTCCTCCGAGATAAGTGGAAAAAAGGAACTTGTTTATTTAACAGCAAAACACCCACAAACACGGAAAATTGAACAGTATCAAACAGGGGAACCTCTCGTTGTCCTGGAGAGATGGCTAATTCAGGAAAAGAGTTCTTTTCGGGGGTGTACCTCGGCTCGATCAGTCTCTTCAGCAGTTCTTCTTGGGCTGGAGAAATGCAGCTTCCGGCGCCGGCTGGGCCCAGCAGCGAGCTCCTGGCGTTTCTCCTGGGTTTTCGGTCCGGAGCAGGGCTGGTTAGTCCACGGGATGAANCATTGATTTTAAGCCTAGTCTGGTTTAGGAATGAGGTACACAAGGTCTTAACTACCTTTGACGTCTAGGTAGTTGAGGAAGTGGCATATCAGCAGCAACGGGATAATTTTGGATTCAAAATAAGCTCTTTTGTGCAGCTGATGACACCTAAAAGTCTGTTGATGTAGGTGTTGTCATTCCATTCTTTGGGTATGTTAACAGATCCAAAGCTGGGCTGTGATGTGAGTGGAAGTGTGAAAGTTAGAATCGGCAGGGTCCTTCTGCAGGCAGCAGTTCCAACATCATTAGCTGCCCATATAGGATTGGGCATTTGTATAAATGCACACACACAAAAATAAGACTGTTAAAGCCCACTTCTGAAACTCACATATTTTCACCTTACGACTTGCTGTGTGTCATCCTGGTAGGAGATTGTATCTGCTTGAGAAGGAAATAAGGCCAGCAGAACAAGCCGAGGTGTGTTTGTTAGTAAATTTTGTTAGTACATCTGTCTGCAACAAAATCCTATTGTGGGAAAGGCTAGGCCAGTGTACGTGGATGAAGTGAACAA
>VZTG01008604.1:0-56419 GCA_013397845.1 Melanocharis versteri | reverse complement strand
GGAGGGAGGGAGCCCGGCACCCCTGCCCTCCCCTTCCCTCCGCACTGTCCCGCGGGGTCCTCCCTGTCCCCCCGCTTCCCCGGGGTCTGCGGGCGGAGAGGCTGAGATGAATGGGCGGCTCTCCGCCCTCTGCTGTGCTGCAGACCGCTGCGTCCAAGCAGCCTGGAACCGGACTCGGCATCCCCGGGCCGGACTGGATCCTGCAGCGGCCGCCCATGGGTCCTTTCCCTCTGAATCCTGTGCCCCTGGGTCCCCTAACCCTGGCAAGAGCAAGTACCAAGCCGACAGTGAGCTGACCGTGACATCGGGTCACTGCCACCGTCCCTGCGGTCACTGTGGTCCAGTTGGCTTTCCCATTCTCTAGCTTAGATACAAAGAGCTGTCAGCTCGCTGCTTCCTCTCTGCCGTAGCACCCGTGCTTCTTGGAGCTCATCGCTTTCCTGCTGTTAAATCCCTGCTTTGGCCACCGAACTTACTTTCTGGCACAGTGTTACGATGTATAGAACGGGTCATTCAGAATCAGGATTGCTTAGCAGCTCTATTTATGTTAAACTTGCTGTGGACTCCGTTAGTATATTGGTGGGAACAGCTGTTTATTCAGTTAAGGAAGAACTGCCATCCCTGGAAACCAAACGCAGAAACATAAAATAGTGCAGCACAGACCAAGTGATTTTTCAGCCTTCTGCCATTCCCCATTGCATAGTAATTACACTAACGACTTTGTGCATGTGTTTCTTTTCTCTTCTGCAGGCTGGTAAAGAACAGCAGATCCAAATAGGTAAGTCTTTTTAGCTATTATTCCTGCTATCAAAACAGAAATAAAAGAAGTAAGCTCAAAGACTAGTTATTTCTGGAGAAATGATCTGTATGCAGGCAAGCATTCCCCGTGCACCCCCCACCACTGCCACCCAGAAGGGTTTGTAGTTGCAGTGACGTGGCATGGCTTGAATTTGCATGCCCTCTTGTGCTGCGGTTTTGTGTCTTTATGTCTGTGCTTCCCTTCTGAAATACAAACCAATCAGAGTTATAAAATCTGTAGCTGGTCACTGTTACCATGTAAACTGATAGACCTGGGTTAGAAGGTGCTGTGCAGCGAGTTCAGGGTCAGTGGCACATGAGGGTCCTGAAGGGAAATGTGCCTCTTTTTGCCCATAGGGTGCTTCTCACTGAGACTTCAGCCTCTCGGGCTCTTCCCAAAGACAGGAAGCTTCCTTAAACTGGGAGGATGTACCCACAGTTTAAATTTCAGGAGTTCTGTGTTCATTTAGACTAACTGGTAATTGGGTGCTCCACAGAATGGGAGAGGTAGTGGAAGGATGTGCAAGCTGGCATTCCCAAGGCATTAGTGCGGGGGAATGCCATCCTATGTGCTTCTTCCCTTACCCAGTGTGAAATGAGTCTTTTACCATCCCAGTACTGGGCATGTGTCCCTGCACACAAGTGCTCTCTGGAGCTCTTCCACAGTGGGAATGGACCCCGGGCAGTTCTGCTTCCAGCTGCTGTTGCATCTCCAACCCTGAGGTTTTGGTTCAGGTTTTGTTCAGAAAAGAATTTCAAGCATTTCTATGAATTTTGGAGGTCTTGTCTCAACTTCAGTTCTGGCACTGCGAGCTTCTGGGCTTCGGTTGGTTTCCACCATGATCGGTGAATAATGGGAACAGAGACAGTGAGGTACATTTAAAGCTAACTGGCAAACAGAGGGTTTTTCCAGTGGTATGCTGATCCTGTCTTTTATTTCTAGTCCTTTCTATGAGAATTGGATTGTACTTGAATTTCAGAAACCATAAGCTATATAGGAATGTGTCTTTTAAATTACGCAGTACGTCAGGCAAAATTCCTGAATCTGGAAAATAACTTTTTGTTCTTTAACGTCTTCCTTTCTTCCACGGCCCTGGCACTGCTGTAGTGAGGAAAATTCGGGGCTGAATTTGATCCTGTAAATTCTGATTCAAAAAGTACAGAACCGTAGAATCCTGAAGTGGTTTGGGTTGGAAGGGACTTGAATGATCATCTCATTCCAAACGCCCTGCCATGGGCAAGGACGCCTTTCACTATCCCAGGCTGCTCCAAGCCCCTTCCAACCTGGCCCCATTCCAGGGATGAGGCAGCCACAACTTCAGACTATGGCTTACTCAGTTGAGAGCTGTAATGACTTGAAGGTAAAACCTGCATTGGAATTGCCTGCAAATGCACTGTCCTAATTCCAAGTCCCCACAAAGTACCGCTTTGCATTGGTGTTGAGTATTTTGGGTTGGCCCAGGGCTGGCTGCTGTCAGCAGCTGATCTTTTCTTTTCGCCTGAAAAGTCACTTAAAGAAATTAAGGCACCTAAGGGTTTATTTTTGTTAAATATCATCACAGGCTGCACTAGAGGGATAGCAAGTTAGCACACTTAATTACCTGCCTTCGTGCACAATGTGCTGCAGTGCCTGGGAGCTGTCAGGAGAAAGTCATTCTGTGTCACTCAGCCTGAAGGTGCTGATGCTGTGCTGCACCTTCGCCTCCCACGCAGCAGAGCTCCGTCCCTGCTCAGTGCCACTTCTGGAAGAAGCCTGTGACACGACAGTGCTGAGCCCCACCACCTGCAGGAAGCACCTGCAAAGTACGTGGAGCTGTGCAGAGGCTGCAAAAAACACCACACCAACCGTCTTTTGAGCTGTCTGTATCTCTGGGACAGGTGGCAGTGAAGAATAGGAATGAGGACACCAGAGAGGTGTCCCACATCAGCCTCTCTCCTTGCAGTCCCTTGCTTTCATTCATTCAGCTTACAATGTCCAGATCCCACACAGCCTCATCCCTTTTCCGGTGCAGAGGTCAGTGGGAATTCTCAAGGAATCTGTCCCCCTTTCCTCCCTTCTCTTTCTTTCTGGGCATTCCTGCCACCTAAAGGCAGCCAAACAGAGAGCAGATGGTAGTTCTGGAGTGACCCAGGTTGTTGAGAGGGACCAAAACTGCTCTGTTGTTTCTGGAAGCCACCAGCCAATGATGAAGCAGAAAAGGGTGATGGCAAAACCCCTGCTGGGCTTGTCCAGTTGTCTCCACACCATCTTCTCTTACTGAGCATCACCTTGCTAAGTGACCAGAACAGCTCTGTGCTCATCCCATTGTGCTTACCTGCGGGACAGAAGCATGATCTCCCAGAACATGGCACAGTCTCTTTATGGAAACGCTGTCCTCTTCATCCCTATAGCAGCAGGTCACTGTTTTTTGTCCAGTGCTTCCACTGCAGAGCTGGATGTCTGCCGTCCAGCAGTTTGGTTGTGTCACAACTTGTGAATTCCAAGCACAAAATTCCATGGTGATGCTCTGGAGATGTCACCCTAGATCCAGTCCTTTTGCTAAGGTACCTGAGTTTTCTGACCCTTGGGCCACATCCAAATGCATCTTGCAGTGGAGAAGCTCTGGAAGACTGCTGGTCATCCCATCGTGTCCTTAGGGAATGGCCTGGGTCTCAGCAATAGAGCCCCGTGCAGGGGCCGTGTGGGTGGGATGTTATCATGCGTCCCCACACATTTCTTTTCTTGGGTCGTTTGGTTTACACATGGAAAAATAATTTGACCTTTGAGAAATTTTTATTTTTCCACTGATTTCCACATAGACTGTGCCTTTGAAATCTTCTCAAGTGGATGTTTAGGCATTTGGCATTCTGCTGTGGACAACCACCTGAATGATTTTTCATGAATGTATTTCACAGAATCTTACGCATAACAAATACTGTTTTTCCAAATGTAGGTGATTAAAAAAATTTAGAATATTCGAACCTCCATTGACCACAGCTGTTGTACAGTACAGAGACAACTCCTGTGAGCCGGTGGTGTTAATTCTGCAGTTTCACGAGTTTTTGAGGGGAAAGAAAGCCTGGACAGCTCTCTTCAGAGGCATTCTCTAGCTAATTATGTTTTGGCACACAACGAAAGAATGTGATGTTCCTTCTTAAGTGCTTCCTTTCAACTTAAACATTGTGCAACTGGAGCAGCATTTTAAGGCCAGATTAAAAAAAAATGAAGAAAATTTACAGTTAAGTGCTTTTCCTCTTGCTCTGATCAGCACTGTCAGCTTTGAATTAGCAGAGCCGATCGACTCTGAAATTTTAGCTTAGGAAAGGGAACACCTACAGCTGGGATAGCATTTCCTCAGAGCGTGCAGTTTGTGGAAAAAGGGTAATGTAAGTCAGCGGAGGAGTTCAGATGTCTTTGGGATTCAGTCATGTCCCATTTAATTTTAATTGCCTTTGAACAAAAGGCATTTCCTCTTCTAGCTCAGCATTTACAGACTCTGGAAAAGGCTTTTGCTGACTCAAAACCTTGACAGTTCTTATTTTCCACCCTTTGTTCCTACCTTCTTGGGCTAGCTGGCTGCTCTTATTAGCAAAATAGCCAATTTTTTTCCCCAGCCTGTGGAAATATGGGAATTCTGCTGCAAGATGTGCAGAGCAGTTTCTCAGTCGTGCGGTGAGCTCAGAATTTGATCACCAGACTGTGGTCTCTGGCGCTGAACATCCTGCTTTAAAGAAAAAGGAAAACAAGCCATGAGGAATCTCAGCGAGGTAGAAGGTGGAATGTCAGCCTGGGAATGAAATCTCAGTGTTGAAGCACTGGGAATGTGAGGATCTATGTTTTTACTTTGACCCAGTTAGAATGTACAACCCAGCAGCTCTGTCTCCTGGGCATGGCCTGGTGTCTAATTAATAAAAATGACTTTGGAGTTTTAATTTAGTCCCTTCTCTAAGGAGACAGATTAGCAATCCTGGCTCAGAATTCCCAGTGTTTTAGATGGGAATTATCCTAAGGATAATGGCCTAATTAGGATGCCAGTTTTAGAACCTGATCTTGTGAGTGTATGGCAAAATAGGTGGAGTTGGCTGCTGCTGAAACCCACCCTGTGGCTGCTGGCTGTAGGATGTGGGGTACCAGTGGGCTTGGAAATGACTTTTCACATTCCTAGGATATAATATTTGTATAGTAAGATATTTATAGTGCAAGAATTTACATGTGTGCGTCCTCCTAGCACGATACATTGTTTTCCTGTCAGATTCCTCAGTAACTGGCTGGAAGAATATTAAAAACAGTTCTGTGAAGCCATTAGGAATGTTTTCCTACTGAAGTTACTTGTTGAATGTGTGAGTCTCTTAAAACCAGCAGCCTTTGCTACCAGGAGAGAGGAACTGGTTACTGAGCTTTTCCTCTATTAATTCTCATATCAAGTGTGATCCACACTGGGAGCAGGTGAAATTTAGCTCACTTAATTAAGTATATTTATTTGAGGAATTCTCAGTGGTACTTGGCGCTAACATCAGAGCTATCCGATCTTTCAGCTTTTCAAATTAAATTTTCGGTAATATCACTCTGATACCACTTTCACCAGCTCTCCCAGGGAAAAAGCTGGTGAGAGAGGAGTAGGGAATTCAACTATTTGTGCAAGATGTCTTTTTAACTCTCACGTAGTCAAATACGCAGGCTTAGACTTGAGCCTTGGACACATTCAGAGCAGCGGTGTGGCTCACAGCTTGACCTGGCCCTTCCCTTAGAGCCTGAAAATCAGACACTGAATATCCTGATTGCTCCCAGATTGCAGAGGTCTCGCTGAAAAGATAAACTCGTTTGAATGGATTTGTTTTCCAGTGGTGTGAAGTTACTCAAAGACATGTTGCCTTAGCTGAGGGTTGTGCCATTGAGCTTCTCTAGGATTACCAAAGGTGTTGGCTTTGCTGGGTTTATGGCTTCTCTCAGCTGCACTAAAGTGCAAGATTTAGGGTCACATTTGTGCAGATCTGCATTGGGTTTTTTAATAATTAGATTCTCGCATTGTTTTTGATCTCTGTTACTCAGAGGAAAGGCAACAGCAAGTTGCTGGGTTGGGGGATTTGTAGAGGGAAAAATTACTGCCTTTACCTGTGCTGATGTGGATTAATTTACCAGCAGCGTGTGATACGCTGGATTTTTTCCCTATTTCTATTTCCTGAGAAATCTGTACGCAAATCGTGCTTATAACCAAGCTTGGCACTTCGTTTTCAAAACCTTGATGTAAGTCCTGACACAGGAGCAAGTTCTGTGTGAGGTGTACGACAGAGCTGTGTGGCATTTCTTACAGGAGAGTTCAGAAGGGTCCGTGCCTCTCCTGGGGCTGTTGAGCAAACCTGAAACCCACAGGAAACTCCCCAGATAGATGTCTGTGAATATTTCAGGCTTTTCTCTCTAAGTTTTAGGAAAATAAGTTTTATAATAACAATTGATAGGAAGAAATTTTTCCATGTGAGGGTGGTAAGGCCCTGGCACAGGCTGTCCAGAGAAGCTGCAGCTGCCCCATACCTGGAAGTGTCCAGGGCCGGGTTGGACGGGACTTGGAGCAACCTGGGATAGGGGAGGGTGGTGTCTCTCCCCGTGGCAGGGGGTTTGGAACTGGATGGTCTTGAAGGTCCCTTCCAACCCAGACCATTTTGTGATTCCATGATAAAAGAGGAGCTGTGACACGTGCCTTACATATGCCCATGTCAGTAGCTCAAACAGGAATCACAGGTTGGGATTTTTGGAAGGGGAAGTGTGAGGCAGAGGGGTCCTTCAGTCTTTGGGCTCATTCCATGCTCTTGTTCTTATTTTAGTTTGGGTTTTGGGTGTGTCTCTTGGCAGAATTCCGAAAAAGCAGACCGAGGCCGTATGGGTTAGTGATTCCAGTTAGCACCAATGCAGATGGAAGCTACATGTCCAACATCCTCTCGGCGAGTCACCAGCGGCGATCGACGCGGGAGGTGTCCCAGAGCCCCCGACAGCTGTATTTCAATGTCACTGCCTTCGGGAGGGAATTCCATCTCCGGCTGAGACCCAACACTCGGTTAGTGGCTCCCGAGGCCGTGGTGGAGTGGTACGAAGACTCTGTGGAGACTGGGAGCGATGGTGGTAACACGACTCAGACAGGAAGTGGTGCAGAGCGGTTATGGAAGAGAGAGCCTCTGTGGACCAACTGTGCCTACGTGGGGGACATCACGGACATCCCCGGAGCTGCGGTGGCCATCAGCAACTGTGATGGGCTGGTAAGGCTGGTTTCATGGCATTTGTGGCTCGTATCACACTTTGTGCACAGCTTTTGTTGCTTTTGACGACACGGCGCTAATGATGTCATTTACGGAACTTCATTTCTTAAATCTCTTAGAAAGTATTCATGTCCTGCTGCTTTATTTTGGGATAATTTCTCTGAGGCTGATAAGCAAACTTCTTGATGTCTCAGGTGCGAGAGACAGAAATCAAACCTACGTGTTGTTTGGTTTCCTTTTTATTTGCATGAGGTGTTACAAACAGAAAAATTAACAATTAAGACATTTGCAGACTTAAAAGGTGACCTTTTGTTAACTGAATTTAGAATTTGGTGTCCAAATCATCCCTCTTTGCTTCTTACGTACCGAAATGATGGGCTGCCCTGTTATCCAAGAATAGCAGCATTTAGTTTTAAACGGTTCATTTATAAAGTGAGCATGCTTTTTGTTCCCTTAGATGCAGTTTTGTTTCATCAGGAGCTGTCATATTAGAATTGAGTGGTTCGGATCTGTAACGGGTTTGTTTTCGATCTGTCTGCGAACAAGCAGAGATTCCCTGTGGCTGAGCAGATGCCCAAATCCCAGAATGAAAGGCTGGGCGTGTATGGAGCCCACACACCATTCACTGATTGGCTCATGTGGCAGTGAAGGCCAACAATACCCACCTTGTGCTCCGTAAGGCACAGGAGCGCTGGTGGAACACGCCTGCAACATCCAGGGAGATGAATGTCGTGGTTACCCTCCTGCTGTTTGGGGCAGGAATCGTATGGAAAAGTCTGCAACAAGCATCCTTTCTTGGAAGTGGATTTCCCACTTCCCATAGCTGCCCTGTGGGCATGATTTGATTCCATTTTGAGATAAGTCCTGGCTAGGAAAGCTCCCACCTCGGCAGCGGGCAGCAGTCACTGTGGGAGTAACTGCAGAAATGGCTCAAAATCCCCATTCAGACCGAAACTCCTTGAATTCCCTTGCTTAGAGAAAGGAAATACTGGTAGTGGTTGCGTCAGAGGTGATAACTAATGTCAGTTTGGTGTGTTTTGGGGGTTTTTGGTGGGTTTTTTAAGAGAATCTATTGCTAGTGTACTGTGTTTACAAAGGCCAAGCAGACCCCTGCCTGCCTAGATGTGGCTTCCAATGGAATCGTTCTGATGAATGGGGCCCTGGGACTGGCAGCTGGATTTTGGCAGTAAGCCTGAATGAAGTTGTTGCGTTGAGACAACACGTGAAGACAAGAAATTGGATTAAGTGGAATTAGATTAAGGAGTGTAGCAGCTCCATCACAGATTGCCATGTGGCTGGCAAGCTGCTTGTGGTGTGTTTTCAGGTAAATGAAGCCAGAGGGGGACTTTTGGAGGGGGAGCGGCTTCACAGTGACAGAGGACAGGGTTGGATGGGATATTGGGAAGAAATTCTACGCTGAAGGTGGTGAGGTGCTGGCACAGGTTGCCCAGAGAAGCTGTGGCTGCCCCATCCCTGGAAATGTTCAAGGCCAGGTTAGATGGGGCTTGGAGCAATCTGATCTAGTGGAATGTGTCCTTCTTTTCCCATAACGTTCCATGTGCTTTCCATGGTTTTGGGGACTGGAGTAGGAGAACATGGGCTTTTTCTTTGAGGAGTAGTGGGTAAATGTTCCTGGGTCACTCTTGTCTCTCTGTTCATCTCCACCTTTGCTGTTTTAACATCTCTTGGAGTTCTAATCATGTGAGTGTGAAAGAAAAAAAAAATCCTGAAGATTTATTTTTTCCTCCCGGCATCTCCCAGGGTAGCAAAAGGAACTTGCAATTACTGTCTCTGGCCTCTCTGTTGCTGTACAATGTGTCTCTCAACCCAGCTAGAATATTTGATCCTCAGTGTATCCTAAAGATGTGAAGCATGAGATAATATGGCTTAACAGAGACTGGAACAAGAGTGAGAAATTTTAGGGGGGGTGCGTGTGTTGGAAAGATTTATTTTCAACCTCAAAGGAATTTAGACACTCTCCAGAGTAGCCAGCTAGGTTCTGAAATCTTGGAGAGAAAGTGAAGGGAATCACTGGGGTAGCAGTTTGCACAATGTATAGCTTGTAGAAGAGGTTTGATATCATAAGAGGAAAAGAGCATTTGGTGCTCAGTTTTGTTTGTTTGATAGTAAGTGTCTGGAATAATCGGCATTTGCACTAGTAAAGTAAGATTTTGTCCACAGTCTCTTCCTGAATCTAAACTTACATTTAAACCCCCAAATACTTCAACACTTTTGTTTTGAAATAGTTTACATATCTACTTTTGCAGTGGAAGTTGTCTGTGTGCCATCAGTTTTGCAAATTCCTATCTTCACATCTGCTAAATCTCCCTTGGAAATGACCCTGTTTATTTAAAAAACCCACTGCATGTGCCTGCACTTGTCATGGCAGAAGAACACTTCATTAGTCACGGAGGAGCTGCCTCTTGTCTTCTTCACTGTGTGTCAGAAAGCTGGTGCTTCCACGGGTTTCTGCTGGGTATTTCTGCTGTTCTTTGGTCAAAATAGCAGAATTTATTGTCAGAGTCCTTCAGGAGTGGAAGGTGCCAGCCTCAGGAAAACACTACAAATGGTTTAGATTGTAAATAGAGAAAGGCAGCAAGCCTAACATTTAGAAATAGTGGCTTAAAACACTTTCTACCTGCTGTTGTATAGAAAATCATCTCAGTTTCTCAGTTAGCCTCCTGCCTTCGTAACGACCTTCGAGCAGGTGTTGGTGTGTGATGCCTTTAGCTTGTACTTCCACTCCTAACCCTGTTTCTGTAGAGGTGTGTCTCTGTGTTTGAGCTGGGATCTGGTTTGTGCTCACACCCGTGCAACACCAAGTGGCAGTGCTGGTTTCTGTTTCTCCAAGAGCATTAACCTTGCTTGTTTCAAATGAAAGGGCTGGGCCCACTATGATGAACCAATAACCTTTGACTTCAGTTTCCAAGTAAAATGTGACTTATTTTTTGTTTGTTGGAAATGCTTTGGAGTATTTTTGTTTATTGAAATTCCATAGCCTTCAGGCCCAAGGCAGCATAGGGCTGTTTGAAGTACAGCTGTTTGCAAGTGGAAGATGCTCAGGAATCTGCCTGCCTTGTAGTGTTCGGCTGCCAAACCACGGAAATCCTGGAAGACAGACCAACCATCAAGAATTAAAAAAATACCCAAACATGCTTAGATCTGTCATTTGTGACAGATTATCCTCACTTGCTTATTGCCATCCCTTTTTCCAAGGATATGGAGACGTGAAGAAACATGTCTATGCATGTTCACAGCTACTTTCCTTTGGCAGATCTTTTGGAAATACAGGCTGGAGTATCTCAGACTAGAGGTAATTGCACAGGCTTTAAACTTGGCTCAGGAAAAGCCTTAAAAATCTGTGGGAGTCGGGGCATATGGGATCCAAGGAGTTTCAGGGCATTTTGATTTGTTTCAAATCCTTTTTTGTTACCATTGTTTCATCAGGACTGAGCTATTAAGGCTTATTTCTTGTTCCTGTGTTGGTTCTAATGTACTATTTCAGCATGATTTCCCCCAAGCTGGCAAGACAGAATTCCTAAATGGAGAAACATCTTTCTAGGAGCTGATGGTGTTTTATCCCAGTGTACTGGAATAGCATTTTGGAGACAAACGCTTGAACTGCTGCAGAGCATCTGGTTGTAGCACACTGGAAACTCTTGCTGAGTTTGGGATCGGGACTGGGACTGTCCCCTCGGGCCTGGAGGTTTCTTCCTGTACAAGCTGGGGCTGTGGCTGTGGCTGAGGGGATGTCTGGTCATCCAGGACTTCCTGGAAGGGCAAGGCACAAGGAAAGCAGAGCAGACCCTGGGGAGATGGAAGCGGCTCTGGCCGCGTGCCGCTCCGGGCAGATGGCAGCAGTGCCTTAGGCTGATTTAACGCTCTGCTATTGCTGCTCCCCTGCCCTACTGCGCTCTTCCACAGTAATTCCCTCCTTGCTGTGAACTCCTGTGACCTGCTGTGCCTGCTCTTCCCACTGGCGTTTCACTGTGCTTGGCAGCACCGATGAGCTGGGCGTGATGGGCTGCAGCTGGACTCCATCCCCGTCACCTCTCCGCTGTGCGGCACTTCCCACAGGCTAACACAGACTCCTCAGCCGTAGTAATCCATAGTAAAGAGGATTTCTCAAAGTTCACAGCTCCAGAAACTTGGGAAAATGCATTCCCTTATTCAGGACTTGGGGCTACTTGGGTAAAACACAGAGGGGAGGAGCGTTGATTGAGAAGGGAGGCGATGGGGACAGAAGTCAAGTGTCAGTATAGTGTAAAATAATACAGTCTAGAAATTCTTTTGTATGTCTGGTTTGCTTCTCCCTGAAATTGTCACTGAAGGCAAATGAGTACTTCACCCTTACTTCATGGAGCATAGTCAAAGTTCATGCAGATGGTTGCTCAAGCTCCATTTATTTATTCTTGTTTGTTTTTATAAATTCTTCTAACAGGGCCAGATTTGGTCTAATGATAGGTTTGCCTCATTTCCAAGCCCTTTTGTTTCCTCCTCTCTCTCCTGCCTACCTTCAATCACAGACTTTGGGCCTTTAAAAATATGCCTTGGCTCCTTAAGATGAGCCTTTAGACCTCAGAAGGGATGTTTGGAACTTGTGAGGGTTTGTACCCTAAAAATGAGGTTTTTAATCCTAGAGTCAAAGTTTTGAACTCCAGAAATGAGGCCTTGTGACCTACAAATGAGGTTTGTAGGTCTAAAAGTGTGATTTAGACCCTATATATGAGGAATTGGACACTGAAGTTGTGTCTTGGACCCTAAGAACTGCGGGATGAGGGTTTGGATGCTCGAGATGTGTCTTGGACCCTAAGGATTGATTGGATCATAAAAATGGAGCTCTCGACGTGGAAATGAGGCTTTGGGCGCTATAAATGCAATTTTGAGCTATATCTGTTCAAAAAGGTGGAGGTAGTTTAGCTCTTTTTGGCTCATAGGAAATGTTTGTAGGCACTTCTTGGTAACTTAAATTAAAGTTGTACTATTTGTCTCTATCCTCTGTTGAGGAGCAGGTGGCAGCAGGTTATCCGATAATTGAAAGCAAGGATGAAAGGAGAATTAATCCCATGTGTTCTGACGGTTCTGCAGAATTCCTCACCCTCCAGCTGAGGAGAGATGCAGTGAGTTCAGGCTGGCATCTGAATGACCTGTGATGTCATCCAAGGTGCCTTCTAGAAAAGAAGGACTTCCCTATGGGGCCTTCCTGGGGCCTGTCTGGAACAATCTACAGGAACAGCCCAGAACACCTGAGCTGAGAACTTAGCAACTACCCCAGGCTGGGCAAAATGTGCATGTGGTAGGTAGCTGTGAGTGGAAAATACGGTGCTAAGAAGCCCAACGCTGTTATTAGTCTCTTTTTTCCTGTCTTTAGGTTGGAGACAGTATTTGAAGGTTAATTAAAAAGCTTGGCAGTCTGGTGTGGGTGAGGAGAGCATCCTCTAGGAAGGGGTTTAGGAACAGGCAGCTGGAGAGAGGCTGCCTGGAGACTTTTGATAAAAATTCTCTGCTTTGATTGCCACATCTTCAGACTTTTATTTATAGTTTATTTCTGATGTTGAAAAATCATTCTGTACAGCAAAGCACAGATTTAAATGTAATCCCTCCCTTTTAAGCAATATGTTTGGGGGCTGGAACTGCTGTTACATATCAGTATGTGATTTAAAATGGTCTGGAACAAGGGGCTGCTGGTTGAGTGCTGCTCTGTATATGTCTTTTGTAGTTGTTATTTAATCACACCTTGTAGTCCTGGCGATCCACTTTCACAAAACACTGCTTTTAGGGCACTTGGACAAAGAATTTCCTTTCTGGATTTTTCCTCTTTGTTCCCAAAACAGCAGATGCTTCTTAAATTTTTTGATTCCTGGAAGCTCACAGCTTACAGTTTATAAAACAGCATAAGCTTATTAAAATGACTAAGTACAGCCCTTTTTTATAGTTTTAGTAATAAATCCCAGATTGTATAACTTGTGTGGACTCTTGATAACACACACACAGCGTTCATGAATTGGGCTCTCGTTCTTCATTCTTGTCCTGCCTCCACTTGTCACCTGTCAGAAAGTGTGTGTCCCAGGAAGAGAAAGTAAACGGACACTGAAATCGTCAATGTTCTCAAAATTCAATCCTTGCAGCCTCTCTCAAAGTTCTCATTGATGGTGGAGTTGGTGCTGGATTTGTAGCTGCATTTGGTAGGGTGGAGGTACAGAAGCCATATTCAGCAATGGCTTTTTTGATGTTCCGTGTTTATTCGGTGTTGTACGTACTTGGATCTGGAATTTAGCCTGCAAGGCACACGGTCTGATGTTTGCAAAGGGGCAGGCAGCAGGACTGGAGAGAAAATACTGTGCAGGGTCATTGAGAAGAAGAGTTTGTCTGCTCTTTCCTGTTCTTACTTTTTCACAGGGTCACACTGCAACTCTAAACATTATGCTCCCATCCAGGCTTTGAAAGAGTCACGGAAAGAAGAGTCAGTTGGTTCCATCTCTGGCCCCTGTGTTTCATCAGGAACTTCTTGAAATGATGGATAAAGTGCAGCACTATTGTTCCCATTAAAAAAAATCTTTGCTTTCACTTCTGTTTTAAAAAGATACTTAGTTTTCATCGAGTGCTTCTGCTGCTTGGCTGAGAACTTGAATAAATTACGACTGTGCAACCCTAAATCAGCTTCCCTACCTCATAAAAATCCCTTTGTCATTTGACTTCCTTGGTTTATATCTGACCAAAGGTGTAAAACTACTTTTCCTTTTCCTTTGAGAGATTTTACCATAGTTGTTTTGTTTTTTTTTCCTTTGTGCAAGGATGTAGAACCAATTTTAAATGATGGATATATTACTAGCTTTGGTGCTTCCTAGGTTTTGGTCCACAGAGTATTTCACAGAGTATATTCAGAGGAAGCTGCCTCAGTTTTCTCTCCTCCTCTGACTTCTCTCTGAGGAGATGACTCTTGCTCACACATGGTTTGGACGGAGCTTTCTGTTACCTTGGAAGAGCGATGATGCTGCAGCATCATTCATGACTGTTTTGTGCAGGCAGCAGATAAATCAGTATTTCTTTTGTGTGCCACAGTAGAAATGGTGCTGCTGACATCCATCCAGATCATAAGATCTTCACATTTTGGCTTTATTTTATTCGCTTTATACTTTTGGAGTATTCAGCACATGAAGGTCTCATTTCTCCTTCTCTGAAGGCTATCGGATGTCCTCACATTTTGTTTTCCTTTCCACTTTTTAGAGGAATCTATGACTGGTGTCATCCCATGGCTTCTGGAGCTGGGAAAACACCACATTTACTGCAGAACTGGCAAGCTTTGCTGTCTCCTGTACTATTTCTCCATCAAATAGTTCCTAGCAAAGCACTGCTGTGACTGACAAAGACAAAACTTGCGCTCAGTAAATATTTCTACAGAGATTTGCTGGTACCAGGGAGGTGCTTGACTGCTCTGAGCATGTTCCATGCGTACTTTTCACTCTTCAATAACTGATATTTTAAACCCACAGTTCCTTCTTTAAGGACAAAGCATTTGGCCTGCCAGCTCTGTGCGGCAGTTTGCTGTTAAAATGAATCCTGGTAGGTTTTCCAAGAACAAAAAATAGGGACATATTTTTCCACATAAAATCAAAGTTTGTTTTTCCTCTGTGCTTTCATGTAACTCTTAAGGGCTTCCATTGAGTTTTCTTAGACTTTCTGAAAGGGGGAAAAAGAAAACCCAGCATTTTCTGTCAAAACCAAGCATGAGAAATTTCAGCATAAAGGAATTTTCTTATGGATGTTTGTAGAGAAGACTAAAAAGCTTAATTCCAGTCCAGTGCAGTGACCCAGTGAATGTTGACGTTTTCTTTTCTTTTGTGCAAATTCAACAGGATTTTGGTTAATTTGATGGCTCTTCCAAATGCCTTTCGCTCCTTAAAGTGGTATCAATTAGTATGTTGAGAGACTTCAATTCCTCTGGGCAGATGATTTCCAGTATTTTAGTAGGAGCTTGTCTAAGTGGCTTCTAAGTATTGCCCATAGATTGGAAGAGGATATTAAACATTCCTAAGTTTTCATCCTGTTTCTGAATCTTCTGAGCAAGTAAGACGTTTCTTGGTAGCTGCAGAATATTTTTGTTTTGATTAAAAATCTGGTATTAATGATTGGTCACAAACTGGTGCTGTGTTAATAATTCAGGTGGCTGTGGGAGCCGAGCAGCGTGTCCCGTTTGAATCTTTCGTATGATTCAAAAGTGGGTTTAATGTTACTAAATAAATGCGATCTGACTTTTGGCATGCACTTGGTAAGAAAAATCTCAACACTCTGTGCTGCCTGTGTTCAACACCCTTCAAGAATGAAGCCTAAAATGATACAGGAGCTCTTGCTTTAATTCTGAGATGCATGGCCAGGATAAAACATGGGCTAGAACATGGTTTTTATATCACACTGATCTTCCAGAGAGGGAGAATAATCTGTGGAATTTCTGCTTGCCCCTCTGAGAATCACTCCAAGGGTGCTGGAGCTGGAGGGTTAGTAAATGGGGATGTTTTACCCCAGAACTGTGATGTTTTCCCAAAGCCCAGACACCTCCATGGAGACTGGAGGCCCATCCATGGAGGAGGAGGAATTCCATCTGCAAACCCCCTCTGTAGGCACCCAGCAACTGGATCAGTAACATCTGTTTCTCCAAAATGTGCACAGTGCTGCAATATTACTTTTTTCCAGCATTCCTCTAATGCGTAGTATTATTTTATATGCCAAGTATGTTGAGGCCATAAATACTTTAACATGCAGAAGATGTGACAGGAGGGAAATATGTCTGTTCGGATGCCTTTCCCCTTCCCTGCCAGAGGAACCTATCAAAGTGTGTGAGCACAGTGGCGCTTGGGACAAGGGCCTGGAGTGACAGGACGAGGGGGATTGCTTTCAACTGACAGAGGGCAGGTTAGATGGGATATTGGGAAGGAGTTCTTCCCTGTGAGGGTGGTGAGGCACTGGCATGAACTGACGTGCGGCATCATGGGCAAACTCAACAATTATGAAGCTTCTAGAGGATTTTTTAAAAGAAACCCAGACAATCGCTTGAATCTTGCAAAAATATGGAACCTGTGTGGCATGGGAAGTAATATCCACCCAAGGAACTGAAGGTATAACCCTGGAGCTACACAAACTTAGAATCAGTGTCCACCCACCGTGGCTCAGTTTTGGGGGAGGCTGGCGAAGGGAAATGTGCTGCAGGCAAAGCATCCTTCTTTTGTTTTTATTTTTCTTCCAATAAATCAACCAGTGTTCGGTGCAACTCCAAAAACTTTTTGCCTTTGGATTGGAAAGCGGAGCAGCAGGTAGGTGTGACGCAGGTTTTGCACAGTCACAGAACTGAACCCACCTTAGGCCAACAGAGAGGGTGAAAGGTAGCAGTGTTTTGGGGCTGAATCGGTGTTTTCAGACGAGGCAGCACCTCTTTTATAAAAGCATGTTTCTATCGACTCCTTAAGAAGTTTAGACTGGAGGGCTGTCTCCAGAACCTGCCCCCTCCCCGTTCCAGGTCCCAGGTGTTTGTCTTGGCAGGAGGCAGTGTCTGCTCGGCCGGGGCTGGGATATTAAATTGAGGGAACACAGAGCTCTTGATGCCTTTCAATAGGGCTTCTATTTAGGCAGGGGCAGGATAGAGCTGTCAGCCACCTGTGATTGTCCAACGGGGAAAAAAGGAGGGATAAGGAGTGGGGGGAGAGCCCTGGAAACGTTTTCCAATTCCATCATTAGAATGATGAGAAGAAAGCGTTTTCTGGGAGGCAGAGCCTTGTGTTGGTTTGGCTGCTGAGCGCTTTGCTGCACTCCTGGCATTGGTGGATGGAGAAATCAAGGATGATACTGGCTGAAACAATGTGGGATGGCACAAGGAACCTCCTGAACTGAACTTCCCATGTGTGGAGAGCCTCGTAGGAGATTTCACTGTGAGCTGAATGATCAATGTGTGGCCCAAAGGGAGAATTGCTCCAGGTGTCCTGATTCTGACACTTGCGATAGTTCTCATTTTCCATATATATTCCAGATACGTATTTCTGCATTTAATTTCTGAGGTGTGAGGGGTGGTTGATTCATTTAGTTTCCACAGAATGGGAATATAGTTTCAATGGCCTTAAACTGAGGGATGAAAGGTTTGGATTAGATATTAGGAAGAAATTCTTCCCTGTGAGGGTGGTGAGGCCCTGGCACAGGCTGCCCAGAGAAGCTGTGGCTGCCCCATCCCTGGAGGTGTTTGAGGACAGGTTTGACAGGGCCTGGAGCAACCTGGGATAGAACAAGTTGGTCTTTAAAGTCCCTGCTAACCCAAACCAGTCCATGATTCCATGATTCTGTGTGGGAAACAAGGGGAGTCCATTTTGGATGCTTGTAGGAAGTGCAGGTGGAAGTTGAAATGAGGCCATGCAGAGTCTCTCTTTGTTCGATAGACCAAACTTCTGTTGGTCTTCATGAGATTGAAGGATACTCAGCTTCTCTTGGTCAAATAAGGGCTTCTTCTGCCCCACCACATGTTTTGAAGAATGGAAGGGGGAAGAGAAAACATTTGGAGAAATCTCCAGGCTCTGATATTCTTGATGTACAGACCCTGTCACTGTGTTTTCCTGTGTTGGTGCAGGTGTTGGACTTGATCTTATGCTTTGAAGCAGGCATCCTCAGTATCCTCCTGAGCATAGTCTTTCCCATAAAACAGGACACAGGTAGTTGTCCTTTTTCCCACTGAATCCTTCGGTGTCCTTGGGTTGGAGAGTAACTGCCTGGCTCTTTCACACAGGCCTGCTTCGCTCTGGTGAGAGCTGTGATCTTCTCATGCTTCCTTCTAGGTAGAGTCCAACAGCACAGTGCAGCTTTATTACTCCATATTTGCACCTGTGTGTGACTGAAGGGTCACAAGTTGGAACCACCTTCTGGAGGGGAAGGGAATTTTGGCGTCCTTAGATCCCTGTGTTTATTCCTGGTTTTTCCCTTGCTCGTTTCTTACTAAGGATGACCACTTCATGTAGCCTCCTGCTGCTGAACAAGCTCCAACCTGCTTATTAATCTGCTTCTACTTATTGACAGCCTGCTCTGTTTGGAGATGAATGTAGAGCCTTGAACGTGATGTTAAGTTTCAATTTTTTAAGCTTATAATCTCCCCTATTTCGACTCTTCCCAGTGAAGACCCAGCACGTGGTGTTTCCAAATTACAGTGTATGACAGAGGGATGTGCAGATCCTGAGACAGATAAAAGATGTCTGTAATACAAATGAAGATTCTCATGTAGAGAGATACAGGGAAGCTCTGTGCATCTGGAATTCCCATATTGTGTTGCTGATTTGCTTAAAGCAGCTTTACAGATCTGTTCTCTCACTGTTCAGAGCTGGTTTAGGAGAAATAGCTGCTAATTAACGCCTTGGCTCCCCAGGCTGTCACATCAGTGTTTGAAAAACTATTTCTTTGTAGCACAAAGTCACTAAGGACAGTTTGAAAACGTAACTTATAGCATTATCTTCTTTCTGGGAGATTCTGTGTCTTACAAAAACACGAGGTGTTCACAATACAGATACCAGCAGCCGACTTTGGGACGGAGACTGGGAGCAGAAGGTGAGAGCATCCTCTGACCTCATGGCGTTTACCATGGGATGGTAGGCTGGGTTTAACAACCTGAAGCCTTTCCTACTCTCTGGTGATCAGTTTTAGAAGCACTTGACAATGGCCGTCAGTGTGACTGCTGAACAAACTTCCTAACGTTTTGAGGGTGGCCTTTCCAAAGCTCACCTGGGAATTAACTGCCTCGCCCTTACTGCAAACCACTAGAAACGGAGCATTTGACTTCCTAAAATACTTTTGGAGATCCCGCCCATAATGTTCAATACTGAAGGTAAATGTGGCCATTAATGGGCACTCCACAGCTCTCCGTTGTGCTCCCTGAATGAAGGGCTCTTTCCTCTTTCCCTACAAACACCCCATGCATATTTATAGGGAATCATGTTACCCCTTAAATGCTGTTGATTTTGGCTCGGGAAGTGATTCCTTAGTTTAACCTGCCCTTGTAGGTTATTTTCTCAAGGCTTTATATTGTTTCTAATTCCCTTATTCTTGTCTGTGTCTTATACATTTTGAAAAACAAAATGTATTTTCCAGATTTTGCTTCATCCATGGATTGTCCAGTAAAGGATATAAGGTTTGGTGTCCTCTGGGAAGCCCTCCTAGGTGGGCTGCCTGGGCCAGGCTGGGTTTGGCCTTGCTCCCAGTTACCTTTTAGTTATGAACTCCAGCAGCACTTGCTCTTGTATCTCTCTAATTCCATAGAATTCCCTCTGTTCACTCTGCACCATTTCTTCTGGATCAAGGGGGATGGGAAGAACTGCAGGGATGAAAGGAATTAATGCTCAGAAGTTGTTTAGACAGATACAGGTACTGGGGAGCAAGGTAGCTGCAGATGGGGTGCTGACGGGACCTTGGGCAGGTTTTTTCTGGATTCTCTTCTGGGAGAAGTGAGTCTGTCAGAAAGCCAAGGGGATAATCCACTTCCCTGAGCCTCAGGGCTGAGATGGTGCTGGGAGCAGCCGGGTTTATTCCAGTCACTATACCCCAAAGGCTGCTTTTGGATTTTGGTGGTCCTGTTGTCTTCCCTTTTTCACAGAATCCTGAGGACAGCTCTGGAGAGAGCTCAGTAGCACAGATTCCAACCTGCCTCCTTCAGTGGATGGAAATTTTGAATGTCGTTAATTTAGAAGAAAAAAATAGTAAAATTAATAGCATTCCAAGATTGGAGACTGCTTTCCTGGATTGCTCCATCAATGTGCTTTTGTGGAAAAAAAAAATTCCACTACATACTTTTTTCTTGAAAATCCACCACAGCTTTTTCTCCAAGGGAGCCCTGAAAAATACGTGCTCCAAGCACCTCCCTGGACATCTCTCTGCCTGAGGGGAAGGAAGCACTGGGTTGGCACTACAGTTTACAGGGAGGATTCGCTTGAAAATGCATAACCTGCTTCTGTCCCTTCGTCTCCATTCATTTGGAAAACTTCAAGCTCTTTTTATTGGTGAAATTTTTCGGGGGGAAAAAAGAAATGTATGGGTTACAGTAGTATTCCAAGCATTTTGTGCTTCATCCCTCTTGGTATTTGTTTTTAGAGCCTCAGGCTGGGTCTTTAGGCTCTAAAATGACACACGGACATGTTTTCTCTCTTCCTCACCAGGCTGGAATGATAAGAACTGATGAGGATGAATACTTCATTGAGCCTTTGGAAAGAGGGAAGCAGATGGAAGAGGAGAAGGGAAGAATCCACATGGTGTACAGGCGGTCGGCAGTAGCGCAGCATCCCACCGACGTGCTCCCTGATGTCCACACAGAAGGTACAGTACCCCGCAGGGGTTGCTTGCAGATCTATTCCAGGTGACTCCAGCCTATGGAAGCTTTTGAACGAGGCTGTACAACTCCTGTTTAAAGTTTGGGGCCTGTTTCTTTCTGAGTAACAGCGAAATTGTGCCAATTTACTGTTTTCCTCCTTCTGCTGGTTGCAGTGAAAGTGGTCTGAAGGCAGTTGTGTTGATCGGATATATTTTGTCACATCCAAGAATTCCCCTCTGCCTTGAAAAGAATGTGGTTGGTCCATCTGAGAACAATTACCATGTCTGAGAATAATTATCATCGTGTAGTTTAATCCATTTGCTTGTGTGTCTTTTTAATATTACACAAATCCTCATAAGCCATGGCATTGCATATTGGAGGTTGAGGGTTTTGAGGCTCTGGGCTCAGGATGAAAGAGCAGCTCTGCTCCCGTCAGTGCTCTGCCTTTTCAGTATCTTTCAGCCTCTCAAATTCCTGTGTTTACGTTGTGTTCACATATTGTTGAAACTGGAAAGGGTTTGGGAAATAAAAGAAGTAGTACTTAAAATGCACAGAACTAGGGGTGCTTGGCTTTTGATACCCCAACAAGGCCATTCCAATTTAGCCCGTGCATGTGGGGGGCTTTAGCCTGGAGAAGAGGAGGGAGACCTTCTCTGAAAGGAGGTCAAAACTCCCTGAATGGAGGTTGTAGCCAGATGGGATTCAGTCTCTTCTCCCAGATAAAAAGTGACAGCTCAAGACGACGTGGCCTCGAGTTGTACCAGGGGAGGTTTAGATTGGATATTAGAAAAAATTTCTTCATGGAAAGGCTTGTCAAGCCCTGACACAGGCTGCTCAGGGCTGTTGAGGAGTCACCACCCCTGGAGGGATTTCAAAGTCATGTATAGATGTGGCACCTGGGGACATGGGTTAGTCGTAGCCTTGGCAGTGCTGGGGAAATAGCTGAACTCCATCTTGGAGGGCTTTTCCAACCTAAAAGATTCCATGACCAGAGTTAAAGCGAGGTGCCAGAGCCCGTGGAGCCTGAGGAAATGTTTGCAGTGGTTGAGTTTTCTATCAGCTGCAGCTGTTGAGGTGTCTATGTATGAGCTGCATATCGATGCCATGAAAATGTTCCTCTCCTCTCTTTGCTCTCCCACCACCGTGCTTGGGCTCAAGGCAGTGATGCAGAGTACGGTCTGCTCACGGTTTGGGAGTTCAGCCAGCACACACACGAATCCAAATTTTCAGTAACAGATGACAGATGACTCACCAAAACAGCCGTTAAGATAAAAAAGTGCTTAAAATTGTTGTTGTCAGTGAAGTCGTTACAAAACTGGGAAACTCAGTGTGACAGCCCTTCTCGGCAGTGACACAGGACACGCTGTGTCATGTTTTCCCTACGAAAAGTCAGTTTCCTAAGAGGAAGGCTTCCAGCTCTAGCTATGTGGAAGGAGCTTGCAGTCTGACAGGACATCTGGTATCCCTGCAGGATTTTATAGTGTTTGGGGATTGGTTGGACATTGCTCAAACAATTGGGCAGAATGAGCGTAGGAGTTGTAAGTCGAAAAGCTGCCATCCTGAGAGCAAGGTTTTAGCAATGATCACAGCGCTGTGGAGGATTAATTGATTTGTATCCAGTGTTCTCATGGATGTCAGCACACCTACCCACTTCTCTTTCCCTGTTTCCTTCATGGCTGTCTCTTTGATACAGCTTCACTGAGCTGTCTTAAGTGGGAACCAGAAATCTGGGGTGCTGGGGAAGATATTGGGATACCTCAGGCTGCTGGATAGCGTGGGTTCAGCCTTCCCACCCTGAAGCAGCACCCTGTGCTGATTCCTATCCATGGTATCCATGGCTCCGGATAGCCTCTTCAGGGAATGACAGTGGCAATTTGCATGTATTGTTTTCATAATTTGCTTTGTGTAGAGATTGGTTTGTTTAGAAGTCTTATATGGGACACTCCAGAAATCAGTTTGGAAATCCTGCCCCATTCCTGTGCGGAATTTTTCTTCGTGTGTGTGCACACCCAGTTTAGGCCCCTTGAAGGATTCCTTCACTAATTATTGCCCCTTTATACCTCTGTCTTTTCAGTCATTTTGGTGTGAGTAGGATCTCTTGCCTATAAATGGACCTGAATATTTGGGGTTTGTTTTGATACCAGGGAACTGTAGATAGTTTTATGTATTTTATGCTTAGAAAATGCCTCTGCCCTCACTCAGTGATATCAGAGAAATGTGGATAATTTTCCATATTTTGACAGGCTGTTGGCAGGATTGACTGTTTGTATGTCATGGATAATCTGTCTGCTGATTCCAAGGATCCTGTTTGACTGTATTCCTTGGAATCTGATCTTTCTTTTGCTAGGCGAGGCAGTGCAGGGAAGCAGTAGGTCTTGACCACCAAACGTTAAAATCATTTTATTAACCCAAAATCCTACTTGGTCCTCGTGATGTCCATCGGACAGGATGTTTGCTGGTTTGAAGTGCTGAGCCCAGGTTAGTTCCTCTGGACAAAGGAAGCTCTTCCTCTTCTGCGGGGTGGAAGCCAAGGCCTCCCATGGGAAATCCCAACTAGTGAAAAAACACTTAAATGTAGTGGGATGTGACACTGGACGTTTGTTTTTAAGCATCTGGGATGAGCATCTGGTTAGGTCTGGTCTGGGAATCATATCACAGAGCAGGACAGTGTCTAGAGTTCTCCATGGGTGTAAATATACATGACAGTCTCCTGACAGCTTTTCCATGTCGGATTGCCCTGGGATGACATTTGTAAGCTTGACTTCCCCAGTCATTTAAGTCTTGATCCTAAAGACGCTGAACATCTGTGCTTCTCATTTGGGTTGAGTACTACAGGTAGTCAGCAGTGTGAGTGTTACTCCCAAGTAACGTCTCTTAGATCAAAAAATACTTATCCCCAAGGGCAAAAAGAAACAAAGTCAAAGGCTCCATGTTGGATGTGAAGGGTCTCAGGGACAGAGAGCGAATGAGCTGTGCAGACAGAGCTGAAAAAAATAGAGCAGTGTATGAGGCTTAATTGTTACAACATGATTTAAATAAATCCTTACAATTTTCTCACCAAAATAGCTTTTTACTCAGGAATGGAAGGAAACGCTCTCAGGACAAGCCTGAGTTTGGGAGGTTTTGCAAGCATAACAGTGATATTACTCTGTCTGGGTGGGATGAAAAGAAGCTGCTCCTTGTTAATAAGCTGAGAAACTGTGAGATATGTGATCATTAACCTTATTCCTTGAAAGCGTTCAAGACGCAACAGAAACAGGCAAAGAACTTGTAGGATTTACAATCAAATTTGCACCTAGGAGGCCTTCTGTGCAAGTTCTACTGAATTTGTCTCAGGAGTGTGGTAAAATGAAACCCAAGCTATGTTTCAGAAACATAAAAGCCTGATCCAAGTCCATTGGAGTCAGTGGGAGCACTCAGGCTGACATCAGTGGGATGATGAGGCAGGGTTTGGATCATATGTTTCTCGAGCTGATAACTGAGTATTCAATTTATCTTTCCTCCTGTTTGTTCATTTATAATTTTTTCTGTGCACTTTTGTATGGTGGAATGGTGACAACCAACCCCGAGCTTGGCGGTTACACAGTGTGGTAATGTACTCGGAGCTTTCCTATTTCGTCCTCCTCTTCACACCATAGTATTTTTTAAATGACAGTCTATTCACCCAGCAAGCACTTGAGATGAAAGTATTTTTGTAATTACTTCCTAACAGTGGGAAACAAGGAGTAGGAGCCTTTATCTCCCAGCTTCCTTTCAGAATTTTCATTTTCCCCAGAGAACCAGAGTGCTTGTGTGTCTGATGGGGTTGCCATGGCACTGGCGTCGAGTGTCTTTGTCCCAGGTGGGAAACATGTAGGAGGAAGAAATGATTTGGGAATTGCTCCTGGTTGCCTGGGAATGAAACCCTGGAATACAAGGTAGAAGAATGGGAAGACTATTGCCTGCTTGGGAGACCTCCCTGTGCACTTCCCCAGGCACATTAGTGGTTCTCAGGGATGTCGTCGTGCCGGAGGGTGTCTGAACTCTTTCTCAGCAGAATTTCTCATGACCTGTGTTCTGGTGGTGGATATTTTTGATGCTGCACAGCCCACCACACAAGTTTGTGCATCAGTACAATGGGAAAGATGGAAATTATTTCTGTGTAGAGTCAGTACAACATGTTGCATAACGTCCTCTGTTCAGTATGGGCATTCTTGTACAATTACAGAATCCCAGCATGGTCTGGGTTGGAAGGGACCTTAATGATCATCTTGCTCCACCCTCTGCCATGGGCAGGGACACCTTCCACTATCCCAGCTTGCTTCAAGGCCCATCCAACCTGGCCTTGGACACTTCCAGGGATGGGGCAGCCACAGCTTCTCTGGGCGACCTGTGCCAGGGCCTCACCACCCTCACAGGGAAGAATTTCTTCCCAATACCTGGTCAAAAGTCTCTCTCCAGCTCTCTTGTATTCCCCAAGAAAGGGCCAACAATAACTTGTATTGATGGCAATAACCTGGGTTATCTAAAGACATCCTGTTCTTTCTCCAGAGTTTCTGGAGCTTTTGCTTTTAATTTAGCCTTCTTCTCTTAAATTGAAATTGAAGTGGATTCTCTGGAGTTCTTCATTGAATGTAGTTCATGGGATTGGGTTTTTTCTTTTTTTTTTTAGATAATGGTGTGCTTAATCAAGGGAAAGGTAATCAAATAGTACAGGAAGAGCATAGCATGGTATAAAAGAAAAGGAGTGTTGGTGATAGATGTGTAGGAAGCAAAAGGAAATACAGACTTTATAGTGAGGAAAAGCTTACGATTTTTTTTAAGAAAGAAAAGCTTGAGCAGGAGGTGGATCAGAAGGTGCTGTGAAGTGACTGATGTGCTCTGTCTGTGTTGGGAGGTTGGGCCTGATGATGAGAGCAGGGACATCCATCTGCTTAAGTCATCTTCTATTCTTGGCAATAACAAAGGAAAATGATTTTTAAATAAAACCAAGAGTAAAAGCTTCATTCCAACTGCAGGCACCCAGCGCCAGAGTAGTAAAACACACAGAAAAATCTGTATGAAAGGAAAATTGAAAAAATGGAGACAAGTCAGTACATTCAGCTTGTGGCCATTCCAAGGCTCGTACCGTTTTCCAATAAAAACTCCCTGTGCCCCCAAATTGCATAGGAAGAAGAAAGCTTTCAATAAACAGTGGTGCTAACAGACAGGAGAGGTTTTTAACTATTCTGTAAGCAGCTGGTCCTATGTGAAGGAGCCTGTTTGGTTTATAGATTACATTCTTAAAGTAATCTGGGAGAGATATGCCAAGGTGAGGATCACCCTTGGGTGGTCCATGTAGGATTGAGGTCCCTGGCTTGAATGTGAGGTGGCTCATTTCTACTGCTGAGTTTGATCAGAAAGGTGCACATGAGATGGTTAAAAGTGCTCTTTATGGACCAGGACATGTGTACGAGGATGGCACTCTCTGGGAATATGGGAATGAGAAGCAGAAGAGCTGCCTTATCAGGGGGAGTTTATGTGAATTAGAGGTCAGGAACCAGAGGAAATGAATCCTCCCACAGCTTGTGGGGGCTGAGGCTTGTTCATGTGTTTCACACGTGCATCCTACAAATTTAGGACTGAAATGAGAGCAGCAAGAGACTCTTTCACTGGGAGCAAAGAGCCTTGTTTAATAAGTCTGTGTTCTACAGCAGGCTTTTGATGGGAAAATGAACTAAAACATAGCAGTTTGTGTCATAACATAAAAGAGTAATTTCCATACTGTAAGAATCTTGCTGGACTTTCTCCCCCTGAACTTCCTGCAGTTTGAGCGTTTTTCTCCGCTGTGAGACACCTGGTTTTTAATGGGTTTGATGCTCAGTAAATTTATAGGAAGATTCTAGAAACAGCTTGAGAATCCAAATTGAGGGCAATTTAATTCAGTTATATCTTTGAAAATACCTGGATGAGATGTTAGCCTCTGTGGTTTATGACAGAGAAGAAAAATGCATCTGGTGTGTTTTGAATGAGCAATTTTGATTGCCTGCTCCTGCTTCTGGTGGGGTCCATGTGGGGTTACTGTGGAGTAACTTTTGCTGTACCCTATGTATTACACCAGGATGTCCGAGAGCTCACTGCACCCTTCCCTTTATCCCTTCAAATCATGGTGTAGGTGATAAGTAAACTCATCTGGTTTGTAGTGTGCGGGATGACACAGGATTGGGCAGCTGGAGCGGACAGGAACGCGGATGGAAATTACTAACGTGAGAACATCAGCCTCATACTTCACGTTGCTCCCAGTGGACTGAATTTCTTCACATCCATTTCTGGGTTACACGAGTGCATAAATATTTCCAAAATGCAATAGTAAAACACTGCAGAGTAACAGCATGACCCAGCTGTTGTTTGCTAAGAAAACGGGGGGTTTTTTTCCAGAATACCTTGCCTAATCATTCTTTGGAGTATTCCAATAACATGGGACAGGATCAGCCGGATAATTAGGGTTCTGGAGTTTATTAAAAGTCACAAGTCTGAGTCTGCAGTTAGAGTTGGAAAGGAGAGAACTGATGTCTCAGCAAAGCTGACTTCTCCTGCATGGTGACAGGGAGAGGCTGACCTGTGGGAAATCCGTGTTGGATTCCATCATGTGGTTTGGGAAGAGAACCCCGGGAAGGGTGAAGAGTTTGCTGGCTTGTACTTTAGGAGTAGCCAAGGGAAGGGTTTTGTTGGTGTGTCTTTCTTTGCAGTGTTATTGGCAGGGCCTACTTCTAAACATTCTCTGGAAACGTTTGAGGACCTATCTGTAGGAGGCATGCCCTTGTGTCTCCTTTGGCATTTTACCTCTCCACCCAGGTAACAAGCAGGCTGCTTCCTCCCAGCAGCTAGTGACCTGCCTGCAGGGAATAGGTTTGTCCTTCCTGCTGTTCCTGGCAACAGGCTCTGTCCATGAGGTGGCTAGAAATGGTAGGATTTTCCTTCTTCTCACGTATTTCTGCGTAGGATGCCCAACAGTGGACCTAGATATCTGGAGAAAGCTGGATTCAGACACTCATATCCTCCATGGAGGACAGGGAATGATGGGGTTTGAGTGTGTGTGAAAACACACAGTTGATTAGCAAGTGCTGTCTTTTTGTATGAAATTACTGTCTTGTAGCCATAAATGCAAAATCTGGATCACGAAGTTTGAGTAACAATTTGTTTGCCAAGTTATTGTGTTCTGTAATCCTACAGACATCAAATAATAAGTCAACACCACCTGGTTATCGGAAATTAGAATAAAAACTTCTAAATACACTGATCATCTTGTGCAAAATCCTAATAATACCTAAAATCTTTCAGATAATAAATTTTCAACTGCAAAAGGGTTAAACACAGTGTAAACGGAGCTTTTTTAGTCTCGTCTGGAAACAGTAACAGGTGATGCAAGGCCATCCAAGGAACTTTGTGCTTACTTAGTGGAGAGCTCTGCTCTGCCTTTCCAATTCTCCTCACTAATAGTTCCAGAGAACGTAAAGTCACAATTTCCAGGAGGAATAGTAGTTGTGCTTTTCTCTCCTTGACAATAAATCTGTCAGAGGTATTAAAGTAAGAGGTAGCAGTAACTCTGTTAATTATTTACAGAAATCAGATCGGTGGGAGAGTCAGTGATGGGTCTGTGGCTGCCTTTGAGCATCAAAATAACCTCTGGGCCTGAAGGGTTTGTGTGTTTCCTCCCTTTCATGTCAAAGCTAATGCTGTAGTAGTTCACCAGTTTGGTATATCTGCTGTTCCCTCCTGTCCAGGCTCTTCTGCACTGTGTTTCCAAATGCTGTGGAGTGGTATGCTGAGATTTGAGAGGGTCCATGCAAGCAGAGGGTGAAAGTTTGTGGGTCTGGGGATTTCTGCAGTCTGCAGCATGGACCAGCTTCACACTGCCAGAGGGCAGGGTTAGATGGGACTTTGGGAGGAAATTCTCCCCTGTGGGGCTGGTGAGGCACAGGTTGCCCAGAGAAGCTGTAGCTGCCCCATCCCTGGAAGTGTCCAAGGCCAGGCTGGACAGGACCTGGAGCAACCTGGGATAGTGGAAGGTGTCTGTACCCAGGAGAAGAGGAGCCTGGGGGAAGAGAAGAAGCTGCTGGAGATGTTTCTTAGGAGCTCTGAATGCAGCTTGAGCAGAATCACTGGGGATGATTGCAGGTTGCTCTGCCACATAGTGATTTACTTTTCACTTAGGTCTTGGACTTGCTAACCAAGTTAGGGAGCTAATTAGGAACCAGCTACAAATCAGTGTCTTTTTCTTCTTCTGTTTCTGGATGTGGATTTTCTTTTGCCTTTGAGTGTCTGTGATTTGATGATGAAGATTCTTTGTAGGGCTTTTTTTCCCTTGCTTAGGGCAGAAAGGAAAGTCAGGGCCAACCCATGGTGAAACTGCATTCTGATATTCCATGTTGACCTGGAGCAACGAGCAAATATCTCAAACTTTACTTAAAAATCATGTTGGTTAACATGAAAAATTCAGCTGGTGCTTCTAGACTGAGAGCAATTCCAAGTATATCTCTTGCTTTCATTTGATCTGTGGCAAAACCTATTTTGAAAACTTCTGAGAAATACCTTAGCGTGAAAGGGTGACTCATTATACTCTGTGGCTTATGCAGAAACTCTAATTGATATCGTCACAGATGATGTAACTAGTAGCATCATAGATTATGTTGATTTTCAGCCAAGCCCTGTATTCCATAGATCTGTGATAGCAATGCAAATCGAGTTCACAAAATAATTTATTACCTTTTTTTTTTTTTTTTTTTAATGCTCCGTTCTAACCAACAGGCAGTGAGTATCCAGAAACCATGTAATTGATTTTGGGAACTGTTTTAAATAGTTTGTCCTGAACAGTCCTTGAAAATGCACTACCATATCCCTGGGTTCTGCTCAGCTTCTTCCATAGCCAACTCCACGTTCTTTTTATCCCTGATCCCAAGTGAATTTGCAAACAGATGCATTTGAGCCTGTGCTTTGGTATTTTAATGGTATTTTTCAATTTGCTTTTACAGGGTTGATTTTTGATTTATTTCAAGCCCCTTTTCTTAATCAGAGTTTTCCCCGCCAAGAATAAGTAACAATATATTTTCATTACTTCCAGCACTTCAAAGCTTCCAAGTTTCTGATGCTGAGAACATGTACTACTAGAAGTAAAAATCAGTCTTCCTTTAGTTAACAGTGCTCTTTAATAGGGAACACAAGGGGAGATAAATCAATTAAAAGTATCTGTTCTTTGAGGGCTCACGCAGCACGGTGCCATGTTGTGGGGCTTGATTAGACACTTGGTTTAATTGGAGGAAGGCTGATGAAGTTCTGACCTCCTCAGATCTGCTCCATTTGCTCTTTGTCAAACATGCTCCTTTTTTTTTTTGCTGGCGAGGCAGAATCATCATTCATATTTATTTTTTTACATCTGAAGTTTGTCAGGCTGCTTGGAAAAATGGGACAATGAAAGCCATCTGGGCGTCCCATCCACTTCCATTTGGAAACATCTGCATCGTTATTAGGAACGTCTCACCAGCACTGCAGCGAGCAGATGTGTTCTCTTTCCATCTCCAGGCTCACTTACAATTTCTGATAGTGAGAGAAATTCAATAGGCAGTGAACCCAAAATGCCTGTTTCTTGATCAGGCCCTCTAATACCATTTATTTAGGATGTTTGTTCCTGTGTAAAGAAGAAACTTGTGGCATTTGAGGAAAGAAGCGATGGAGAAAAGCCAGCAATGTCTCCTGCAGGCCATTCCATGTCTGTACCTGTAGGATTTAAAGCTGAGCACTTGTATTCTTGAGCCTTTGCCTAGCAGGTTGACTCACAGCTGTTCATCAGATGTAAGGCTCCATGGAAATCCAGAGTCCAGCTGGAATCCATGCCTCCAGCTGCCCTGTCTCCATTCTTAAAGCCTTAAGGAATTAGACTTTAAATTTCTTTGAAGAGAGAACTCCCTGCACTGAATTTAACATCCCTTTTCTGAGCCTCCCAGGTGATGGCACAGTGTACAGGTGTTCCAGCTGCCAGTGTCTCCACACAACTCCATATTTTGCAGTCCTTGTACAAGTTTCCAATGAGAGTGGTGAGGCACTGGCACAGATAAAAGATAGGATTGTGTCTGCAATGCCAGGGAAGCTGAGGCAGAAGCTGGAAAGCCAGGGAGAAACTGGAAAGCTGCACTGCTGGACAGTGAGTTCCCTTGGGTGCTTTTCTGTGGAAGAGCAGAACTGGGCAACCAAGAGCATCTGTGAAACCTTTTAGATACTTGGGACATAATAAGCTGCTTTCAGCATCTTCTGTGAAGACTTATTTGAGATGATGATCATATTTACAGCTTGAGTGGGATATTCAAAGACACTGCAGGTTATTACCCCAGCCAGAAGTGGGTAAGTTGATGCCCACAGTTTGGAAGTGGCTGTTCCAGAGTGCCAGAGCTTCTACCCAAATCACACTTCCCAAATCCCAGGCAGATACTCTGTCTCGCTAATGACTTGGATGTTATTTGTTTTTCAGGATTTTCAGGTCAGCAGTACGGTGATCTTTGTGCTCAGCTGGGTTTTTGAAGCTGTGTGTTGTCCCAACCCAAGACCCTCTTTGTGCAGATCAGCCTGGGTTTCTGGGACACCCCCTTCCTCTGTGTATGTGGTATCTGGGTAGAATGGCCTTGTGCATATTTTTGCTGTTATCTTGGACACTTTCGTGGTCCATGGACTGTTGGGAAATAGCTTGGGCTTGGAGACATTTGTTGCTCTTGGAATGCTGACTTACAGTGCATTCATGGAAAAAAAAGCAGGAGCCCGAGTTCAACAGCATTCAGTGACAGTTTATAGTTGGAGCTTTTCCTTTATATTTATGCCAGTGGAATTTTGAGAAATGGCTGAAATTCCATGTGGCGAGAAAGAGAGGCTTATTATCCGTGACTAATGCTTGGATACGCTTTTTAAAATTGGTATTATTTGCTGTTGTGCCACTTCTGCTATATTGGTTGGTTCTGTTGTCTCCTAATTTTGAACAGGCTTTCTTTCACCTTGGACTGCCACTCTCACGTCACTCCCGCTGCCATCCTCCTCCGGGAGTTCAGCCACTGCAACCACACTGTCAAACTGGGATCCAGAGCCGGGATAAGCTCACCTTTGTGTTAGCTAGGGATTGAATCCAAGACGATGGCTGCATTTTTGGATGACAGGATTGAAAATCGTACTCTTGATTGATTTTGGTGCGTTGGACTGTCTTTCTTGCTGCGTTTTCTACAACACTATATTTGACTAAGCATTTCTTCTTTGTCATTCTAAGTCATTACATTTATTGATTAGCCTAAGAGGTCCTTTTAAGTGTCTAAACTGAATGCTTGGGCTGTTTTCCCTTCTTTTGCAGAGGAGAACTGTCTCCTTTTTGTCATATTTCTAGTCAGACCCATTGTATATTCAATGGAAAATTCTTCCTAAATCTTCTCCCCTCTCAGGTTCTTCTCCTTTTATTATTATGCTTTTTCTCACTGTCTCTGTTAGCTTTCCACCAGACTGGAGGGCTCATTAAAGCACCACTGTGCAGGAAATGGAGAGAGGTGCAAGAATGGGACCCTGCTCGCCAAAGAGGGAAAGTTGGCAGCTCTCCTCTCACAGGAAAATTCCTTGGATTTGAGGAGCAGCTTCATCGAGAGAGTGTGCTACTGAAGGGGCATGAAGCGCTTGGTGAAGTGTCATTCCACAAATAAATGGTATTTTGGATACTCACACATTGTGATGAGGTTCTAGCAATAATGTTCCAATCTATTTTAATTAATTTGTATAGAGGAGTTGGAAATTTATGTTTTATCTGAGTGGTCTTGAGTGTAAGGAGGGAAAAGGTGGGTTCTGGATAGAAAGAAGTACTAATTCCCTATGGAAGATGCTTCCAGCAGATCTCACCTCCTATGGCAGACTGCAAGGATGAACCGTGCCGAAAAACTCCCTCTCCTTGGCCACAGCTTTTTCAAGAGAAATAGTCCTTGAAAGAATAGTCTTTCAGGTCAGAACAGGAGAATTTATGATTATGACTCTGTGCTATTTTGGATGGGATTGGGATGGGGAAAAGGAGAGGGGAATGATCAAAATATCCTGTGTGGAAACAGTGTGAGTTAGATTCATAACACATCTGTGCGAGGTGCAGGCGAGGCTGGCACGCTCATAGGAATTTGGTGAGGTGGAAAGGAAAAAAGTGCTTCGTTGTATAAGAGTCTATATGAAAAAAGGAAAGTATAAAGGGGGGTGAATCCATAATGAAAAAAGTCTGTGTCAGTTTCTGAGGGCCGGGGTTTGGGCCTTGCAGAAAGCTCTTCCCCGCCCTGAATGGCGACAGGAAAGTGCAGGTGGGACTCTCGTGTTTGCAGACCAGTTCTGTGGTGTGACACTGAAAATCAACCCTCCTAAGCTGCCTATTTGCTGGGTTTTTTCACTAAAAATAGTGTGATGTCAGTATGTCTAATGTCAGGCTGTGTGGTTTTTATAAGTGTATCACACTTACTCCATGTAATTATAGCTAGAGCTATAGACCAGGTTCTGCTCCGTAAGGAATTGTGAGGATTGAGAGCTGGCTTTTACTTCAGGACTGTTCTCTCCCTGTCAGCCCTCCCAGTTTTAAAATCCTCCCTTCCAGAAAGTGCTTAACTAGGAGACAGCAGATGCTTTGACTGACTTTCTGTGATTTCACAAAATCTGCCTGTGTGACACTGAATACTGTTTTTCAACAAAGAATCAGAATTTGTCGACCCAGCACAGCTAGCTGGAATATATTTATAATCTCTCACTTCATGTATTTTTTTCCTCCAAAAAAAACTACTCCGTAATCATTAATTCAGCCAGTCCTTGTGTACAAGTTAATTAAAAAACTAAGGATTTCAGCTTGACATAGGGTTGATGGGCAAATGAAATGCTGCAAAAGTTCAGGTCTGCATACCTTAATACCTAACTATTGTAATCCAGTGTATGTATCTGAATGTAGTGTATGTGTATCACAGGATTGTGAAATCCTGGGATGTTCTGGGTGGGAAGGGACCTCTCACGTATGCAGACACGGCTCTGCTGCTGGCTGCAGTCGGCTGCAGTGGTGAAGGAGCCCTGCCTTGGACGTGGCCGCTGTCGCTGCAGGTGCACGGGCTCATCAGAAGGCTGGGCTCCAAAACCCAGCTGTTGGACTTTGTCCTGTCAGAAGGTTGGAATCCACTTAGTGCCAACTGAGCAATTAAGGACAATTATGCTTTCAGCTGCATTAACGAGTAACGGGGGAGGAAGACATTGGAAGGAAGTGACCCATTGTCGCACACCCGCACACTTTGTGACTCACTATCACTGCAGTGCGTTTGAAGTTCTCTTTGTCTCGGTAATATGGGCTGCATAAATATTTTCCCACAATTTTTTCCAGTTTTACACACTCAGTTATTCCTTTTATGTGAGTGATTACTGTGAATTCCATTCTCCTGTCTCCTTTAAACACTGATCTCAGCAGAAGCCATGGGATAGCTGAGTCTGCCCATGGTGTTCACACCCTTGGTTTCCACCTGTGCTGGTGGCCGTGCAAGGGAATCACATTGAGGATGTTGGTGAATAATTTTGCCTTTTATACCTGTAAAGAGGTTCATTCAGTTTAGAATGGAACCAGGCCCAGCTATTCTTCCTGTTCTCTGTCTTCTGTGAACATGGGAGAGATGGAAAGAAGTGGCTTAAGGCCCAATAAATTCATCAATCTCCTTTGATTTCTTTATGTGCAAAACTTCTGGCTTTGGCACTTGCACAGAGCTTTCTCTCTTCCCTCCTCCATTTCTCGTTTGGCCTTCAGACTGCAGGTGTTTGGTGGTTGGACTTGAGACTCTTAGAGGTCCTTTCCAACCTTAACAATTCTATGATTCTGTGTTTTATTGTAACAGGTCACATGTTCATTCCAGCCAGTGACCTCTTGATGGATTATCCAGATTCCGGAGCTCCATCACACAAACGGGCCAGGGGAGGGCTGCCAAGGCAGCAGGCAGGACCCAGATCCCAGTGTTAACTGGTCCTTGATTTGTTGTGGTAGTGGTCTGCTCTGTCTCTCAGAGGTTCAGGAGAACATGGAGCAAGTCAGTGAGAAGTGTGTTCCTGTCTCTTTCCTTTTACAGAAAAAACCATTTAAAGTACCTTTTTGCTTTTTCCCCTGTTGCCCCCATAGTGTCTTTCAGCATTTTTGTAGTAGCAGGTTGCTGTGCCCCACCTTGTCACCACTGGCGTTCTTCCCTTGGATTTTTTCAATGTATTTTCACTGTTGGTCATTAGTCTAATGGAAAAGCTTAGCTGCCTCAGCTGCTGGTGGCTCTGCTCTCCAGCTGGACAGCAGTTCTGACTGTCCAGACAAGCCCTTCAGACAAGCTCTTTGGCTTCTCCATAGGCAGGAGAATGCAAATCTGTCCTGGAAAAGGGAAAATAGTCTTTTCTAAGATTTCCCCTCGCATAGATTGTGGTGGGAGAGCTTCCCCTTTTGCATGGATCAGAGTAGCAGGCCTCCGACGCAGGGATTTTACATAATTCATGGAGCTGGTCCAGAGCACACATTTAGGGTATTTAGGTGAAGTATTAAATTGTACATTGGTGGCTTGTACGAGTCTTTCCTCAGCAGCTGTCAAGCTGCACCCCTCGTTCCCAAGAGCTGGGGAGGGTGGTGTGTCTGTGTGCTGTGTGAGCAAGGCACAGCTCCCTGCTCGGAGTGATCCCCTTCTGAGCGAGCCAGGCTCTGGCCCGATGTCCCGCTGTTGTGTCTGGACTGTGTAGCAGGCTTTGCTGCCTTCCAGAGGCTTGGGGCAGATCAAGTGGTGATCAGAGGGTAATTGCTGCTGACAGTGGGCAGAGGGCTGCTCGCTGATGAGAAGGGCTGTGGCTGGGCCTGCAGAGGATCGCCAGCCGGGCTGTGTCCTCTTGCATGGTTCCTGTGGCAGTAAAAGGTCCCACATGTTTAGGAACACATTCCTTACACAGCTTTTAAAAATCAGCAGCTGCATGTAAACACAGCTCTCCCTTTATCCCTAAGAAATGAGCAACCCAAGGAGTAGCTAGTGCCCTCACTGTGGAAACTGCTCCCACTTGCCCCAGTCTTTGCCACTGAAAATTAATTTACTGTCTTCTCCCAAGAAGTTGTGGCTGCCCCATCCCTGGAAGTGTCCAAGGCCAGGTTGGATGGGGTTTGGAGCAACCTGGTCTAGTAGAAGATGTTCCTGCCCATGGCCAGGAGGTGGAAGGAGATGGGCTTTAAGCTCCCTTCCAACCCAAACCATTCTATGGGTCTGTGAAATAGGAAGCTTGGCTCCTGCCGTGCTTTCAGCCAGCTGGCAGAAGCTGGGTCAGATGCCAGGGAGTGAGAGAATTTTAAGGCCTTGCTACAATGACTTAGTTAATGAGCACTGGGGGGACTGCATCTCAGCCAAAGCAACTTCCTCGAGTGTTGGAAGCTCACAGTAGTGTTCTGGTGCTGAAAATACCTGCTTAAAGAGTTCAGACCCTGGAATTCCTGTGAAGCCTGTTGGGATCTCAGGGAAGCTGCCCAAAAATGGAGACAGCTCAGGCCATCCAGCATTTCTTCTTCCAGTAAGTTCTGAAGTAGCAGATAAATTATGAATGCAACCTGTGCTTTCAGAAGGTAGTGGGTACCCCCCTTTCTGGGTTGCTCTGTCCTTGTACAGTGCATTATTCCAGTTAGGAATCCAGGGACGCTTTAAGCGTACTCCTTTGTAAAGTAAAAGTGATTTCTGGGTTGAGGTAATGATACATGAAGGCATGAGTGCTTTTAGGGCTTTTAATGCAGAGCTCTCTCATGTTCCTGGGGGAGTGTCTGACTTGGAAAGTCATGGATTCAATGCTCTTAAGAGCTGGAAACTCTGGGAGTAAAGTCTGGCCACTCTGAGCTGTGAAAAACAAGCCCTCCCATACCCAAACTGGGTCTGGTTCCAGCATTCCGGGTGCCCAGGTGTGCACCTCAGCAGCGGGCCAGGCTGCACGTTGTTGCTGACTTACTTTTTCTCATCTGCAAACCAAATTTCAGAGCCTCTGCAGATGCTTTTTCCATACTGTTGGACATTGATACAGATGATGATTCCGCAAAATGGGACTTCTTTTCCTTTTTATTTTTCACCTTTTATTGCAGCTGTGTTTTAAAGGCTCCATTAATATTGAATTGAAGAACTTGGTGTGGTGTAAAGTGACAAAGGGATGGCTTTGCTTAGTTTATTGTGTCTCATGTGTGACCCACAGGCTTCTACATGTCCTCTGTTCATACGTAAGCACCAGCAGAAGGTGTTGCTCAGGTCTCCTAAAATGTCAGACCCAAATGCTGGAGTCTTCCTCATATATCCAAATAAATTATGGCCTTTACCCCACAGAATGTTCTCCTGGGATTGAAGTAGAAAAATTCCGTTTATTACTATTAAAGTCTCTGAACTACATATGTAAGTTGCTAAACTGAAGTAAGAGTGGTAGCTTGTATAATGTCTTGGTAAAAGACCTGGAATTGTCAAGAGACTGTTTTTAATGCATTTTCATACTTCAAAATTCAGGGTCAAAGCCAGACTCCACCCCCACCCATAATTAAGTTTTTTTAATAATGACATGTAGTAAATATATATTTTTAACCTGTTCTAAAAAAAAAAAATCCACAAACAAAACTAACCACCAGATCACCTGTACCTCCAAAATAAAATTATGATGGAATTCTTGCTATATATGGAGAGAGAGCCAAATAATTAAGGAAATGGGGAAAGGGAGGATTTTTTGCTACTAGGAAAGCAGGAATTCCAGGAGACATGGTTTGTAGTTCTAGGATAACTACCTATTGGCTAAGTTGGCTGTTAGGGCTAAAGCCCAGCTAAAAATAAGGTGCAGAGCAGATGAGCCAGGGCAAGGCCGGGCAAGTCCTGAGGCCGTGTTAAGCCAGTGCAGAGCTGTGATCTGGTATTAGTGGTGGCCAGGCGAGGTGCTGGCGTGTCCAGGGGCTGTGCACAGAGCAGCCTCCGTGGCTTCTCCTCTGCCTGTCCAGCGCCCTCCCTCAGCTCTCGATTATTAGAGGGCAGTATCTTTATTCCAAACAAGCCCGGTTTGATCCTTATTCCTCCTCTTTTGATTGTATGTTAGAGCCTCACAGCGACTGTTCCGCCAGCACCATCCCTACTAGATTTCCACAGAGCTAAAAGCATTTTCACCATGAATCAGGGGAGTGCAAAGCTGTCACAGACTGTCCAGGGAGTGTGGCAGGCGTGTTCTCCAGCACCGAGAACTGTGAAAAAGGCTGGCGTTCCTCTTTGCTGTTTGTTTCTGGTCATGGGATGGAAAAAGAACAGTTAATAGTTGACCTAAATTCAGGCCTATTTAATTATAGTTTCCTTAAGTTCTGGCTTTGTTCTGTGTGTGTTTGCTGCCAGGTAAGGATAACCTGCAGTCCTAGAAAGCCGCATGCCAGGGAGGGAAGTGGTGACAAGAAAATTACAGGGTAAAATTCCAGCCTTTTCTATTGGAAAAGTTTATCCTGAGTTGGCTCTAAACATAATTCAAATACACAGAGGGTTATGCATTTCTACGTGGCTCCCTGAGTGTGCCACTGGCATTGAGCCCTGGTGTAAGTGAGGCCTAAGAGCTGTTTTTGCTGATGGTGCGTCAAAGGGAAGAGCCTTCCCGTGATGTCAGAGCAAGGAATATAGTGCAGGAAATCTTCCATCCTTCCCAGAATCGTGCTGCAGCTGGAACTGCTCAGGTACCAGAGAAGCACATATTTCATGGAAGCAGTCGGCACTTCAGAACGTTTCCTTTGCTCTTTTAAGTGTAAGAACAAAGTAAGATGGGGTCTGTGTTTGTGGCCCATGGAGTTCATGCGTTTCGTGACTAATCCCGCAGCCTCGGGATTCAGACCTTCCTTTAATCCCTGTTTGTTTGTCGTTCTGCCAGTCACTGTCACTCCAAAGATCCCACTGGAAGAGAACATAAACAGAGGTAATTCTCCGAGCTTAATCATCTCAGGAGGTCTGCACGTGAAGTTGCAAGAACTTTTTCTCTCTCTTTTCTTCGTTCCTTAGTGTGGTGAAACTGTTGTGAAAGTGGAGCTGTGTCTGAAGCTGGTTGCTGGCATTTTTATTTCCATCAGGAAATGGTTTAGTGTCTTTGTCCTCTGCTAACACGTCCTCTGACACCAAGACACCTTCACGAGAGGTGACACCACCACCAAACCTTATCTGCCACATCCCAAGACTCACAGGTGCAGCAGCACTTCCATCCTCATGTGGTGGACAACGTCCAGCTGATGGGGACTGGGAAGTGGTGGATGAACAGTTGGACTCGATGGTCAGAAGGGTCTTTTCTAACCTCAGTGACTCTGTGACTTGTGGGTTGTTCTGAGTTTTTCTGGTTTGGTGTTTGTTAATGCTCAAGTGATTTCTTCCATCTGCCCTGAGGGAAATGTTAAATCCCATGTTCTCTTCTGTGTAACTGCACTGTGTTTCTGCAGCAGCAGAGCTGGCTTGCTTTGTGTTATCAAAAGTTCATAGATAATATTTATTTATTGTGAAATATCCCAGAGAGACGCTCTGCGGGGGCTTCTGGAAGCACTTCACGGATACAGCCTTGGACATACAGTGAAACATCAAGTGAAACTGTGTATTTTTATGGCCAGCTGGCTCAGCTGGGGTCGCTGCGGAGACAAACTCTTCCCCCAGCCCCCAAAAACAAACAAGCAGAAGTTTTGGCAGCAGTTAAGCAAACAACAAACTCTCCTACAGAGACAGTGACAATATTAAGGATCCAAGTAGTGGAGTCAAGACTGCAGGTCCTAATGTCAGGGCTCCACATGGGAAGGGGGTTTCGGGCATGGACCTTAGGACAGGACACATTCTTTTCACGCCACAAAACTGTTGTGATAGTGGTAGAAAGTCATTCGGTGCTTCTGGAGTAAAAGGCAATTTCAGGCAATTCTTCAAGAAAAGATAAGGGAGAATGTGTAACTTGCCCGGATTTTGTTTTTTAAGGACCTAATAAATCAAAGCACACGAGTTCCAGCACATCCCAGAACCTAATGAGAACATCCTGTCATCATATCTTAGCCCTGACGACCTGGGTGGTTTCTGTTGCTGATCCCTCGCAATTAGGCAGTACCAGCAGCACCACAAAAATGTTGCATGTACACAATTTGTGTGGAAATCAGTGAGAATTCTGTTGGAACTGTTTGGAATGTGCGTTTGAACTAAATGATTCTTTTTTTCTCTGCTGGTTTTTCAAAAGGCACACTTCAAAATAAGGCTCAGGAGGCAGTGGCAGGATGGACTGGCCTAGTTTCCTTACTTTGAGAATAGCAGAATGGAATTTTTTAGTAGCTGCAGGACACATCTGTCCCTGGGGACATTTTGTACATTAACACGCTCTCTGGAAAGGGACTTAGATTGATCTCAATTGGTTCCATACTGATTTCTCATTAGTTTAATTTTGAATTAGTGAAGGTGTGGATCTTCCCTAGATACGTTTCCTAGCTGTATGTATTCAGGAAAAGGCTAAATTAGGCAATTGAGCAAGTGAACGTATGTGAGGAACATGAATAGATAGATAGATAGATAGATAGATGGATGGATGTAAAGTGTATATACATATTTGAGGAATGCTTCTGTCACTAGCACAGAATTCAGCCCATGTATTTTACAATATGAAATAAGATGGTAAGAATCTCCCATGTGAGTGATGCTGAGGGTTCTCTTTAGGTACACAGAGGGTTGGCTGATAACAGCATTGATGAAATTAGATTTGGGCAGATCACAGCTTTATTTAATAGCAGGGAAAGAGCTATATAAATAGTTCCTCTATTTTACAGTTACGCTCTAGGACAAGCACATGCTGTAACCCAGAGTAACCATTTCTCTTGTCACAAGAGCAGGGGCTGATCTGTTCCTACAGGTAAGATCGGGATGTAAGTGATGCAGGTGACTAGCAAATTAAAAAAGGAAGAGGTAACAAACCAGCTAATTCCAGAATGAGATTAGGACGGATTAGTCTGTCTAGCTCAAATCCCCAAACAGCCAGACTGGTTCTGTGTGTTTCTTCACCGTTGCCTCATGTGTTATCTTTTTCCCAGGTAACAAGTGATCAGACAAGAGGAAATGGCCTCAAGATGTGCCAGGAAAGGTTTAGGTTGGATATTAGGGACAATTTCTTACAGAAAGGATTGTCCAACCCTGACACAGGCTGCCCAGGGCAGTGATGGATTTCCCATCCCTAGAGGGATTTAAAAGCTGTGTGGATGTGGCACTTGGGGACATGGTTTAGTGGTGGCCTTGGCAGTGCTGGGGGAACAGTTGGACTCGATGGACTTAGATCCCATATGTTCTGTTAAGTGCTTGGCCATGGATGCAGGCTGCATCCTCTGAAACTCCTGTTGGCAGTACCTGTAACCTGGGATTGAGCCTGATTGTTTGACTCCGAAGTCACTGAAGTGCTGCATTCTGGAAAACAGACGAGATAATAGATAAACCGCTCACGTGACCCGGTATTTTTTGGTCAAGGCACGGCAGTTAGGGGGAGGACCCACTGCCTGACGTCCCAGCAAGGTATGGGAAGTTGGCACCGTGGGCACTGCAATGTGACAGCATTCCAGCTGGGTTTCCCTTGGATGCTGCGCTTGGCAGCTTTGCCAGCTGGAGTGGTTTTTGGAATTGGAGTGGGTGTATGATTTTCCCACTGGTGTGCTGTCCCAGGGTTGGCACACTTGAGAGTGCCTGAAGACACAGGAAGGGCCAGTTTGTGGACTTGCAGCCTTGGCATTCATGAATTCCAGCACAGAGGAGAAGGGCTGGAAGTTTGCTGTCATAGAGGAAAGTGCCCTTTTACAGCGTGAGTGGAAAGCAGGACTTTCTCTCTTCTGCATCCACTGGATGCTGGTTACTCTAGCTGGCTTCGTAGAGCAGGGAGATCCCTGTGTGTTTTTGGGAAGAGTGGGGGAACAGGCATGCTCCTGACTGTCACAGGGACACAGGAACCGTAGTACGCAGCTCCTTGTGTGCTCCATGAGATGGTCTTCACTGATGTTCATTGCTCAGAGACTCTTGGAGTACTGGTGTAGATTTGGGAAGAGCCAAGTATCCTACAGCTGTGAGGTTTTACCTGTCAAAAATCCCTAGGCACGTTTTGTTTTACTGCCATAAGTGGAAGTAACAGCATTGGATTTTGTGTGTGGAGTAAGAACCGTGATAAATTACAGAGCCATGTGGTGGAATGAATTTTTTTATTGGTTTTCTGGTGATTTCTCCCAGTCCTATACCATGAGAATAATTTCTTCAGGGTTCCTGATGTATTTTATCCAGAGAAGTGGTGACTCTTCAGGTGAGGATGCTTTGTGGGAGGCTGTTTCCCAAATGGAACTGCAATTCCATTGGTCATATAATGGATTCATAGAATGGGTTGGGTTGGAAGAGACCTAAAAGACCGCCCAGTTCCAACCCGCTGCCGTGGGTAGGGACACCTTCCACTAGCCCAGGTTGCCCCAAGCACCGTCCAACCTGGCCTTGCACACTTCCAGGGATGGGAGAGGAATTAGGACTCCACTGATGGCAGACTGTCCTTGCAGAGTCCCTCCTCGCTGGCCTTGGAGCACTGAGTTCCCTGCAGGGCCGCATTGAGCAGCAGCTGAACGAGACCCTGCGGCGCCGCCGCCACGCAGGAGACGATGACCACAACATCGAGGTGCTGCTGGGGGTGGATGACTCTGTCGTCCGATTCCATGGCAAAGAACACGTCCAAAACTACCTCCTCACCCTCATGAACATCGTGAGTATCTTACAGAGCACTCCGCGGCTTGTTTGGGAGCTGGAACGGCTGTTGGGAACTCTCGTGGGAGCACCAGGTTTGGGAAAAATAGCAGTGGGATCATTTGGACTGCTGCTGGAGAAGGTTTTCTGTTTTTAAGATGTTCCTTTAATTCATCTTTTTCACAGTAGTTTCATAGGTCACATTCAAGGGTAATTCCAAGAATTTGGAAAGAGTTGAGAAACAGTAAGGAAAAAATGTAAACTTGATCCATTTCTAGTAATTCCGAGCCTCTCCCACAACACAGTTCTGGAGAAAAACTGATTAAAGCATAAATGTATAGAGGAAAAAGTGTACTAAATCCTCAATGGCTCTCTGACAGAGTAAACCTTCTGGTAATACCAGTAGATCTGTCTTAGAAACTGTGGGATCATAAGGTTTTCTAGGAATGGAAAATGATCTCTTAAGGATGAAGATGAAGGACTAATTATTCCCATAATGATTCCCGTTAATAATGATTTTGTGGATGTAGGAATGATTTTTGTATGATTTGCACTCTTTTTATTCCTGGAATAATTTTTAAATGATTCCTTAGGCTTACAGATCATCTAAATTTGACAACTTAGAATCTGGGAGGAAGAAAATTATTCCTCTATGAATTTAACCCAACCAATGTGATATTTTCCAGCATCACTCAGAGAATCATTTCCTTTTTCCCACATACCCCATGGAACATCAGCATTAAATCTCCATTACACATTATTGCAGAATATTGTCTTTTTGGTTTTAAAAACCTTTCAGTGAGCAGCAGAGTTGGTCCATGTCCCAAACCACTTCCGTGCTTTTTCCACGCCTGCGGCTCCATCTGCTGGGAGCAGCTGTGGGGCTGAAGCCAGGGCAAGCTGACACCCTGCTGCCCAGAGCCATCCAGAGAGTGAGATAAAACGGGGGTTATGGGGAAATCTTGAAGACTTGAAGTTTCAGGTCAATTCCAGGATCCTTTTTGTCTCCAGGGAAGTCACTCCTGTGTCTAGAAAACTCCTCTGTTGTCTACTGGCACAAGCGAAGCTGTGGACATTTATGCTGGCCCAGCCCTTCGTGGGAGCCTGGCCTTGCACATAACAGGAAGAAAATAAGAGAGGAATAATTGACCTTTGGGATGATTCCTTCACAGGACAGGCAGCCTGAGCTCTGTGCTCATTCTCTGTCCCACTGCCCTGCTGACACTGCTCTCAGCTCCAGGGATTTCAGGTTTAAACCATGGGCTGAAATCCTCGTGCCAGGGCCCACAGTCTGGACAACTCCCAGTGACCTTTTTCCCTGAGGGGAAGTTCTGTTTAGCCTGATTGAAAAATAAAACAAACTTCTAACTCCTGCTCAAACCCACCAACCTCTGAACGGGGGTGTTTATTTCTCACCAATTGCCCATAATATAATATTTATTTTGTTTTTAGGGGAATGAGGAGCTTCATTGAGGACCTGCAGATGCTTCACACTCTGGTGCCAGGACATTTCTCACCTTCCCAGACATAGGGAAGGGCCTCAAGAAGGACAGCTTTTGGCCCATCTGCATAATTCTGTTTTTCTAACTTCCCCTCCACAAAGCCTCTTTTTAGTACAGAAATGACCACAGAATTCTAACTGATCCTGAAAAAGTAGGGCAACAGTATAAGTTGCTCCTAAAAAAAATACTCTTCGAAACAAGAAGCACTGGAAGTGTTCCAAACCAGGCTGGACAAGGCTTGGAGCAACCTGGTCTAGTGGAAGGTGTTCCTGCCCTTGGCAGAACGGTGGAATGAAATGAGCTTTAAGGTGCCTTCCAGCCCAAGCCAGTCTGGGATTCTGTGATTTGCAGGGTTTGTGCTTGAAGTCTTTTCCTCAATCCCCTTTTCTTTGAGCCCTGATCCATTAAACGTGAGAGGAGGCTTGACATGTGCTTCCCAAAGTTCCATGTGAAGGGGGTATGTGATGGCAGGAAGTGAATCTACATTTTTCACTGAGTGGAAATGATCCAACACTTGAAGCCTCTTCTGAGGACTTTAGTGGTACAAGCACTTGAAATAACATCTCCATGGCCTTGAAAGTTCCCTTGGTACCATCAGCGGGGTTTTTTCTTCTTAATTTGTCCTCTTTTTTCCCTCAGGTGAATGAAATTTATCATGACGAGTCCCTGGGTGTTCACATCAACGTCGTGTTGGTCCGAATGATCATGTTGGGGTACGCGAAGGTGAGTGAGCCACTTCTCCACCCTCACCTCCTGGGCAGAAAATCCAAACTGGCCTGAATCTGCTGCCTTGAGGAGCCGCTGGGTCTAACGCGTCGCTCTCTCAGTCCATCAGCTTGATCGAAAGGGGGAACCCCTCGCGCAGCCTGGAGAACGTGTGCCGCTGGGCCTATCAGCAGCAGAAGTCGGACCCCAGCCACGCTGAGCACCACGACCATGCCATCTTCTTAACCAGGCAAGATTTTGGGCCCGCTGGTATGCAAGGTAATGCAGCTGACCTGGAGCAGAGCTCTGGGCTCGGTGTTTCTTGGCTGGCATCTGCCAGAAAAGAGGAAAAATTGGGAATTGCATTGTGAGCTCCTCATTTTGTTCATTCCACAGGCTTTTTCAAAAGCAAGGAGACCTTGCCATGAGTCCTTGCCATTTATATCCAACCGCAGATTGAATGTCTTTCTTGAGAGCTGTAAATAAATACTTCTTAACTCTCTTCAAGCTCCTGTATGTGCAGGGATCACTGGGAACCTCAAATCACATGGCATTCCACTTCCCTTTGTTTTGTTGCATCTTCCACCATAGATTTCCATTTATAGACATCCCGGCCACTTCGACACCTGCATCCATCCTTTGGACTCAGGGAACTATTGATAATGGACAGGAATTCCCGAAGTTTGGGATGTGTCAGAGCAGGCACTGGTCAAGATGAGTAGCCAGGCAGGCTGCCCTGGCCTTAGAGCAATGTTAGCTTTTCCTGAGGAGTTTACTGGGGGGTCTCATTTAAAATCCGTGTGCTGAGCACAGGACTCAGCCCTGATGTCTCTCCGTAGGATATGCTCCTGTGACGGGCATGTGCCACCCGGTCCGGAGCTGCACCCTCAACCATGAGGACGGGTTTTCGTCAGCCTTTGTTGTTGCTCATGAGACTGGGCACGTGTAAGTGCAACTTTTACCATCAGATCACACCAAAACGCTGTGCTGCACCTCCTGCTTGCTCCAGGGGGGTTGGGTTTAATGGCTCTATGGAAGCTGTCCTGGTTTTATTTCCATCCCCCTGGGAATGCAGTAGTGGTTGAAGCAATGGAGAGATAAGTGGGGGAAGAAAGGAGGGGGAGGTAGGAATGAACTTGTTTTCTATGGGGTGAGGGAAAGGTCAGGAAGGGACCTGGAAGGTCCAGGCAGGGGAGACAGGAGCTGGTTTGAGTGTCCTTCACTGCCTTCTCCCCAGCCGCCTGTGCTGGTGGGTCAGATTTGGCACCTCTTCCATAGCTGTTTCCTTACAGTTGTTTTTGCAGTAGCTCTGAGGGGGGTTCTTTGTTCCAGGCTGGGCATGGAGCACGATGGACAAGGGAACAGATGTGGGGACGAGACGGCGATGGGCAGTGTCATGGCCCCCTTGGTGCAGGCTGCCTTCCACCGCTACCACTGGTCCCGCTGCAGCGGCCAGGAGCTCAGGAGATACATCCAGTAAGGCCTCCCCAGTGCAGCCAGTCTCTGATTCTCCTTTTTCAGACTCTCTTCCCCTTGAAATCTCTGTTAGAAAAGCTCCGACCCATGAACGCTGTGTCCTCACATGGGGCTGTTCCATAGCCCATCCGCTGGGGGTGGAAAGTCTGTGGAAAGACCCCTCTAACTCCAGCAGGATTTGGAATGGGCCTCAGATTGTCACAGAATCCCAGAATTATTTGTGTTGGAAGAGACCTTAAAGCTCATCTCATTCCAAACCCCCTGCCATGGACAGGGACACCTCCCACTAGACCAGGTTGCTCCAAGCAAGCCCCACCCAACCTGGCCTTGAAGACTTCCAGGGATAGGGGAGGAATTACTAGTATACATCTTCTCATGGTATTTTTTTCTGTGTCTCTTTCCATAGCTCTTACGACTGTCTTCTCGATGACCCTTTCGAGCATGACTGGCCCAAGCTTCCTGAGCTGCCAGGCATCAACTATTCCATGGATGAGCAGTGCCGCTTCGACTTTGGCGTGGGCTATAGGATGTGCACAGCAGTACGTCCGGGCACCCAGGCAGAGACACACAGCCAGGGGGTGTGGCCTGACGGGAGAGCTGCAGTGTCATAACCATCAGAGAGGAGTTAATGGAGTATTTAAAGAGATCTGTAAAGAGCAGAGGGATGTTTATGGGGGAAACGCAGTCCTCTGGGTTCTGTGGATTAATGGGAAAATGAGTGGCAGCGTGGTCCATGTGGCACAGACTGGTGGGAGCAATGTCAAGAAAGAAAAGGAAAAAAACTCTCATTTTTATCCCACTTCTGGGTATCTTTCCTCTTCTCACTAGCCCAGGGCTGGAGCATGCAGAGAATAAGCACTGCCCTGAAGATGTTGGGCTCATTGGGGTGTGTGAGGTGGAATCTACAGAGTGGGTTGGATCCTTATTCAAAAAGTACAAATAAAATAAAAGATACAAATAAATTATAAATAAAATGCAAAAAGCGTTTACTAATCCAAAAAGTATAAATAATCTCGTGTTCTGCGTTTCATCTCGTGGCTGTGGTGTGTTTCAGTTCCGAACCTTTGATCCGTGCAAGCAGCTGTGGTGCAGCCATCCCGATAACCCCTACTTCTGCAAGACCAAGAAAGGACCTCCCCTCGATGGCACGGAGTGTGCCCCAGGAAAAGTGAGTCTGGGCTTTGCACTGTGTTTGTCTTGGGAAAAAAACTGATGGTTATGTCCATTTGGGGTGAAGGGCTCAGGGGGAAGTGGGGAATTGCCTGGCATTCCCAGGGTGAAGCGAGAACATGGGGAAAGCGGGAGCCGTGCTCTCCCACTGGGATCTTCTGGGAGCTGTGCAAGGTTTGCTGTAGCATATTTTGGGCATAGAGATTCCAGCTGAGGTGCAGCCTATTCTGTGACCTCTTTGTTATGTTTTTTGGGTTCTGTCTCATCTACAGTTTCCATCAAGTGCCTTTAGGAATCCAGGGAAGCAGATGATGCTGTTATTGTGGGATGGCTGCTCAGAACTCGTTGTCCAGACACACTGTGGCAAATGTTTGTGTAGGCTGAGGATTAGTGCCTGATTTTTTTCCTTTAATATCCCCCTTAGTGGGTGTCCTGCTGCCAATCCATTTTCAATTATAAAATAATACTCAAAATACCTGGGGTTTTTTAGCAAGTTCCCTTTACTTTGAGATACAGAAGAGCCACTTGTACCATCTGAGTGTACCCCAGGCAGCAGCAAAATGTTCCTGTGCTGTGTTTATACACTTGATTTGGGGATTGTGTCTGTTCTCACCTGTTTTCCTGCCCCAATTCCCTCAGTGGTGCTACAAGGGTCACTGCATGTGGAAGAACACCAACCAGCTGAAGCAGGATGGACACTGGGGACCCTGGACCAAGTTTGGCTCCTGCTCACGGACCTGTGGAACTGGGGTTCGCTTCCGCACGCGCCAGTGCAACAACCCAATGTAGGTGTGGGAGTTGCACCTGCCTGGGGGTTCTCACACGGGTCACTTGAAATGGCATTTAGGTTTTGGGTCGACATTCTGTTCAAGCCCCTTGAAATGGGGTCATTTTGGGAGAATCCAAGAATTCCATAGAATTACAGAATCCCAGACTGGTCTGGGTTGGAAGGGACCTTAAAGCCCATCCCATTCCACCCCCTGCCACGGGCAGGGACACCTTCCACTATCCCAGGTTACACCAAGCCCTTTGCAACCTGGCCTTGGACACTTCTAGGGATGGGGCAGCCACAGCTTCTCTGGGCACCCTGTGCCAGAGCCTCAGCACCCTCACAGGGAGCAATTTATCCCTGATGAGAATCTCTGGAATGTTTTCTTCTCACAGGCCCGTCAATGGAGGTGACGATTGCACCGGGGTCAATTTTGAGTTCCAGCTGTGCAGCACCGAGGAGTGTCCGAAGCACTTTGAGGACTTCAGGGCGCAGCAGTGCCAGCAGCGCAATTCCCACTTCGAGTTCCGGGGCAGCCGACACCACTGGCTGCCCTACGAGCACCCCGACCGTGCGTCCTGCTCTGGGCCTTTAGTGACACTTGAAAGGGTTTGAAGCCATTCCCCTTGGCCTGGAAATCTCAGGGACAGGCCCAGAACTCCCAGAAAAGCAAATAAGTTGGTTCCCTCCCGACCCATCTGTCTGTTTTGTATGAAAATCAACAGTTTTGCCTTAAATCCCAGATTTTAATACCTAAATTCCCTGCTCTGACTCAGATTCTGACTCAGATTTTTCCATTTTAGCCCCAAACAATCAGTTTCCCCCCATTTATCCCTAAAATTGACAGTTTTGACCCTAAATTAACATGTTATGTCTAAAAATTAGCACTTTCCCTAAATCCCTGATTTTAATCTGCATTTTCCCTACTCTGACCCAAATTTGCCCTTTTTCCTACCAAAATCCCAATTTTCCCCCCAAACATGCGCTTTTATCCCTAAAATTGACATTTTTGCTCCAAAGTTGCAGAATTATATCTCAAAATCACAAGTCTTGCCCTAATTTCTCCATTTTCACCCAAAATCTCCCATTTCCCCCCAAGCCCCCAGTTTAGCCCTAAAATTCACCTTTATGACTTCAAATTGCTTGTTTATCCCTAAAATGGATACTTTTTTACCCCAAATGGCCACATTGTGTCTCAAAACCACCAGTTTTGCCCAAAAAATTCCCCACAATCCACGTGTTCCTTCCCAGACCGCCTCGTTCCACTGTTCTCCCCCATCCTCAGCCCCAAACCTGCCTGTCCTTTCTCACTCCTCACTCCATCGGTGGGATAGTTGTTGGGAACACACCTGGATCACTGTCATCCATGCAGTCCTTTCTTCTCCCTGGCCCCACAGCTCCCAAGAGATGTCACCTGTACTGCCAGTCCAGAGAAACAGGGGATGTGGCTCACATGAAGCAGCCGGTGCACGACGGGACTCGCTGCTCCTACAAGGATCCCTACAGCATCTGTGTCCGTGGGGAATGTGTGGTGAGTCTGGGGACAGCTTATGGGAACAGCTCACAGGCAGAGAGAGACTTTGCAGCTGTCTGTAAATTCTGTATTTGCGGCGTTGTATTCCTCTAATCCCTTGAGATTTAAATTAAATTAGAGAACAGCACAGACCTGTTTGGTAGAAATGCTCCACTTCTCTTCCACTGATTGTTTCTTATCATGGAATCCCAGACTGGTTTGGGCTGAAAGAGACCTTAAAGATCATCAGTTCCACCCTCCTGCCATGACCTTCCACTAAACCAGATTGCTCCAGGCCCCGTCCAGCCTGGCCTTGAACACTTCCAGGGACGGGGCAGCCACAGCTTCCCTGAGCAACCTGTGCCAGGGCCTCAGCACCCTGATAGGAAAGAATTCCCTCCTAATATCCAGTCTTGCCCTTTTTTCTGCAGAAAGTGGGCTGTGACAAGGAAATTGGCTCCAGCAAGGCTGAGGACCAGTGCGGGGTCTGCGGCGGGGACGACTCCCACTGCCGGACGGTGAAGGGGACCTACACCCGCACTCCCAAAAAGCTGGGTAGGAATAACATCTGCCTGCAGCTGGCTGGAGCTCCTGTTGGCTCTGGGGTTTGGCTCACACTCACAGACACAGCATAGTGCCATAATCATTCAAACCTTGGGAATAATGGATGTAACACCATCCCTTGAGGCCCATCTCTGAGCCTGTTCAGGGCAGGCTGCTGTCCATCAGTCCCTGATTGTGGATGGATGTGGAAGTGATGGAGGTGTTCGGGGAATGCTGATAGTTTTTCCCTGGCCTGGGTAATCTGGTCATTAAGAAGGCTAATTGACCTCTTTCTGCAGGGAAACATGTAAGCAAGAGGTGCCAAAAAGAATTCGAGTTTCTAGAAAACAGTTTCTGCAAGTACCAACTTAAAACCCTGCCCGGATTGTCTGACTTCCATGGACTGGTCATCTTGTCCAGATGTGTCCAAATCCACTGTAAATGCATTTGTCTATGATGTAATTTAAATTTTTTGCTCGTAAAGAGCATCTGGGTGACACCCAATCAGTGGAATGACCGGACTCGGCTCTCAGGACACTAATTCCGGGTGTTCTGTTTAAGGGAAGACCAGAGGAGCCTTTCCCTTACCCAGAGGAGCTCACAGTGTTTCCCTTTCTGGGAAAAAGGAGGCTAAAAACATTCTGGGTAAGTGCAGCAGCTTGTAGGGAGAGAGGCATCCGTGGGAATGGCTGTTCCCATCTTCCTGTAGACACAGACAGGTGCCAAACCAGGCAAAAACTTGGTGTTCCCTGTGCTCTGAAGGTGATGGAGGAAAAGATTGGAAATTCTGTTGGGCACAGGCACTACTCAGCCAGGACTATGATTCTCCCTAGTACCAGCTTTTCACTTCCATCACTTGGATTTTCTCAGGAGCTGTGTATGTCAGGGGCAGGACAGACTGCCAGTACATCCAGTAGTCCCAGAATCCAGTGATTTTGCATAATTAAATCTGCAGTTGTTAAAAAGAAAATAACAAGAATGTGAAAATCCCATGCACTCAGAGAACTTACGGGGCTCTTGATTAAATCTTGATCTGTGAGTACCTGTGACCAATCCCTAGACAGGATTCTAGTCTTCCCAATGGCAGTGCTTCCTTAATTTTACACTAATTACTTGTGATTTGCACTGGTAAATAATTGAAATTGAAACTAAGAATACTTTTCTTTGGGAACAACTTCTTGCTTTCACTGCAGACATGACCATTTGACAGGGCAGTCATTAAATTCCAATCCAGCTACCTGGCTGAGGACTGATCTGGGAAAATAATGAGGAAGACTTGTGCTTGTGTCCTCGTGTGCTGAGGAACACAGGAAACATCTTTTTGCCTGAGTTGTTGATAGATCCTGCTTGGAGCAGCACGGCTGTAAATATTAAACGGATCCCAGCTGGGAAGTGGCAAATCGATCTGTAACTGGTGTCTCTTCTCTCCCTGGAAGGGAAGAGCTCAGGAAGGGCCTGTCCCACACGTTACAGACCGATTGGCTCCGTGTCTCCCAGCTCTGCTCATCGGTGTCTGCTGGATGCCCTCTCCTGCAAGCAGAGCTGCGCCGTGCCCTGCGCTCCTAACCATGGCTGTTCCTTTCTCTTTTCCTCCCTGCTGCCTCCGCTGACCCTGCACGTGCCAAAGGGTACCTTAAGATGTTTGATATCCCTCCCGGGGCTCGACATGTGTTTATCCAAGAAGACGAGGCCTCTCCTCACTTTCTTGGTAAGTGTTTCTCTGCTCAAGTTTGGTATGAGGCTTGAGAAGAAGCACAGGGTGCTCATGCTGGAGAACCTGAGGGATGAGAGAATCCAGTGGAGGGGTTGGGTAAATGTGGGTTTTCCAAATTGCGTGGTCAGGGATTAGTCCTGCAGTCCTACAGTGCAGCAAACAAACATCTGCTCATTTGAATTCCCCAAAATATTAAACTGACCCCAGTTTGCATGTTTACTAACCAAAGATGGTGATGACTCACATGAAAGTGGGCACTGCCAGGGTGAATCAAATTCAGTATCTTTTAATTATTCCTGTGGTGCATTGCAAAAAGCTGTACGGAAGAAAAAATTAAGTCTTTTAATGGGTGTTGGAACTGTATGATCTTTAAGGTCCCTTCCAATCTGAACCATTCTATGATTCCAATTTTTAATTAATTGGCTTCTAAATGAAGTATCATCATAATCCCCCCTGCACCTGGCTGTTGAGGTATGCTGTGGAAGCCCAAACCCAGGCAGTTCGACAGGGCTCCAATTCCTCAGCTCTTCACTTACAGATTTTAGCGTCACTTATGGATTTTAGCATCTGGGAAACACCTGTGTGCACAGAGGAAAGTAAAATGTGATGAAAATCTGTTATTTTCATAATCTGATGGAAATACCCCTCCCCGTGCCACCCCGATTGCTGCCAGTGTGGGGGAGGCACGACAGGCTCTGCTCTCCCTCCTCCCAGCAATCAAGAACCAGGCTACAGGACACTATATCCTGAATGGGAAAGGGGAGGAGGCCAGATCCCGATCCTTCATCGACCTGGGCGTGCAGTGGGAGTACAGCATCGAGGACGACACGGAAACACTGCACACGGACGGGCCCCTGCACGACGCCGTGGTGGTGCTGGTGGGTGACGTGTCGACCTCTGGAACACGGGGCTTGGCCTTGGGAGGGGCCTTAAGGACCATCCCAGAGCCAGACCTTGGTGTCTGTGCTTTGCAGAGCAGTCAGTAACAGTGCTGCGTTTATGTTGGCTTGTTCATAGATCATTCCTCGGGAGAACGACACCAGATCCAGCCTGACCTACAGATACATCATCCACGAGGATTCGGTGCCAACCATCCACAGCAACAATGTGCTGCGGGAGGACACGGACACCTTCGAGTGGGCCTTGAAGAGCTGGTCCCAGTGCTCCAAACCCTGTGGTGGAGGTGAGCAGGGGATGAGGCACCTGTAACAAGGGAAAAATTACCGAAAAACTGGGGGAAGGGAATGATTTAGATTCTTGGCTTCCCTTTTTGAACAGCGGTTTGCTATGTTAGGGCTCAGGCTTAAAATACCTGAGGTGCATGATTGTTCCCAGGTGTCACACTTCCAGCCTAGAAAGAAAAAGGCTTCATTAGGTGTTCAAAATCAGACCCCAAAGCCACTTTGGATGTCTGGACTCAGACATTGATGCTCCTGAGCATTCCCTGTACTCATGGTCTGTCTATGGCTCTTAGGCAAAGGATGGGGAATGCAAATACCAAAATACCTGTCCTGTAAACCCATTTAATAGGCCAGAAAACCCTATTTAAACCAAGCATTCTAACAAGGACCTGATTCTGCTGATTTCTCTGACATGCTTCCCAGGGTTCCAGTACACCAAGTATGGGTGCCGCAGGAAGAGTGACAACAAGATGGTTCATCGAAGCTTCTGTGAAGGCAGCAAAAAGCCAAAGCCCATCCGTAGGATGTGCAACCTGCAGGAGTGCACAGAGCCCCTGTGAGTGTGGCTGGGCACGGAGGGCAGGGATTGCTCGCCGGGACAGAGTAGCCCCAGCCAGATTGGGTGGGATGAATCCGATGGGATGCTGACAGCTTTCAAGCCTGCAGTTCCTGAATATGGAGGGGAGTTTCTACCTGTGTAAGCATGGATACTGATCTGATTGGGTGGTTGTAGTGTACATATATATATGTGTGTGTGTGTGTGTATAATAAAATCATGGAATGGATTGGGTTGGAAGGAACCTTAAAGCTCATCTCATTCCACCCCCCTGCCATCGGAAGGGACTCCTTCCACTAGATGAGCTTGCTCCAGGGATGAGGCAGCCACAGCAGGAGAAAAAGGTCAACAGTTGCCAGTGTCTGACTCCATTTCCCTTCCCAGCTGGGCAGCAGATGAGTGGGAGCACTGCACCAAAACCTGTGGGAATTCTGGCTACCAGCTCCGCACGGTGCGCTGCATGCAGCCTCTTCCAGATGGCACCAACCGCTCCGTCCACGCCAAGTTCTGCAGCGGGGAGCGCCCCGAGAGCCGGCGCTCCTGCAACCGGGCGCCGTGCCCCGCGCCGTGGAAAGCCGGGCCCTGGTCCCAGGTGGGCAGCGGCAGCTGGGGGCAGCACCAGCCCGTTGGGAATTCCTGCCAAGTGCTGTGACACAGGATGCCCTGATCTGTGCTCTCTGTGTCCGACAGTGCTCAGTGACCTGCGGGGAGGGGACGGAGAGCCGGCAGGTCCTGTGCCGCACTGGGGACCGGTGCGAGGGGGAACGGCCAGAGTCCGTGAGGGCTTGTAAACTCGCTCCCTGTGATGGTAAGAGAACGTCTGGAATGGCTGCAGTGTGGGGAATAATTCCTCCCTGGAGGGCACTGTGCTGGCAGAGGGGTCACACGCAGAGTCCAGCTTTTCTCTGGTGTTCAGTCCAGCGATCTCTGGATGTCACAGCTCCCCACGCCGGGTCTGTCCTGTAAATGTGCTCAAACAGGGTTTAACCACATTGGCCCAAGTTGTGTTGGCACAGACTGGGGCCAGAGGTGGAGGTCAATCCAAAACAAGCCCTGCTTGACCTCGAAATCCCAGGGTACGTTCTGCAAGCTGCCAAGTGAGGGAATAAAAATACATAAACACGGATCCAGNCTGGAATAGCCTCACAATGCCTCACAGAGCGTGGATGTTACCATGCAGAGCTGCTGCTTTTACACCAGGTTTGTCAGGAACCAGCAAGGATTCTGAGGAAGCTCAGCAGGATCAGGACAAGGACAGGTTTATATTCCATAGAATTTGCTATTTATAACCCTTGTCCCCCAGCCCCACTGATGGGGGATTTTATTGAGTTCCTTGGAATTGAGCTTATTTTCACCCACTCAGAGGTCAGGCTCCAGTTGATATTTTAAAGCAGGAGAAGGTGGTGGCCAGGTGCGCTTCTGGCTGATGGTGAGGCTGCCCCTGAGCCCAGGTAAGGACATCTCTCCCTGCAGGAAGCTGATTTGTTTCATAGCTTCCAGAAAAGCCTCTGGAAGTTCTTCTTCCTGAGGAAAGGGATGCACATCCCTGCCGTCAGGGCACCTCAGGTGTGACCCACTGTTAAAGCTTTCCATCAGTTCTGCAGTTCCAGTTGGTCCCTGAAGAGCACCAAACTTAACCCAAACAAAACTTCATCTAACTCTTAACTTTTTATTTTAAGGCATCTCCGAGGGCTATTGCTTGGGGTTTAATTTCTGTGAGGGAGGATTGCCTTGGCTTTAACGCTGCTGATGGATGATGTCCTCAGGCTGGAAGGGAAGGGATTTGGGGTGGGTAAGACAGCCAATGTGCGTGTGGGAGCTCTGGGAGGTCGGCACTGGGAATTGCTGTCTGTGCTCCCCCAAAAACACAGTGTGCCGACGTTTCCCAAGCGCCCATCACTGGGTTCCCATCCCTGGGACGTTTGTTTTGCAGATGAGCCCTGCCTGGGAGACAAGTCCATCTTCTGCCAGATGGAAGTGCTGGCCCGATACTGCTCCATCCCTGGCTACCACAAGCTGTGCTGCGAGTCCTGCAGCCGGCGAAGCGGCAGCTTTCTGCCACCCGGAGGGGCTGGGACTGAGGCGGATGCAGCACTGGATCCGGGCAACCTGCCGAGGTCTCCGACGGTGCCCACGCCTGTGGTCCCTGCCCAGGCTCAGCTCCTGCCTGGGAGCAGCTCCCCAAGCCGGCTGCCTTTTGAAGCACGGCAGGCTGAGCGGCACATCCCACCATCCGGCCCCGAGCCCAAAGGTGCCAGCATTCCTCACTGGAGAGCTCCTCTGGCTGGGAAGACTTCACGGCTGTTGGCTTTCCTGCACCAGTCCCCTGCCAACAGCAGCAGCCTCCGCTCTGGTAGTGCCCCGGCGCTGGCCGCAGCTCTGCCCCTGGTGCCGGCAGAGAGCATGGCAGCGGGGGCTCCTGCGCCAGCCAGGACCTCCGGGAAGGGCGAGGAGCACATTGGGAAGCGATGGCCCCCGAGGGCCGCCCCTGTGGAACGATGAGCGGGAAGGCTTGTGCAGGACAGCCACGGAAAGGGGCTGTTTGGCACTCCGTGTGTGACTCCCTGACCTCTGCACACTGCGGAGCGTGCTGCGTGCCCCGGGCAGGGCACTGCAGGGCACACGTCGTCCCCTGTAAATACAAAGGACAAGAAGTGCTGGTTCACTTTCTGGTGCTCCCGGCCTCCTCCCGCCCCTCATTCCCTGGCCAGCTGGGACACACAGAGGAAACACTAAAGGAACCTTCTTGGCAGTGAGTGGGAGCTGCCGAGGGCTCTGTCCAGCTCTGGGCCCAAAGGTTAGCCCTAACCTCAGCACCCCCTGTGGTTTTGGGCTCTAAACACCCTCATTGTAGGAAATGCCCCACTTGCAGCCAGGACCAGACATGGACACTCAATGAAACACTTGCCACAGACTGAATGAACACTCAAGACTCATGTCTCCCTGGAAACAGACATTGCACGAGCACCATTGCAGCTGTTGGGTAAATGCAGGAAATCAGCGTTACTGTAGGAGTTTTGTGCTGTCCCACAAATGTTTACCTGTATTGTTCCATTCCAAGTGCCGGTCATCAAGTTCTACCCTATGAGCATTCCAAGGGGTGGTGTTTAAAGCAGCATTAGCATAAAAAGTGGAGTTCTACTTACATAGGAATTTCATTGCTGGCACTAGGAAAGGGTTGGTGGTGTTTTGGGTATCATCAACGT
>VZTG01008582.1:0-14873 GCA_013397845.1 Melanocharis versteri | reverse complement strand
CACGGCACGCACTTTGTGTACGGGAGCCTCGTCTGCACCGCCCGGAACCGCCGGCTGCTTTGCGTGCTCAGGGTGTGTGCTGCAGCACGGACAGCGGGAGAGAGTTTTCTTTTGCTTTTAGTTAGTTTTCCTAGCTAGCTGAGACAGAGGAGATCCCTGGACTGTAGTCTTCATTCCTTGGACGGATCAGCTCTGCTCCGGACTGAGAACCCAGGAGAAACGCCAGGAGCTCACCGCTGAGGCCCAGCCGGCCTGGGAGGCTGCGTTTTCCAGCCCAGGAGGGACTGCTGAGAGACTGAGCAAGCCAAGATCCACCCACGAAAAGAACTCTTTTCCTGAATTTGCCATCTCCAGAACAACGAGAGGTTCCACTGTTTAATATTGTTCATTTTCCGTGTTTGTTGGTGTTTTGCTGTTGAATAAACAGGCTCTTTTTCTCAACTTCTCTCGGAGGAGATTTTTTTGTCTCCCGAACCAGTGGGGGAAAGGAGGGCCCCTTGAATTCGCTTTGTTGGAAGTTTTCCTCCATAATTTTCCCCTAAACCAGGACACTTAGGGTCAGAAATAGCATAGAGGGAAGGGTTCTTTTAAGAAAGGGAAGGAAAACAAGATTGATTAGGAATTCCAACAAAATAACCCCTAAAAGCTATTTACTGATGGATTTCCTGCTATTTCTGGGAATAAAAGAAGTGGAAGAGTCCTGTTCTAAGTAGTTTCTAGGCTGTAACCAAAAATAATTACATCAGTTTAAAAAAAGAAATAAATAATCCAATTTTGCATGGATGCCTGTGATAAATTGATGATATAATGTTGGCTTTCTGCAAATGTTAAAATAAGTGATGTTAAAAGTAGCTTTTGTAACAGTAGTTTTGTCACAAATAGATGCTATATGTAAAATAGCTTTATTATAAAACAGATGCTATATAAGGTAGTTTTGTTGTGAAGATGTGGTTTTTAATACTTTTTCATTCAACCAAAAACTTAGAAATAGCTATGCTTATGAACTATTTGGGCTTCTGCTACCAACTATCAGCAACAGATAAGATATCCCCACAGCGATCTGCGGATTCCGGGAACTACCAAGCTGAGCGAGCAGAGATGGGAGAACTGCATTCCATTCTGAACTGTTCCTGAAAAGGGTTTGAATATGCGACGCCAGAAGGCTTATCCCCACAGTGATCTGCTGATTCCGGGAACTACCGACAAAATGGGAGAACTGCATTCCATTTTGAACTGTTCCTGGAAAGGGTTTTAAATATGTATAATTGTTTATGAATATGTATAATTGTTTATGAATATGTAATACTCCAGGTGTATGTAAAGGGTGTCTCCAAGATAGCAGGTGTGCTCTTGGCTGAGTGCCAAAGCACCCAGCACTGTGACTTTTTGCTTTATTATCTTTGTCCCTTATTGTCCTTTACTAAACTTTTCAATCTTAGCAAGAGAGCGAACTTCGTTTTTCACAATGCCTTAAATAATTCTGTAGCTAAACATACAAACTGATAATTCTATTGTGTGGTAGAGTACCACAAATGGTCCAATGGATGAATTTACCTGGAGAGTTTGCAACATAGAGGAAAACAACCCCTTCGTTTTCCTTGATCCTTGGGAAGAGAGAAAGCTGAAATAAACAGAAACTAAAGGCAGCACCATGCAAGGCTTGGCCTCTGCATTCCAGCTGGCTCCAGAGTTTTCTGTATCTCCCCTCCTGGGTGACAGTGCTGCCAGCCATCCTTCGAAGCAGATGCTGCCTCAGTTCTGGACCCATATTCACTGCTAAAGAGTGTGTTCTTCCTTCTGCTCCTGGCTATGCACTTACTATGAACTATCTCATGTTAATAAAATGTCAAACAGGCACTTCCCTTTGATCATGAGGTAAATTAGCTGAGACTATCCATCCTTCGGGGATGTAAGATCAAGAGAAAAAACTTTTTTTTTTCCAGTGAAAACAAGCCTCCAGCAAGACAGACAGTTCCCTAAGGAATTTCTTTGGAAGAAGGGAAGTGTATTTACTAAATGGGTTATTTAGACCTAACTGGATTTCCAAGGTAGCTTTATTTATTTATTTCAAGACATATTTAATAATACTGTCAAGGTCCATGTTCCATTAATTCTAATGTGAATGTTTCATAACAGAACAGATGTCTCATTTTTAATGTATCCTCTGGTGATATTCAATATTTCATATGCTTGGACAATAAAACATTAAAATTAGTGAACGGATGTGTGAAATTACTGCATTCTTTTTGTTCTCGTCTATGATGTTATTTTAATGATACTGCGTATGGAGCAACACTTTGAGCTATACAGAGCTGTACCTACATGAAAACAGGAGGTGACATCTCACACAGAGGTGAGCAAGAACTGACCTGCCAGGTGTGTTGGCTAATAGAGGCAGTCCCCTGCTGCTTGCAATGGTCAGTGAACAGCCATCCCTCATGTCCTCGAAACAGGCAAATTCTGGGCACTTTTAACACGAGATGCAGGAAGTGCAAACACGTATACACTTTGTTCATGTGTGTCTCAATATAGCCAGTTGGAGATGTCTCTGACAGTTATAGCTGATTATCTGCTGCGAGTCAGCGATAACCGTGCAGTCTAAAACCCAGAACTATTCAGGTGTGAGAGAGGAAGGATTCTAGTTTGTTCTCTTTTCTTACGTATCTCACTTTTAATACTCTATGGAGATGGGTTCTCTGCTGAAGCACAGTGAACAGCTACTTTTCCCAAAGATTGAATATACTTTCCTATATGAAGCAGAGCAACGCACAGTCCCCAGGCAGGTGCAAAGGAGAGCCCTTTATTGCAAAAACCAGGCCTTTTTAAGCAGTTAGCCTGTTATCAGGTACATTCCATTTAAGAACAACAAATGTAATTCAACCAACCACCATAAACCACGATGTGAGCACGAAATGATTATACAACTTTTTTTTCCACCTCTAATTCAGCTGAATCACTTTCCCATAGTCCTTTTCTGCTTAGCCAAAGTAGCAGGCCTGAGCCATGATTTTACAAGGCCTTCCTTCTGTAAGGTTTTACCTATATGCAACACTTTCCCACTTGGTTGGCTGATGCTGCAATGTTTAATTCATTTGTTTGGTTGTAGTTTGAGGTGGTGTATGAGTACAGAGCTATTAGCTTTAGGGGTAAGGTGACTGCAGGCAGGATGTGGCATGATTAGGTATTTGTAAGCAGCACTGATGAGTAAAAATATAAATGTGGAGACAAGAGACTGCTGAAGATAATGATCACAAAGGGTGGGATTTAAAGAGACGACCAAATAATACTGAAGAGCTATAAAGTACTTTTGACATTGCAAGTGACTGAAACTTGCTGCAATTATCAGTACATGAGACAACTGCAAACAGAACTTGCTGTCTGGGTCTTTAATATAACACCTGCTTATTCTCATTTACATAAAAAAGACTGAGACTGAATAGAGTCTGAATCACTCAGATTTATTTTTCAAAAAGACCTGAGGATCTGTTGTCTGAAGGCGTAGAAAGCAACAGTTATTCACCTACGTTCCCAGTGCAGCTACTGAAGCATGCTTCCACCTCCATCCATACTTCCCATATTAGCGCCCAGAGAACTGGTGTGGTTATTGTGTTCCTCAGCAGGAGAGCAGAGCTCTATAAATTATCAACATAAATGACAGAAGGGTCAAGTTTTCGCTCACGGAGACTAAATTTTGACCTTCACTTCACAGAAACCACATCATGCTGCTGCTTTCTTGTACCCGTTACTGTACAACACCATAAAGCTGAGACAAAAATTTAATGGGACTGGAAGGGAAAGCAGTAAAAATATTTGCAATAAGTAGACAATACAAGAGAAGAAGAGTCTAAACAGAGATGGTTCCTGCCTTTTGTATGCTTATATTCCTCTCTATTTTACTAACATTTTTCTATTTAACCTCAAACAGATCATTTAGGGAACTTCTGGACATTTATTGGTTTTATTCAAAAAAGAACAAATGGAAATCAATAGACTGCAGGCAGTTCAGTTGAGCTCGTTTGAAATCAGCTGGCTTCCACTGGAGTTTTATTAATGCCTATCTCGTTTTGTTAATACTTTAATTCTAAGGACTTTTGCCAGGAAGGACAAATATCTACATAAGCTCAATCTGAATGGATTCTCTTTTCACAATGTTTAGGCAGCTTGTGGTCAGTAATTTCATGGTCCAAGTCAAGATCTGAAAAGCAGAGCAGACTCTTCATTCTGTTCCTGTGTACATGGGGTGGAATGGGAGGTGGACTATCAGTATCAAGCCCAGAAGTGCACCGTAATGATAAAGGAAGAACATGAACACATCCAAGGCCTTCTGGAGCTTCCCAAACAAATTCTTGAACTGCTTTCAATCATTGTTCAGAGGTCACTAAGGGCTTTAAGTGTCCATCTAACATGTTTTATGAGTAGAACAAGTAAAGTGCACATCCATGCATGGTCTTGGTTAAGTGCAGAGGACTGTGAAGAATGGCCACACTCTTGCAGTAGCTAAAATGAACATGGTTTTAATCATGTTTTGAGAGGAGGTAATGCTGTAAAGACTCAAATTGTATTTCTCAAAAATTTTGAACTTCTAAATACTGGGAATCTGTTCTTAAGATCCTTTGTCAGTTTCATAATCTTCAATATCACAGTAGGGAGGGAATATAGTACAGACACATCAAAGAGCCAGAATTGTGCTTGCAGCTATTAGTTCTTAGATAAAATACCCAAAGCTAAAATTTAGAGCCAAAACTATTCTAACTCCCCAACACTCTTCAATAATGCAGTCCAAGCACCATACCAAATAAACATTTTAAGTCCTAATACTGATTTTGAAGGCAGGTTATTTAAAAGGAATGTTCTGGCACCACATGTGCATTTGACTTGTGTTCTTTAAAATTTAAAATTATTTGCAGTTTCTTGAGATTACTTAACATAACTCATTATTTGTGATATATTTTCACAGACGCAAACAACAGTTGAGTGTCTCAGAAGAGAAAGACCATCCATGTCAGCTATTTGTCTACAGAAGTCTTTATTAACAAAAAAACCAAACTCAAACCCTGTGAGAAAGGAGATTAGCCCTACAGTGGGGCATGCTTGAGGAGAACCTGCTTACTGGAGTTTTGAAGATTTATCCACTATCTGTCTGTCATCAAAATAAAGTTTTTCTTTACTTCTAGTTTGTAGAAATACATCACAATAATGGTAGGGATCCAGAATAAGCTCATATGCTGTGACAAATGACAAGACTTCCATGGTGTTCAAAGCATTACCAGAATCCATTTCATACCTCATCTGCTTTGTAAGCATAAAATGTACAAATGTCTCCCACTGCTGTAAATGTCAGCATGCTGGGGGCAAATGCTTTGATTTTCTATCAGAAAATAATGTTAAATTATATAGTGTTTAATAGTGCTTGGTGAGAGTGATGACCTTTAAGGAACGAGTTTCCTTCCAATCACTCCATCTTCAGTTCTGAAAATGGATAGCATCATTTATAAAATCCTGAAAAGAACTTCCGCAGCCTGGAGGCTTTCTGATGGTTCAAGGCTGATGGTCGAGCACTAAAATGCAAACTATTGGGATATAAACATTACTTTGATTGAGGAAATCAGGTATTTAAGCATATAATTTGCAAATAAATTTTGAAAATCAGACCTCTCTGATTTTCTGGCACCTCTAGGTAGTGAAATTTTCTGCATTTATAGAACAGTCTACATTATCTGGTAGGACACAACCTAAAAACTGTTGATTTCTAAATAAAGCAGTTGTATTTACCAGGCCAGAATGTAAGTGGTTGGAAGGCAGGAGTGCTCCACTGGAGTAACTGGAGGTCTGGGGTTTTATATGTGTGGAGAATCTCACCTACACTCCCCACCTGCTCTTTCCAAAAGGAAAGGTGCAGGTAAAGGCATGGAGGAGACTTGTACAGGGGTTAAAAAATATAAAAGTTCAAATACCAAAGACATAGTGGAAGGTAATTCTGGTAGTATCTTAGCAACTTAGTATCTCAGAGAAACTTCAGGAAAAGCTGTACAGGGAAATCAGCTATAGCCCATTTTAAGGCCTCTCTCTGGTTTACATTTGTTATGTGTTTCTGAAACTGGATTTTTAGTCACAGTATTTGAAAATATAAAATTTTTTATTGGAGGACTTCATCATCTTTGGTTTCTGCTGAGGGAAGATACATTTTTATATTTGGATCACTAACCACTAATTTATTAGAGGAATTTCATTAGCATGTGCCTGCCTTGAGGGCAGATTAGAAGAGACAGTAGTGAAAGGAGGGGTTGGTGCTGTGCTGGACAGAGAACCCTGCACCCTGTGGGGTCAGTGGCAAAGCCTCTGGTCTTTCAATGGCACAGAAACAGGGCCTGCATGTCCTGAGAATCAGGAAAGTTTTTTATGTGGTATCTTCCCCTTTTTTTCTGATTACAGTGGTTTCATCACTGTAACTACAGTCTAGATTTTTGGGATTTCTGTGTCACCCCAATATATAGAAAATGACAGGGTTTTTTTAAAATCATCTGAAATAGATGATTTGTTTCATAGCAGTCAAGGGGCTTATGGCAAAAGTTTTATCACAGTGCAGAATTAATATGACACCAGTCTGTTTTCAAAACACCAGCTTTCCATTCAGTGCTTTTGGTATAAAAATGCAGAAATCTTGAAGGAAAATGGAATTGGCAGAGTTAGTCAAATATTAGAATAATTGATGCACGTAAATGCCAGTACATTAAAGATTCATATTCACTTTGTTGATCTTTAATTGTAAGAGTTTCAGCACCTATTACTTGCTATTATTTCTATCATCATTAACCTTCATGATAACGACCACAAACATCAAAATTTGAAAACAATTTCATTGAAAGTATATCCTTAAATAAGTTCTGTTGGTTACATATAATAATGTTTTATTCTCATACTGGAAAGTTGCAATTACCTAAGGAAAACCAGAAAATAGGTTAAAGTGAAAACTGGTTTTGTTTGATAAAAAGCAGATATCCAAAGTCTTTTTGTGGGCAAACCTCTGTTTTGCAATTTTTTTAAATCCACTTGCTGTTCAGTGATAAATGAAAGTCTTTCTAAAGATTGACAAGAAATAGGGAATTATCCAGAATCCCCTAAATGCTCACCTTCATGAAATATATTGTCTGCTTAATACTCTTTATCTAGCTCTAATCAATACTCTGTCACAAACGAAAGGATTGTTTCAGGTCACAAAAGGCAAACAGATAATTTATTGTAAAAACATTGTTATTAGCTTCTGTATAGTTCTTTCTTTGTTAAGTCACTAATGGCTCAACTGTGCTAAATAACCAGACTTTTGGGAAGAGGAAAATAAATAATTTTACTGAATTTCTGATAAAGAAACTGTACATAAGTAGTCTGAATCATGTTTCAGTAAGACTTAAGCTCCATGTATTGAAACCCTTTGTCTGTCAGCAACAGTAAGGTCTTATAGGTCTTGTTATTTACTGAAAATTCATCCCTCTCCAGGGCTTTTTGTCTTGCTACCTGACTTGGAGCTAACTCAAGGGCAATTTTTAATTAGTATTTTGAGGTTAAGATGTTGCTTGCTGCTCCCTGAGCTGTCCTTAGCCAGCCCCCTAAGGATGGTCTTCCCTCAGCACAGAGGTCCCAGGTCAGAAAGATGCAGGTGCCAGCAGCAAAGGATAATTGTGCTGCTAAGAAAGAAACAAAACATGCCTTGGCAAATGTCTTTTTCCAGAGCTATCTGTGCAACAAATGCTTTAATAGTTCCGCCCTCTGCAACAGCGCTCAAACAAAACCAAAATGCATAAATACCTTAAACCCACCAAGTAAGGCTGCCTTGCAGGCTCACATCCCCTAGCAGGGTCTGGCCCTGGGTAGCTCTCCCATAGGTAAATAAATGAGCTGCTTTGGGTTTCAGCAGTCACAGGTGCCACTCAGGGATTCTGACAGAGGAAAATACCTGCCAGGAATGGGAGCCGTCTCTCCATGGTTGCCCTCTCAGTATGTAAAAGGAAATAATAATCCTTTACTCTACATGGAACAAGTGATATGAGACTAAGCAGACTTTAAGTTGTAGTAGCTGGGATGCTGGCAGAAGTGGGGGATGCTGGGCAGAAAATATTTGTGCCAAATGTGGAGAGAATACAGATCAGATTTATCAGGAGAAATCCCTACTAATTTCTTTAACCTTATGAGAACTAAATTTCAGAGAGAAATCTGAATAGATTCACAAAGTGGAAATTTTAAACACTGCTAATGTCAATGGTTAACACCTTGGTGTTAACTGGAATTAACCTCTTGTGCAAGTACAAACATTCATCAGCACTGTTTCATGTCCTGCCACTCTAGCAGCTGACACCCATGTGACATTCAAATTTCTTTAAGTCTTTCCAGTCAATATTAACAAGACCCTAAATACTCAGATTGCACCTGTCCATTAGACTAAATTGATTAATTTATTGTCTTCATAGTCTTTTGAAGAGTGATAAGCACCTGCTTTGGTTAATGGAGAAGATTTCTGGATTATAGTCTTTAAATCCATTCTGTGAGGCAGCTGACGGCTGTCCTCTCTGGTTTGGAAACAATCGAATTAGACTGACTGATAACAGGTGATGCTACATGAGAAAGCTTATGTGATGAGATACCAGATGATGCCTCAATTCCTTTATTTGAACATTAAGGGAAAGACTGGCTGGAGAAGTTAGTGGGAGAGATAAGCACTGTGTTAATACCTGGAGACCAATTAACAGCAGAGTGTAAGCTGTTCAGTATTACTGAGACGGTCTTAATATAGAAGACGAAAGTTTTCATTTTAGGCAATTCTGAAATTCCACTCAAGGCAACAGGCAGGTAAGCAAGGGGTGGCATTCAAACTAGCATACTGATCCAGCACATTCTCTTCCAGGGAAACTGTGAAGAGTCTTGTTTTTCAGGTATTAAGTACTGAGCACTCAAGATGAGAATCTTGGCCCTGTCATTCAAGGTACCCATGATCTTTTTCTTCTGAGAATGTCTATGAAAAGCGACACCCAGTAATTGAAAGTTTGAATTGCAGAATAACGAGAAATATTCCCCACCAGTTTTTGTACTATACAAGTAGCATTTTTAATTTTACTTTTTTTTCAGCAGCAATGACTTTCTGCAGAAACCTGCTGCACCTGCAAACACAAATTTTTACCTGCTCGCTTATGGTGGAAATGATCCCAAGATTCCCAGAAAGGCAATCTTTATCAGGCAATCAAGGGGGCAACAGTATTAGAAATAGTTTCCTCTTGGCCAGAAAGTAAATACTTTTATTTATGTATGTATGTGCGTCTATATATATTATTTATATATAAAGAATGGATTGAAAGAAAATGGCTGCACCTGGCAGCTTGCTATGCCCAAATAAATGTGAGATAAGGCCTGCTGAGCCCACAGTGTGTTTTCTCTGTACTCACACTCAGCCACAACCCTCCCAGTGGCTGCTGAGAGGGCCTGTGGCTTCCCAAGCCTGACCTAGGGCAAGAGAGGGAAGATTGAGGTAGGAACTTCAGAGGTGAACACACAATGGCCATAAACAAGTAAAGAGGCTACCAAGTTTTGCACCTTGCTCCAGATATTGACAGGTTTCTCTTTCTAAGTCACTGTTCCTTGCACAGATGCAGCCCAGATTTACATAAAGTTTTATGAAATGAGTTTCCATTTGCAATCCCTATCCACTTCTTTTCCTTTGCCTTCTTGCTTCTTCTTCTTGGATGTTTTCCTTCTGCTTCTTATTTCTCAAGGAAATATATAGACATGGAAAGTAAGAACAGAACAGAGCTGAGCTAATAAACAGCTGCTTTAAGCTATTATTTACACTGCACAGGAACACATCCTAAATCAACGCTAGTCTGGATCACAAAAATGATACTAGAAGAGACAGGCCAAAGCCATGATGGCCCATCGACACTCCCTTTTCAAACTCACCATTTTGCTTCACAGGAGTCCCACTAAGAGACATTTCCTGGCTCCATAGTTTCCTGCCTGGAGGAAAATTTTTAGAAACACATTTCTCACCAATTCCAGGTAAGTGAAATCATTTTGTGAACAGTCTGAGTCGGTGCAGCATGATTACTGTTTCAAAATAGGGAAGAAAGAAGTCAGGAAATATTTGTTTTAAGGAAAATGAAAAAAGGAAAATAAAAGAGAAAAATGAAAAGGACTTTTGCTCTTTTCCTCCTTTTCACTGCCATAAAGTTCTAGTATTACCTATTATGGTTCCAGCTACTGGGAAGGAGCCAGAAAAAACTATGCTTGTTCTGGTTAAGGATATATATTTTCAGCACTGACTCATCTGTCCTGGGTGCACAAGCACATAATGCACATACATGTTTGTGTTACACAGACTGGGTTCGTGTGGGTTTGCAAGTGCTCTGAGTGTGGAAGAAGTTGCAAAGGTGCACTTCAGCTCAGCTATTCTGCATTTCAGTGCAGGCAGGAAAACAAGAATAAACGCAGTTCAGGTTTGAAGCTGAGAAATTTGTTAAATATTCTGGATCACTCTATGTTCTTTCTCATGCAAATATATGAATTTGCTCTGATTTCCATGAAAGCAACATGGAAAGACTTGCATTGGCTTCATGAACTAAAGCACGTCTGGCAAAAAGTATAATCTGAACTTGCTAGCAGTTCATTAAAAATCTACAGTGATTTGCAGAAAGGAAAAAAGCCTCTGTCAAAATGAAAGCAGGATGTTTGGTTGAACACACTCCATCAACACTACAAGCTCTCATTTGTTCAACAGACAGGTATGACAGTGTCACCTAGCAACTTCTAAAGGGCATTCAGACTTGACTCTGCTGAACTCCACAGAAAAGCCTTTAAACTCATTAATTTACAAATTAATAATTTTTATGAATTTGTCAAAAGCATCACATTTGACACTAAAAAATTAACACTGTACAGGAGGAAAGGAATCAAAAAATAATTGTCATGCTGGCAGTAATGCAGTGGGAGGAGTTGAACTAATTATGAAATGCTGCAACCCTGGGAAGTAAAGGTGTGCATTTCCAAAGTCTCTCCTCTGAAAGGTGTACATGCATACCCAGAAAATTTACATACATGTATGTATGCATGTATCAATGTACATTACTTTAGATAAGTTCCATGTTTTTCCAGGTACTTATATTAACAAAGATGAAAAATTAAATTTGTGAAGTTTTGTCCAAAGTATTTAATACTTCCCTGTATGTACAATTCCTTATTCCTTAGTACGTCTATACTGAACTGCTCTCAGCTCACCTGAAGATCAAGGCATGGAGCACCATGGTGGGCTGTGCTGTTAAAATCCAGTAACTTCCCATGGCATTGGTGCTGCCAAGACTGACAAAGATAAATCTCTCTGTGTGGAAGAGTAAAGCCAAAATGAATAGGCATAGTGGTCAGCAAAACTTAGGCTGATTTTGGCTGATGGATCAGCTATGGTGATGTAAGGAGCCAATTTATTTCTCTCAGCCCTGGCTGTCAGAGGCACAGGAGGGAGGGATTGCACTTGTGCCAGGTCCAGCAGGCAGCCAGGAGAAGATGGAGGAAAGCCTTGTCTCTGGGGGGACTTTGCCTGGCAACCAGTTCATGTCTCCCATGGGACAGGTGTCGGAGACCGAGAGGTTAAAACCTCTGAAGATAATAATGGATTTAATTTACAGCCTTGGAAGGAGCTAGGATTAATGTGATGACAAGATATATGGATCTTAAGCAAGAGAATCATAAGCCTGTGTTTTTATAGTTCTAAGTAAAAATACGTGTTGGGTGATTTGGTGAAGGATTTTAAGTATAGTAATGTGATTCTATAGTTTAAGTTAAGAATTTAGATGTTATAATAGAAGTGCATAGGTGTACGTGACCTGGCACTTGATTGGTAGAGGAACAGACGCATTGCAGCAAAAAGTACTAGAGGTGATAGGTTATCGAGTTAAAACAAAGTTTCGTGTTAATTGCTTATTGGACCAGAAAGTTATAAATTACCATGTAACCCTGAAGCCCGTGACTATCCTCTGTTATGGCAACTTGTTACTTAACCTCACGACCTCTGAGACTGAAGTCTTGTTTGTTATTTTAAGTAATAAATCGTGTATAACTACGATGGTCCCATCTCTTCAATCAAACTCCAGCGAAAAGCATCGGGCTAGTGATGCGACGCGGGGAAAACCCGACAGACAGGCAGTCAGCAGGGGACACCAAAGACACTGTACCCTCCAGAGACACTCTGCAACCGGATGGCAAAAGGTCTCCACTGATGCACTGCAGTGGGACACCGGACTGGGCCAATGGTCTCCTGCCAGCAGGCAGACCTTGGGAGGAGCCAGGGGCAGAAAAAGTAACTGCGTCACAAGCCTCTGAGGCTTTTCGAACTCGCTTTTTGAGTGTGGCCTTTTGGCTTGGGGCTGTGCTTTTGCTTTTGGGGCCTTTTTAGTCTTTTGCTTTAGGAGCTTTTGGAGCTTACGCTTTTTGCCCTGGCCCCAGCCTACCTTTTGGCTCTCCTACTCTTGCTCGCCCTTGCGTCTGTCCTGCTCCCCTGTGTCCCTGACCAACGCCCTGCCTGCTTCATCTCTTCATCCCTGCCTGAGCCACCTGCGTCCAACCCTGCCCGCCTTCGAGCCAGCTCTCTCTCTCTCTCCCTCTCTCTCTCTCTCTCTCACCCATTTTTCTTCCTCTTGCTCTGTCTTTTCTAGCCCTCTGTAGTAGTGTATCTCCTTTTAATTTTTTTCGTTACCAATAAACGGTTTTGAGATACAACGTTTGCCTCCTTTGGCTTAATTGGATTCCCGACCATCTATTTTTAAAAGAACTCCTTGCAGCTCCCCACAGTGGAACACGAGAGGTTGAGGATCAAGTCAACCACCCAGTCTATAGTCTATGAATTTAAACTATGAAAAACCAGAATTAGTAAAAGTTAATTTGGGCTTATAATAATTTTTAATAGGGCATTTTGAGTAGTTCTACATGAGGCAGGTGTAGGCATTCCTCTGCACAGCTGACTATAAAAAGTGTCCCTTGCAGTGATTTTCTAGGTTATATTTTAATTATTAAAAGTTTTCAGACAAGAAAAAAAAGGGAAATGTCCTAAGAATTTCAGACTTGTAATGCACCAGGGCATTTGCTAAAAGGAAGGGAAACAGAAATTCTAGAAAAAGACAGGAGTGGGTGCACATTGCATTGCATTTTCTGGCTACTTGTGATTTCCATTCACCCACACAGAGTCTGCAGGTGAATTAGCTGGTCCCTGCAGCTCATCCGTGCAGTTTGGTTTTCTCTGAGTTTACACTTGCAGCCGTTCATCACCCTCCAGGTCACAAAAAGGGACTGCTCCAAGGTGGGAGAAAGAACAGTTGCTAATGGGATCTGCCTGCAGGCTTGTCTAAACAGGCTATTCCAGAATACATCTAAGAAGTCTACAATGATTTAAATCAAATCTGAGCCTGAAAAAGAGGAGTAAGTTTGAGTGTGGGGGAAAGAAACCACCAAAAAACTTTAATGGCAGCAAGAGTGGAAAAATCTTTTCCAATAATTCTTGAATGGCTCTACTCCAAAACTTTTCCTCTGTTGTTTTCCTCTCATTTCCTGTGACTGTTGGGCTTAACCTCCTTTCAAACTGGGAATCAGCAGATTGCTCAAAACCAATGTAGTTCCTCCAGGCTCAGGAGACCCATCATTTCTTCACTGTGTGGGCACAAGTGATAACTTTGCTACCTTTTTTTTGTTTTGTATATCCCAAATTGATATAGGAGAAAAGATCTCACATGTGCTGCCTGGCTGTCGCAGCACGACCCCTGCCCATGAGGGCGCCTCGTTGGAGGGGCTCCGCGACAGATCCCCGCTGGGCTGTGCCTGGGAGACCTGGCTTGAGAGCGGAGTCTTGGCCGTAGACGCACCAAGGGTACGACGAGGGCTCGATGAAAAGGGCGCGTGAAGACAGGAAAAAGGAGGGACTCTTCGTGAGGGTGCAAGTGGGAAAGGTTTATTGAAGAAGCCTAAGGAAGGCTAACACGAGGGAGCAGGGGGCACGAAAAGCCCAGAAACAGGGCGACACGGGGTTTTAAGGGAGGATAAAGGGGAGGGGTTACAAAGGAATCCTCCAATGCCAAGCTGGCAGGGAGGCAGAGGGCTTAGGATTGACATCGGGGATGAACCAATAAGAACATTAGAGAGGCGTAACTATTAACTGTAACCAACCATCAACTGAGGAAGACAGAACTCTCTAGACAAACATTACATATTCATTAACTGGGGGTGGAGGAAACCTTGGGAATTTACATAAACAATGGGGGGAATTCTGGGGTAACTAATACATCTCATAACTGGGGTACTGAAAAGGTACAAGAACTGATCATAGAATTAAAACACCTTTCACTTGAGGGTTAGAGAGCTATGCCTCCTCAGGCGGGGCGGCATAGGTCTCCCTAAACAAGGGAGTCTGAAGCGGCGGCCAGGCCTGCCCAATGTACACATTTCTGGGGTTTATGGCAGGGTGACCTGCTGGCCAGGCGGCTGACCACTGCCACACCTGGCCTGGCATGGTGTTGGTTCGTCATGGGTGGAAAGCAGACGAGACAGGCAGTGCGGCCCACTGTCAGTGACTGAAAATAGTTTATGCCTCAAACATTGATGTAAAGTTTGAAAAAAGCTACAGCCACACAAACCTCCTTGAAGAACTTTGGACTGTAGATTGAGCTGCTGATTAAAGGAAACCCATTGCTCAGTCACCTCGGGCTGAGGGAAAGGTATGCATCCACAATAGGCCAAAGCCTCNCGCCCGGGGGTGCCCCCCGGCCGAATTGGGGGGGGGGGGGGGAGAGCACAGCTCACAGAAGCCAGGTTTACACAGACTCCCCCGAGCCGAGGGGGGGAGGAGGAGGTTT
>VZTG01008578.1:399922-414374 GCA_013397845.1 Melanocharis versteri | reverse complement strand
GGTGACAGTCCCGAGTGGCAGCCCCGGGTGGCAGCCCCGGGGGGCAGCTCCGGGTGGCAGCCCTAGGTGACAGCCCCGGGTGACAGCCCCAGGTGACAGCCCCGGGTGACAGCGGGGCTGCCGTGCCCCACTTCCACTTCCTACCGCTCACGTTTTGTCACCTCCTGCCCGAGAACCGCACGTTCCACCGCGGGATGGGCTCTGTCGGTGGCCCGGCACAGGTTCCATCGCGCCCTGGCACGTGGAAGCAGCAGTTTCCAGCTGCTGGGACTCTCTCCAAGCTAAAGAGAGGGTGAACCTAAAGCTGCCCAAGCCCCGAAACAAAAAGTCCAGCTTGAAGCTGAAGCAGAGGTGCTGGCGGTGTGCCACAGTCCCATCCCGGGATGCTCCCTGCCACCAGGGTCCCCATGGCACCAACCTGGCGGGTTTTCAGTTATCCTGACTCAAATTTAAAGACATTAAATCCCATCATACAGAGGCTTTGTGAAGAGAAGGGATAAAGCTCCTAAATTTGTGTGGAATCAAATTGAGCCACACAGACAGAAAGGAAGGAGAAAGTTTCCTTCCCACCATGAAAATACAAATCCCCGGCAGCAGGGTCAGAACAGAAGGCAGTGACTTTCCAGTTTGCTTTAGGGGCGACAAACTCCGGGTTTGGGGATGGCCATGCCCTGGTCGTGAGCTGTGACACCTCAGGAGCCGGGGTGGCCGTGTGGTGCTGGGATGGGCACAGACGGGGCTGCCTTCTGCTTCCCAGGCTGGTGGCACAGGATGAGGAGGATGAGGAGGATGAGGAAGAAAAGGTCTTCCCTGCAGACTCACCTGTGCTGCTGAGAGAGCTGCAGAACCGGAGCCGCTACTCGGTGTGGGTGCAGGCCAGCAACGCGCTGGGCACTGCCCGCTCGGCCCCTCGGCACCTCAGCCTGCAGGAGCTCGGTATGTCCGTCCATCCATCCGTCCGTCCGTCCGTCCGTCCGTCCGTCCCTCTGTGAGCAGCACACCGTGCTGGGGCTGAGCACGGCCAACCACGCTGCCCTGCCCTGCAGTGTCGCTTCAGGGACGCCCCTGAGCACAAGGACAGCCCCCACGCCACCCCTTCCCGTCTGTCCCCACAGTGGTCCCCGCTCTGCCCGTGGTCATCGGCGCCGAGACGACGGAGACTTCGCCTCCCATCACCACCACCCGCTGGAGGAGCCGGACACGGCTGCAGAACGTGCACTGTGAGGAGAGGCACAGAGCCACGGGCACCCCAACGTGGCATGTGAGACCCCCGGGACCCCCAGAACCTCCCCTCGCGTGCCCCTGTTACCAGAGATGCGAGCCCCGTTCCCGCTGGAGGTCCCCGGGGCAATGGGAATATTTGGGGTCGTTCCAAACTCACCCCTTTCCTCCGGTGCCGGTGGGGAATGTTCGCTCCCGGCCACAGACAGCCCCCGCTTTGGGGGGCAGGAGAGAGCAGATGGCCCCGTGGGCAGGGTTATCTCAGCTTTTTAAGCAAAAGGACGGAATTCCAAGTACTTCCAAACGTTCTGCTCTGCAAGGACAAGGCACAAAATCCTCTGGGATGCTCAGCGCACGCCCCAGCCAAAACCGCCCTGGGGCAGCTGCACCTGAGTCCCTCTGGAAACACCCCTGAGTGCTGGCAGGGCTCAGCCTGGACCCCAGCTCCCACAGGAGCCCCCAAAATCTCCGTGGTGGCAGAACCCCAGCGCGGCAGCAGGCCGGGGGCTCCGGCTGTGCCCCCCGGTGTGGCACTGGGGGGGACAGTGCTGCTCCTGCCCACCGCTGCCCACGCACAAGGAGGGGGTGACCCCCCTGTGCCAGGGGGTGCTGGTGGCAGTGGGGACCCGCTGGCTCCCGCTCCCCCAGCGCCCTGCTTCCCTCGCAGGTGGAGCCGTGCGACAACGCGACACGGGAGGGTCCCCGCTGGCAGCGCGAGCTGCAGAGCGACACCGAGTTCGTGTTCCAGGCCAGGTGCCGGCTCAGCACCGCCCACAGCCCCTGGAGCGCCTGGAGCCCCCCCTTCCTCTACAGCACCCCCGAGGCAGGTGGGCTCAGCCCCGGCGACACCCGTGGGTGGCATTTGTCAGCCCCGGCGCGGCTGCCCGGGGTGCCCACCCTGGAGGGATTTCAAAGCGGGGTGGAGGTGGCACTTGGGGACATGGGGCAGTGGTGGCCTCGGCAGCGCTGGGGGACGGTTGGGCCCGGTGGTCTCAGAGGGTTTTTCCAGCCTAACAAATTCCGTGATCTTTAGTGGCTTGCTTGCTCCCCTGGGTGGAAAAATCGCGTCAGTCGAGGTGCGCGACAAATCCCTGTCACCCTGAGCCAGCTGCCCCCATCCGCGCCAGCTGCTGGCCCCAGGCTGAGCCTGGGACCTGGGCTGAGCCTGGGCACGGCCTGGGACCTGGGCTGAGTCTGGGACCTGGGCTGAGCCTGGGCACGGCCTGGGACCTGGGCTGAGTCTGGGACCTGGGCTGAGCCTGGGCACGGCCTGGGACCTGGGCTGAGTCTGGGACCTGGGCTGAGCCTGGGCACGGCCTGGGACCTGGGCTGAGTCTGGGACCTGGGCTGAGCCTGGGCACGGCCTGGGACCTGGGCTGAGTCTGGGACCTGGGCTGAGCCTGGGCACGGCCTGGGACCTGGGCTGAGTCTGGGACCTGGGCTGAGCCTGGGCACGGCCTGGGACCTGGGCTGAGTCTGGGACCTGGGCTGAGCCTGGGCACGGCCTGGGACCTGGGCTGAGTCTGGGACCTGGGCTGAGCCTGGGCACGGCCTGGGACCTGGGCTGAGTCTGGGACCTGGGCTGAGCCTGGGCACGGCCTGGGACCTGGGCTGAGTCTGGGACCTGGGCTGAGCCTGGGCACGGCCTGGGACCTGGGCTGAGTCTGGGACCTGGGCTGAGCCTGGGCACGGCCTGGGACCTGGGCTGAGTCTGGGACCTGGGCTGAGCCTGGGCACGGCCTGGGACCTGGGCTGAGCCTGGGACCTGGGCTGAGCCTGAGCACGGCCTGGGACCTGGGCTGAGCCTGGGACCCGGGCTGAGCCTGGGCACGGCCTGGGACCTGGGCTGAGCCTGGGCCCCGGGCTGAGCCTGGGCACGGCCGGCTCTGCCATCCCGGGGAGCGCTGCCCTCCCACCCCGGCGGCAGCGGGGAACCGGGGATGCTCTCACCACAAAAAAAGCAGCGCCCGCTGCTGGCTTTCCCCGGCCGGGAGGGGCTTCCTGGAGGGCTGCGGGAGCCGCGGTGTCCCCTCCCGTGTCCCCTCCGGTGCCTGACGCTGTCCCCGTCCCCCCGCAGTCCCCGCCGCCGCTCCCGCTGTGTGGCGGCGCCTGGGCCCGGCGCTGCCCAACGGCAGCCGCGAGGTGACGGTCTTGATCAAGGTAAGCTGGTTTTGGGGCAGCCTCCGGGTTTTTGGCTCTGCTGCTCCTCCCCGAGCAGCCGGAGGCGCCGCCCTCCCCGAGGAGCCCTTTGGCCGAGGGGACGGGGGGCAAACGCCAGCCCGGCTCGGAGCCGAATCCCTCCATCCTTTTCAAACGCGCCGCCCAGCCGCGGGGACAGCCGTCCCGGCCGGGTGTCTCGGTGTCACACCCCACGAATCTCTGTCCGTGTCGCCCCCCCGCAGCCGCTGCCAGCCCGGGATGCCCGCGGGAGGATCCTGGGCTACGCCGTGTCCGCCGGGAGCCCCGCGGGAGCGCGGCCGCTGTGCCGCACCTCGGGCTCCGAGTGCGCGGTGCTGGTGCCCCCGGCCGCCCGCGCCCTCCTCGTCACCGCCCACAACTCCAAAGGGGCTTCCAGCCCCGCCAGCATCCCCCTGAACCGCGGCGCGGGTCAGGAAGGTAGGATCGCACACGTGCCAGTCGCAGGGGCGGCGTTTCATCAGCATCGAGGGGGAAACGCTGCGTTGTGCGAGGGAAAAGCCCGGGCAGAGCTCTGCCCGCTCCGCCGAGAGGGCACAAATTCCTCCAGGCAGGTCCAGCGTCCCCTGGAGATGCTGCACAGCCGCACATGGAATCCCGGGATGAGGCGAGGAAGGAAGATGGGGGGAAGCGATTGGAGATTTGAGGGCAGACAGCGGGATTTGGGTCCCTGGGTGAAGATCACAGGGAAAGGAGGGGATGGGGAGGGAAAGAACATGAAGTAAAATGGTTCAGGTTGAGAGAGATCTTAAAGCCCATCCCATTTCACTGCTCCGTGGGCGGGGACACCTTTCACTACCCCAGGCTGCTCCAGCCTGGCCTTGGACACTTCCAGGGATCCAGGGGCAGCCACAGCTTCTCTGGGAATTCCATTCCAGCCCCTCACCACCCTCCCAGCCAGGAGTTCCTTCCCAATATCCCATCCATCCCTGCCCTCTGGCAGTGGGAAGCCATTCCCTCTGTCCTGTCCCTCCATCCCTTGTCCCCAGCCCCTCTCCAGCTCTCAGAGCCACTTTAGGCCCTGGAATCTCAGCCTTTCACCTCCTAAGGCTGCAGCCACAAGCTTAAAAATAAGTTTGCCCTGCCCGTGTTGGCTCCTCTGCTCCCTGACCCCCAAAATAGCTCCTGCAGCCTCTGCCAACCCTCACACTGCGAGCTGCAGGTGCAGCTTGTCCTTGCAAACTGAAAAAGAAGGGGAAAAAAATCCTTTCTAAATCTTTTCAGGACCACCTTATGCTCCATGTGCCCTGGGCTGTGGTTTCCCCCACAGCCACGCTTTCCTAGTTCTGAAAAATGTCTCTTTGAATGAGCAATGGCAGAGGAAAGTCCCATTCAAGCTGGGGACAAACACATGACTAAAAAGAAACTGAAGAGAAATAAGGTGGAAAAAACTCACTAAGCTCTGATGTTTATCAGAACTGTGCACGTTTCTGGTAAGAAATGACAGGTGAGGCGTTTCAGGGACGTGACAGAGCTGAGGATGTGGTTTTTTGGGATGCACAAGCACCCATTCAAGAGCTCTACATCTGGTTGGGCATGAACACAGCTGGCCAGGAGGGCCAAGGGCACCTGGGCTGTGCCAGCCACAGCGTGGGCACAGCTCCAGGGCACGGACTGTCCCCTGGGCTGGCACTGCTGGGGACAGCTCTGGGGTCACCACTCTGAGAAGGACGTGGAGGGGCTGGAGCGTGTCCAGGGCAGGGAACGGAGCTGGGAAGGGGCTGGAGAATCCCTGAGGGAGCTGGGAAAGGGGCTCAGCCTGGAGCAAAGGAGGCTCAGGGGACCTTGTGGCTCTGCACAGCTCCCTGACAGGAGGGGACAGCCAGGGGGTCGGGCTCTGCTGCCAGGGACAGGGACAGGAGGAGAGGGAACGGCCTCGGGCTGGGGAGACTCAGGGTGGATATCGGGAGAATTTTTAAATTAAAACCTTTTCCAGCCCTGGCACAGCTGCCCAGGGCAGTGGTGGAGTCCCCATCCCTGGAGGGATTGAAAAGCCACACGGATGTGGCCCTTGGGGACACAGGTCATGGTGGCCTTGATCTTTAAGGTCTTTTCCAACCTAAATAATTCCATGAAATACAGATCAATACATAAAGACAGATTTTTATACATATTTTGCGCATTTGCATATAAACCCACCATTATATTCTATAATTTCCTGCTCACCCTTCAGTTTTCCAGCACTTCCAGGAAAGCCACGTTTGTCCTGGGCTTGGCTGAGCCTCCTCAGGGACATTCCCCTTGCTCTCTCTCTCTCCACAGAATTCCCAGCACCAGAGGCCGTGGAGGTGAAGCCTGAGAACCAGAGCAGGGTCCTGGTTCAGTGGCAGCCCCCCCGGCACGGCCAGAGCCCCCCGCTCTGGTTCATACTGGAGTGGGTTTCCAGCTCCCAGCACGGCCAGGAGGAGCTGTACTTCTGGGAAAGAGTCCCACACCAGGAAACACACACGTACATCCAAGGTGAGACACCCCAGGGATCCCTTTTCTGCTCAGTACAGCCCATCAGGACACTACAAATCCAAATTAGGTTATAAATCCAAAATAGACTATCAATCCAAAATGGATTAGAAAGGCAGCTTCATTTGAATTTCAGCCCCCGCCCGCTTGTTTTGGGGAGTGGGGCTATGAAGACCCCTTAGAGAAAGAGGAGGGTGGAGGGAATTGGAGATTTGAGCGCAGTCAGTGGGGTTTGAGTCCCCAGGTGAAGATCACAGGGAAAGGAGGGGATGGGGACAGAAAAAAAATGGAATAAAACCGAGCTGGGGGTGGGGGGGCAGGAACAACACCAGACCCACAAAGACCAATCCACCTGCTTTCAGCACCCAGTAACAACCCCCTGGCCGAGCCTAGAGCCTTCCCAGCAGAGAAAAGCCCCTTTTGAAGGCAAACCCGGCTTTTTCCCCGCAGGGGCGGCGGCGGGAGCTGCGCTCCGCGTGTCGCTGTACGCGGTGTATCCCGGCGGGATCAGCCGAGCCAGCTCCGCCCGAGGTGAGCCTGCCTGCGGGGAAAGCTGCCGCTCCTCCCCGCAGGTCTGGGGGATTCCTGAGGTTTAGGGACGGGATAAACCCTCCCCACCGAGCAGGATAGGAAAACAGAGGGTTTAATCAATGTATTTGTATAAAACCCTGCTCTAGCTGGGCTTTGCTCCCCCGCACAAACCTAAAACCCCCAAGAACCTCATTTTCCCCTCACCAGAAGCACCAGGGGAGTCGTTGTCCCTTCCTGTGACAGAAAGGTGAAGTTACAAACGCAGAATTCACAACAAAATGCTCCAGATAAGCCGAAATAGAGCAAAGAGCTTTTCCAGAGAGCAGCTGGGCAGACACAGCCTGCCCTTCCTCACCTGGGGTGGGAATCACGGAAGGGTTTGGAAAGGACATCTTCGACTGGATCAGGCAGCTTCAGAGCTGGAAACGGTTTTAGAGAAGAGCATGAGCCAGATTGCAGAGGAACAGCACCATCTCCATCACCAGGGGTGGCTTTGGGTGTCCCGGAGAGCTGGGCACGGCCTCAGGAGGGCTGAGAACAAGCCACGAACTTGGAGCTGGGTGAAGATCTCCAGAGCTGCCCCAGCACAGCCCAAGCAGGGGCTGAGGGCCGGGGCTGGGCTTAAATAGAGCCTCCCTGGGCAGGGGTGGGTGGAGGGGCCAGGTGAGGCTGGGCAGGGCCATTTAGGGCTGTCAGAGCCGCAGGTGACAGCTGAGGGGACACCTGAGCGTGTCCTCCGTTCCCTGCTTCGATGGCATCTGGGACGGGTCCTCTGCAGCTGCCCGGGGACCTCTGCTGTGCCAAAGCAGCTCCGTGGCTCTGCTTGGCACCTCTGTGCCCCGGAGAACGGTGGTTATTCCTGGGAAATGGAAGCAGATGTTCCTGGCTGGTTCTCCCGTTGTCAGCCCCGGCTGTCGGGTGTTCTCCTCTGGGCGGGACCCTTCTCTGAGGCTCCCAGTGTTTGCCAAGGAAAAGAGATCCCGAGGGAATTGCTGGGCTCGGCCAGGATCAAACTGGCTGCTGGTTTTAGCAGAAAGAGGTTTCTTGCCGTGGCAGGGCACTCAGCTGCAGATCTTCCCTCTCTGCACAGAAATGATCGGGAAATTCGTTCCCATGGGGTTCAGGCACTTTGGGAAATCCCAGAATTCCTGGACTGGTTTAGGGTGGGAGGGACTCAAAGCCCACCCAGTGCCACCCCTGCCATGGCAGGGACACCTTCTGCTGTCCCAGGCTGCTCCAAGCCCCGTCCAACCCGGCCTTGGGCACTGCCAGGGATCCACAACTTCCCTGGAAAACCTCTTAAACAACCTGTGAGTGCTCATGAAAAATGGTGCAGTTCCCCAGGGGGAAAAAATTCTTGTTTCAGGTGCTGAGGGGAGCGATGTGCAGGGAAGACATTTTGTAGATGGGGACAGATGTTGATCAACATCTCCTTTAATTGGATCTCTGGGAAATGGGACATTGTGGAGAGCCCAGCCAGAGCTGGAGTCGTTCATTACTTCAGGGAGCTTAATTTTTCTCGTCACACCGTTATTTATTTCTCTAAAAAGATAAAACCAAGCCCGGTTTTGTGTCCCCCCCGTCCTCTAAATGAATTACAGATTTTCCCCCTCTCTGTTCCAGTCCCTCCGGAGGAGCCGCTCCTGGGCAGCGCCCACAGCGAGATGCCCCAGGGTAAGGAGGGCAGCTCTGCCTTGCTAAGCCAGGCTTTCTCCTGGCCACAGGTGGGAGGTTTAACCCAAGCAGCACCAGGCTGTGGGAATTGAGAGCTCCCGGACAGTTTGGGGAGGCCAGAGCTGTAAAAAGGACCTTTTCACTCAGAGGGGACATGACCCTCGAGGAGGGAAGGCTGTGGTTCTCTCATGGATGAGCAGCACGCACAGAATGCAGGCTTTGAGTTTTGCTTTCTAACGAGTTTAAAATACAATGTCCATTCCAAGTGGGAAGCACCAAAACCAGGAAAATAGAGAATCAACCCATACAAGAGGCTGATTGAACCAGGGACTTGTTTCAGCATTTCCCACCCGCTGCTCTGACTTTGGGGATGCTCTGCTTCGCATAATCCCCTGGTAAAGGTCACGTTGTGATGCTACAGCACTTAAACCAAAAGCAAAACCAACACGGGCTGAGGAATTCACGTCAGCATTTCAGGCAGCTGAGGTAGGAAATGATGAGTGACTGAATCACCGAGCCCCAGGCGTGACCTCCTCCCTCTCCATCCTTTTGCAGACGATGACATCAGAGCTTTCTTGGGACTGAGCCTCAGCCTGGTCGCATTATCCGTTCTTTTTGCAATTGTGATGTTTAAAAAATCAGTCAGGAAAAGGTATTACTTTCTCCTCCGTGTTTTTTTCCCTTATTTCCAATTCATACTTTTTTTACTCTGTATTTTTAGTATGTAGAAGAAGTATAAGATTTCTTCTGGGATGTTTTAAAATCAACTACAGAGTCCTTTTCACCACAGCCTGAGGGCAATGTCACTCCTTTATCAGGTTATGGTATGAAAGGACATCTGTGTGCTCTACAGTAAGGCAGAGACCAACAAAGAAAGTCAAATAAACATGGAACTGGTGAAATTAAAGATTGGGGAATCCAGAGTTTCCAAGCCCCCTCAAAGGCTGGGTGTTCTTCACGTGCCCTTCCTGCCAGGACAGTTCCATCCTGCACGAGGAATATCTGAACAATAAGCTGGATTAACATCTGGGGTTTGTTTTTTCCCTCTTGGTGAAGGATTAAGGCCACCCTTGTGTCCCTCTTGCCGAAGTGGCTCTTTGAAGACTTTCCCCACATGGAGAACAGCACCGTGGTGAAGTCACTCCAGGTGAGGGCAGAGTTATCTCCTGGCTTTGCTTCCCCTCAGATTAAAGCTTTGCATCACAGAATTATTCAGGTTGGAAAACCCCTCTGAGATCGTTGAGTCCAACCATCCCCCAAGGACGCACTGCGGAGGCCACCACTGCCCGGTGTCCCCAGGTGCCACATCCAGATGGCTCTGAAATCTCTCCAGGGACCAGGACTCACCACTGTGCCAGGGATGGACAGCCCTTTCCACAAAGTATTTTCCCTAAAATCCAACCGAACCCTCCCCTGGCACAACCTGAGGCCATTTCCACTGGTAATACTCCTCATTTCCTGGGAGCAGGCAGCTTGCTCCAGAGCTGTGAGAAATGTGGATGGGAAGAGGATTAAGCTCTGAGGGACTGGGAACTGCTCGGGAATCATTTCCGAGGCATTTGCAAGGTGTGTGGATTAGCTGAGGTCTTTAAACCTTAATTCCATATATTCTGTATTCCGTGGCCACAGCTGACTCGGGCTGGGAGGGACCTTAAAGCTCATCCCATTCCATCCCCTGGGCCAGGTTGCTCCACGCTCTAATGACACTTCTCCTGTTAAGGAAATTTACCAGTTTGCTGCCACTCCCATCATTTTTTCCCCAGGACAAGGGTGATTTCCTGAGTGGCAGTCTCCACGAGCCGTTCCTGGCCTCCGGAGACCCCGCGGTCACGGAAATCGAGGAGGTGCCGGCACAGGAGCGGCAGGAAAACCTGGACACCAAGCCCAGGGCAGAGGTGCCCGAGCGCAGGGAGCTCCCAAGGACCGTGGGGACCCCCAGCACCCCAACCCCGGAGCAGCTCAGCTCCTACAAACCCCAGCTCTCCGGCGGGAACGCTCTGGGATACGTCGCTGCTGGGATTTACCAGGCGCAGCCGCCCGCGGCGAGCCCGGAGCCGGAGCTGGGAATCTTCTGCGGGGACTACACCAGCCCTGTCCCCCAGCTGTGGGAGCAGCAGGCAGGGGCTCCCCAGGTGTGTCTGCTGGAGAAGATCAACCTCGTCCTCAACAGCAGCCAGGCGTTCCCGGTGCTGGCAGGACACGGATCTTTCCCGGAGAATCCCTGGGAGCAGAGGCCGCCCAGCGATGTCCCGGAGCAGATGCTGGTCCCCGAGGAGCTGCTGTCCTGCCTGAGAGCCATGAACAGGGAGCCTGTGGATGTGAATCCCTGCTTCCCACGAAGCATGGGAGGCTTGTTCTGAGGGAAATTGGAGTTGTGGATAAAAGCCTGGAGCGGCGACCGAGGCAGCGTCAGCGTTGGGATTTCCAATGGAAGAACCAGAGCAGAACTCCGGATTGGAATTTTGCCCTCTTACTCCACCGCAGGTTCTCGTGGCTGCCTGGGAATCTTGGGTCAGTAAATCCCAATTTTAACCTTACCTCACACTGGCAGAAGCAAAAAACCCATAAAGCTTGGATTCCTGGAATGCCAAGCAGGAGATTCCTGCAGGGTGCAATATCTTCAATTAACTGCTCAACATCATCCTCTTGCTAAAGGTTTGGAGAATTTCATTCCCAAATATTTGGAGCACTTCATTCCCAAATATTTGGAGCACATCATTCCTGGAGTTAATTGCAGTTAAGATGGTTAAAAAAATCCCTCAGACATCCCGGCAGAGGTGTGGAAAATATTTGGGAATTGCTCCTGATGAACAGACACTGCACCAAGGAGGATTTATGTATCACACACGGGTACCAAGAACATGGAATCTTTTCTGTATTTCATTTTCCTCCCGTTCCCCATAAAAACCCACTCAGGCAGGAACAAACCTCCATCACCCGCCAGTCTGATTTAAAATCCCTCTGAGCTGGTCACTGGCCAAACCCTTCCCTTTGGGAGAGGGATTTGTCATCCCACAGCGCTTTGTCACCCCTCAGCCTCGCTGTGGGAAGGGCAGTGTGGCACAGAAAAATGGAATTTGTCAGGCACGTGAGCAGGAATTTGGATTTCCTGACATCCAGACGGTGAAACACAGGAGTCTCCTTCCTTCAGCGGCCATGAAACCGTTTCCAGGTGTTCCTGGGACTTACAAAATATTCCCAAATCATGTTTTTTTCCAATTTTTCCTGGGCACTGTGAGCATTTCTCCATCAGCTCTTGCACAAATGGATTAATTTTGTTGTTTATCCTCAATACTTCCAAACCAAGCTCACGTGCTTGCTGCCTTCCACACCCCCAGGAACCTGCCACAATTCCAGAGGAGCAGTGACCTGGCAGAGTGGGTGGGATTCTTCTTCAGAAGCAGCAGACAAACACAGAAAAGTGAGTGCAGCACGACAGGGAATCTAAAATTAGTGAGTGCTGCCTGTGCAGGAAGGAAATTGTACAAGAACAGCCACGCACGTTCAGCAGCCCGAGCCTGAGGTGGGGAGGGCTTTGTTTTTTTCAATATCCACATCCTGAGACTCGTGCTGCCTCTGGCACCTGAGCTGGCAAACCCTGAGGGGGGAAATGCTCCTCTGGCCAGGACACAGAGCTGCTCCTGCATTTCAGGGAGCTGCTGGGTGAATTTCCAGCCCCGGGAGGGATCCCTGCAAACAGATCCGTGTCCAGATGAGCACGGATCCCGTTTTTCCAGCAGAGGGGCAGGGATGGAACATTCCCAGCTCCCACCATGGACATCAGAGAGTCACCAGTGCCAACCCTCGCACCGATCCCTGGGAGATAAAGGAAATATTTCTGCTTTCCATGGGTGCGCCTGGTAAATCTGGACTGAGGAAGAGAAGGGCTCAAATACACACAGAGTGCTTCACCAAATAGAGATAAATGTGGGGAGGCCCTGGCACAGGGTGCCCAGGGAAGCTGGGGCTGCTCTGGATCCCTGGCAGTGCCCAAGGCCAGGCTGGACGGGGCTTGGAGCAGCCTGGGACAGTGGAAGGTGTCCCTGCCCATGGCAGGGGGTTGGAACAAAAAGATCTTCAAGGTCCCCTCAACCCAAACCATTCTGGGATGCTGTGATCCCAAACACTGCCCCAGGGTGCTCCAAGCCCAACTCAACCTGGCCTCGAGCACTTCCAGGGATGGGGCATCCCATGAATCTGATCACAAAGTCACTCTCAGCTGGCTCATTTTAACATCTCAGGGTTCCCTCCTTCCCTCGAACATTACACACTCCCTAATTATTGATGTCAGGATTTTCTATCCCCTGTCCTAAGCTTGGTTTTACCGTTGGCAGTCGGATCCAGTGCCAGAGATTCCCACAGGCTGTTTAGCAGCTCAGGAGTGAATTCTGTGATTTTCATGGCCCACAGAGATGCACCACGGTGCTGCCTCATCATCACCGAAGTTCTAACAAAACCTCACAAAAAAAGGTCTTTTCGTACAAAGGGAAGGAGGGAACAGATTAAAGAGAGATAAGAAATTGGGTGCAGATGGTTCAAAGCTCCAGGGGGGTTGGAGAACACAGAGCCACCCACTCCTGCTCTGAACTCCATCCCATCAGAGCAGGATGTGTCTGCTGGGTGCACCAGGGGTGAGCTCGAGGCGCAGGGAGTCCCCACCACCACCAGAGATCAGCCAGGGACATTCTCCTTGTGGGACTCGCTTCCAAAAGTGGGCTCAGAAATAAATTGAACCAAATGAACAGTGAAGAAACAGTAAATGAACTTAACACATAATAAATGACGTATTAAATGTGCGTCTTAGTTGCAATTTTAAACCTTTTATGCCACTACCATGCAGGAGGACACGGAATTCATTCTGGTTTGAGGTTGGCAGCACAGAGAGCTGGGTTTAGGCTCAGCTTAGCCAACTACTGATGGTGTGACATTCATTTGCTTCTTTATCTACAGAGCCTGGGTAGCACCAGTTCCTACAGCTGGTAAAGGCTCGGGATCGAAGGTCAAAAGCACCTTAAACCCTCTGGGAACAGCACCAGGAGCAGGAGATCATAGAAACATCCTCTGAGTAATCTCGTGCTGCCAGGTTTTACTCCGTGCTTGCACTCACCAGCCCACCCCATGCTGGAAGCCCTGCAAGGGTTTGGTTGTCAGTAAATTGTGGGAGAGATTGGGTGGCAGATAAAGGCACTGCAGAGGCTAAAATTGGATTTCAGGCTCGGAGGTTTCACAGAGCTCAGTAACACCCGTAGACCTTCGGGGATTTCTGAGTGCACAGAGCGGAGATCAAAGCCCAGATTGTGACCAAGGCTCGTGCAAAGCTGCAAAGAAGTGCCTGGGTCAGCAAAAGCCTTCTGAAAACGTGGCAGGGCAAAAGCAGCAGCAGCTGGGATGGCCTCACAACAAAACTGGGAATAATCACTAAAAATGATGGGATCTGGGGGAGCCTCTCCCATCCCTAAGCCTTTGTGGGGTTTTGGGAGGAGGATGAGGAGTCCTGCACAGGGCTGAGCTCAGTGGCACAGACTGAAACCAGGCTGGCATTTCAGAGCAGAGGATGTGGGAGGGGAGGCTGTGGTTTGGGTCTCACCAGGCTCCCAGGCAGTGTCAGCTCCCAAATGTCAGCTTCCCAGGGCAAATCCCATGGGAAAGGCAGCGGGAAAGCTGTGGGAGCAGGGCTGGGATTAAAGAGCAGAGCTGAACACAGTGACTAGAAAATGAATTACAGGAGTGATCTCACAGGGGAGATTCTGTGATTGCTGCTCCCCAAACCAACCAAGCCTTTCCTCAACAGAGAAGAGTTGATCTTGCCACAAGAACATTAGAAAAACCCACAATTTGAAAACCTGCAATTAGAAAAATTCACAATTTTTGAACTCCTAAAGGATACAGGTGTCGATGTATTTTGTGCATCATCTGATTTCCTAGAGCAGCACTGCTGAACCCAAACTCTGCCTGTGGATCCTTCCTTGGCTTGGTTGCAAGTTCAGAAGGAAACAGAACAATTGGATTTTCCAGGCTGAGTGACTCATTCCATCCTGCTGGGGAAGGCAGCGTCGCTGAGAGCCACTGGAACACACGGGGGATGGAAAACCAAGAGAGCCACTGCAGAGGGGCCTGAGAGCAGACAGCCTGCAGGGAGGGGTGGCTCATTCTGCTGCTGCAGCTGGAGTTCAGCTCTGCCGGGCCACAACTCCACGGTCCAGGGTCCAAGGAAGCAGAGGTGAACAGCAGAAGGAAGTTTTGGAGCTGCTGGAGAGAGCCCAGAGGAGCCCCGGGAGCTGCTGCAGGGCTGGAGCCCCTCTGGAGCCAGGCTGGGAGAGCTGGGGGTGCTCACCTGGAGAGGAGAAGGATCCAGGGAGAGCTCAGAGCCCCT
>VZTG01008578.1:360091-386290 GCA_013397845.1 Melanocharis versteri | reverse complement strand
GAGGGGCTCCAGCCCTTGGAACATCCCCATTCCTCCTCTGGAATCGCTGCAGCAGCTCCACATCCTTCCTCATGGCTCCATCAGGGTGTTGGGGTGTGCTGTGCCAGCACCTCCCAGGGTTTGGGACGGCACAGCCAATCCATGAGAAAAGACAGGAATGTGACTGTTCTTGTCAGCAAACCCCTCACCCTCCCATTATCACCTTTTCTTTAATTACGGTTCATTTTTATCCTTCCCATGCTGCCAAAGTGGATGAGCCCCAGTAAAACCCACGTATCAAATTGAATGGCTTGACGGAGGTTACAACAACCTTGTGCTGACGGTGGTTTTTGCTCTCCCCTGTAAGATCTGCCCCCTCCTCAGCGAGTCTCTGCCGTGGCACTGGGGAACAGCAGCATCCTCGTGAGCTGGAGCCCCCCTGCAGGATCTGCCCTGCCCGTCGGGGGGTACGTGGTGGAGTGGGCAGAGCCCTGGAGGGAGCCTCACCTGCAGCCCCAGCACACCTGGCTGAAGCTGCCCCCGTCCCACCTGTCTGCTGTGATAGCAGGTAAACGCCACCCCCGAGGAGGGATACAAGCAAAGCACCAGCTTGGTTGGGAAATATTTTAAGCAACAAGTCAGAATTTGGCCTTCGAGGCCAGGTTGGGCAGGGCTTGGAGCAGCCTGGGACAGTGAGAGGTGTCTCTGCCCATGGCAGGGGTGGCACCGGGTGGGCTTCAAGATCCCTCCTAACCCAAACCAGTCTGGGATTCTGTATTTCTATAATTTGTACTAAAATCACTTCCAGGGATGGGCAGCCACAGCTTCTCTGGGCATCCTGTGCCAGGGCCTCCCCACCCTCCCAGGGAGGAATTTCTTCCCAATCTCCCATCCAACCCTGTCCTCTGGCAGTGGGAAGTCATTAATTTTCAGTTTAATGCCCAGTAAGGCTCTGCTGGACTCAGTAGATCAGAGAACATTTCTTTCCCTTCTGTATGAAAGATCTATCAATAATCACAAGATTTATCTCAGATTTAAGCAGCTGATGCAATATTTCTGCCCAGACTGCAAATCCTTGAACAAGCAACTCTCCAGTTGTAATTTCTCCCTCCAGAGCACATCAGAGATAACGTCTGCTATCAGATCCACGTGTCTGCACTTTATCAGGACAGGGCTGGACAGGCAGCATCAGTCAGGGGAAACTCCACAGCACAAGGTAAACCCCAGGAACACCCTTCTAGGTGTTTTTAAGGCATTTTAAGCTCAGCTCTAAAGCCAGTCCTGTGTCTTGCAGCCCCATCAGCTGGGCCCCAGATGTTCACAACGCCCTGGGCCAGCGGCATCCTGGTTTCCTGGGAGGAGCTCCCAGCGCCCCAGCAGAGGGGCTGCATCACTGGGTACCACATCTACCTGCAGAGGAGGGGCAGGCAGGGCCAGCCCCAGGTCCATGGTGGGTGCCTGGGGGCTGGAAATGCTTCTCCTGCTCCCCTTTCTTCACTGGAGGTCTCCAGTGGGATCACTCTAAGTTGCTTTCAGTCTGTAACTATTAGATTTCTCCCTGCTGCTTCCTTTCCTTCCTCCTCTTATTCTTTTCCCTCCTCTTCTTATTCCTCTTCTGTATCTTTTTCTTCTTTCTCTTCCTCATCTTCTCTTCTTCCTCCTCTTATTCTTCTTCCTCTTCTTCCTCCTTTTATTCCTCTTCTTATTCTTCTTCCTCCTTATTCTTTTTCCTCCTTATTCTTTTCACTCGTCTTCTTCCTATTCCTCCTCTTATTCTTCTTCCTCCTCCTCTTATTCTTCCTTATTCTTCTTCCTCTTCCTCCTCTTCCTTTTTTCTCTTACTTGTCTTCCTTTTCTTTTTCCTTATTCCTCTTCCTCCTCCTCCTCTTCTTCTTCCTCCTCTTATTNTTTTTCCTTATTCCTCTTCCTCCTTCTCTTATTCTTCCCTATTCTTCTTCCTCTTCCTCCTCCTCTTCCTTTTTTCTCTTACTTGTCTTCCTTTTCTTTTTCCTTATTCCTCTTCTTCTTCCTCCTCCTCTTATCCTTCCTCTTATTCTTCTTCCTCCTTATTCTTTTCACTCGTCTTCTTCCTATTCCTCCTCTTATTCTTCCTTATTCTTCTTCCTCTTCTTCCTCCTTTTATTCCTCTTCTTATTCTGCTTCCTCCTTATTCTTTTCACTCGTCTTCTTCCTCTTCCTCCTCTTCTTCTTCTTCCTCCTCTTCTTTTTCCTCTCATTCTTCTTCCTTTCCTTTTTCCTTATTCCTCCTCCTCCCCTTTCTCTTCTCCTCTTCGTCCTCCTCTCCTTGTTCCTCTTCCTCCTCCTCTCCTCACCTTTATTCAGAGCCCCATTCCAGCTGAACGCAGTAAAATCCCGTGCCAGGCTCTCCGTTTCCACCCCTGTTTTCCCTCCAGCCGTTCCTGCCGGGAAGGCTCCTCGCTCCCTGCTCATCCCTGACCTGGAGCCCGGGGAGCACCACGACCTCTGGATGACGGCGGCGACAGCGGCCGGGGAGGGGCCCCGGGGCAACAGCGACAGCGTCTGCCTGGAAAGTAAGGATCCGGCGCCAGGGTGGTCCTTGCCCTTGGATCCTCTTTTTTTTCACAGGCTGGGAATGCTTTTCCTGCTCCTCTGTAATCACTGGAGCTCTCCAGGCGTTCTGAAGATCTCTTGGTGTTCTTCAGTTGCTGAAGATTTGTAGTTCCAGCTGGTTTTAAGACGTGGCATCTCTTTCTTTGCCGTTAAGCTCCCAGGGCTGTGCCGAGGCGTTTCCTTGGAGTTGAAGGGTGGTTCATTCACGGAACACAGAAAGATTTGAGGTTTTTGTCATCTTTTGGATGGAGCTGAATGGTGGCTGCTCTGCATTTCAGGTGCTGGGGGCTGGGTGACGCTGGTGCTCGTCTGCAGCTTCTTCATCCTCTCAGCCTGTGTTTGTTCTGTGCCTCCAGCGAGGAAAGTGTGAGTGGATCCCTCTGCTGTGCCCCAACAAAACTGGGATGGTTATTAGCAGGGATTAAATCCCAGATTGGTTTAGGTTGGAAGGGACCTTAAATCCCATCCAGTGCCATCCCTGCCATGTTCAGGGACATCTTCCACTATCCCAGGCTGCTCCAAGCCCCGTCCAGCCTGGCCTTGGGCACTGCCAGGGATCCAGGGGCAGCCCCAGCTTCTCTGGGCACCCTGTGCCAGTGAATTTTAAAAATCTTTTCTCTTATCTAATCTAAATCGACCCTCTTTTACTTTAAAACCCTTTTTGCTTGTCCTACGGGACGGTCATGCCCCTTATGAGCATGGAACAGCGAGGATTGTTCAAAATGAAGGTTTCAGAGTTCATGAATGATAATAAAAACACGCTCTGAGCTTAAAATACACCTGTAGTCCATAGATATTGCAAATTTTTAACCCAGACCTTAAAATCAAACTGAAGGAGAGCAATCCTCGGGAATTAATCCCAACCAGCTTAGAGCTCTGCAGGTCCCTCTGAGGGCAGATCCACGACCCCGCCTGGGTTAATTCCACACCCAAGGAGCACAAGGGTCCTGCAGGTACCACATGGGTGCTGCAGGTCTCACCATTCACGTTTTTAATTGCATTTATCGCCCCTGCAGATTCCAGCGGCTCCTGTCCCTCCTCCTGCCGCAGTGGCAGAGCAAAGCCATTCCCGACCCTGCCAACGCCACGTGGGCCAAGAGCTTAACGGCTACCAAGGTAAATTAGAGGGGTTTTTCATTCTAATCCCACAACCTTCATCAAAAAAAGCAATTGGAGCCGTGCGAGCCAGTAATCTCCTAAAGCAGCAAATCCAGCAATCTCTGGCAGCAGATAATCTCCGCTGGAGGAGACTGCAGGATGTGCTGGGCAAACCAAACGCACGAAGAAGGCGGAGATCTTCCATTTTTAGCAGGACGAGCGGCGGTGGGGAGGGAGTCCCGGGAGATCCATGCCGGGATTCATTGCGTGTCCCCCCGCAGGCGGAGCTGAGCGCTCCCTCCAGCCCCTTCCTGCCCAGCGGCTTCGAAGAGCCCGAAACGACGCCGGTGGAGGAAACCTTGGCGCATCCCGAATCCCCCAGCCCCGGGGACAAGCTGCTGGTGGGCAGCGCCGGCAGCAGGGGCCACGGGGAGTGGGCGCAGGAGAGCTCGGGGGAGGAGCAGCAGCAGCTCCCGGGGCTGTACCAGAGGCTGGTGGTGGAGGCGATGGAGCCCCCGGAGCCCATGTTCGAGTACATCTCCAACCCCGGCACCTCCGCCGTGCCCCTGGAGCCCGACACTGGCCCCGAGCCCCCCGAGCCCAGCCCCCTCTCCGTCTTCCCAACCGCATTCCCGACTCCTGCTCTCTGCTGCGAAGGGAATCTGACTCTGGATAGAGTGAAACTCAGCTGCGGCTCCTTCCCGAGGTAGGCGGGGGGCGATGTGAGCCCGGCTGGAATTTCGGCACTTTACAGAATATTTCCGTGTTTCAGTGTGAGCTCAGCCTGAATTTTGGCACTTTACCGAGTATTTCAGTGTGTTTTGATGTGAGCCCAGCCTGGATTTTGGCACTTTACGAAATATTTCGGTGTTTCAGCACAGCCAGTCCAGTCACTCACGCGTGACACCTCCAAGCGACAAAACCCTTCCCAAGTCACACCTCACCGTAGGACACGGCTGCTCCTCTGCACACTTTGGAATCAAAGGCACCGCTGGGAATGCCAGAACTGGATTTTGGGAGCCCTTCCTGCAGCCTGGGCTGCCTCAAGCCCTGTCCCACAGCCTGGCCACAAGTGGCTCAGCCTGGCTGGGCCCAGCCCAGGATCCAAGCTGGAAAACATCCCTTCCACCAGAAAGAGCAAGGAACTGCAGAAGAGAAGGATGGAAGAGCTCAGCACCCAGGATGGCAGCTGCATCTTGTTCCTCCACCGGCACCAAGTCAGAGTCCCCAGTGACACCAGAGCCACGAGGGACACAGCACCAGAGCCAGGCCCCCTTCCTGCCTCAGCTCAGGGGAGGAAAATTCCTCACCAGAGCTAAAAGCAGCAGGCAGCATCTGTGCTCAGTCAAATGGATTGTCAAGAGGAATTTAAGTGATTTATTGGAGTGTTCTAATTACAGGTTGGAAGGGTGTTACACATATAATGACTCTGTTTACCAGATGTGTGTATATAAATAAAATGTTGGAAATCTGAACTTGGCTTCCTGTTGTTTTCTCTGGGCAAGCTCCAGCTTTACACAGAACAATTAAAAAATAAAAATGAAGCTGAAACGTTGCAGTCAGAGATGGAATAGTCCAGGTATGAACTCACCTGGAGCATCCTCTGCACCCACAACAAGGGACACAAGCTGCTGCTGCCACCATCCAAGTGCAGATTTGGGTATTGCCAAATACCAGCCCAGCCATTTCACTTTGGGGTTCTGAGGTCTGGTCCCTGGCACACAGACAGGTCCCACCTGTGTCACCTGCCCGGGTGTCATCAAAGGAAAGCATCTCCCACAGAACTGGGTCAGACATCCAAAAAACCAGAACCTGCTGCCTGCTCTCCACACCCCGCCTGGGATCCACCCCGGCAAGAGGATTCTGCCTGAGCACCACAACTCAGCCCCTCGTCAGCTCTGCAAACCAAATTGAACTAGAAAGGCAGATTAGATGCCAATAAAAGGTGGGTTTTTTAAAAAAAAACCAAACTATTTTGCCATTCATCTCTTTCTGCATGTTGATTTTCTGCCTCTACATAAGGATAAGAGAACATTGGAGTTAATTTTCTCCTTGCTCCACAAATCTCCAAATAAATCAAAACGTGGGGTTTCATGTCCAGTCTTACTCCAAGAGACAAACAATCATCAGCAGGACAAGGATCAGACTTTTGTAACTCCTACCTGGAAGTCTTCCAGTAACGGCCCTGAGCATCCCACGAAGTGTTTTCCCCCTCAGGAGACCATTCCCAACAGGAAGATCCAGTCTGGCTTTCCTGGGGACACCCCAAGCGTGGAACCTGGCCGAGGCAGAGCAGCCCAGGAGTGCCCAAGGCAGGGAGTTTGGTCCCTGGAATGGCTCTGGGAAAGCAGCAGGGTGGCACAGCTGGAAGCAGCACCTTTGGGCGTCAGTCCTGGTTTATTAAACCAGAGCTGTGGCTGTGCAAAGCCATCCCTGTGGGCAGAGTATTCCCACTGATCCCTGACATTCCAGGGGAATCCATGTTCTTTCACACACAGCTAACACTGGCACTGATCAATTAATCCCCCCTGCTCCCTCCCACCACCTCCCAGCACTCCACCTCTGAGATCAGCTTCCCAGCTCAAACCTTGCCCTTGTTCATTCCAAAGCCAATTTTCTCTGTGCTTCCAACTTTTTCAGCTCTCTTTTCCAGCGGATCAGAATTTAAAAGCTGTAGTCCCCTAGATTTGGTGTGACAAAGCAGATTTGGTGTGACAGCAGGAGCAAGCAAGAGGACAGAAAATGGTACTAAAAGCAAGTTCATTAATCAAAAATAACCTACTTGGGAAATGCTTTTCCAAGGCAAAATCCATCCTGGGAACTGGAATGCAAGCTGGACTTCCTGGGACAGACCCTAGATGAGCCACTGTGAGCCTAAGTGGTTTCATTTCCATGTGTTTTCAGGACATTTTTTTTAAAAGAGCATGAAAATAAACCTTTATTTCAGTTAACACCCACCAATATTAAAGATAAATGTTCACAGTTTTAGTTCTTGACACAAATGGACTGAAAGAGGCAAATTTACATCTGGCAGAACAGCAGAAGGACCAATTTAAGTACAAGCTGTGTTGAAAATCACTCTAGGTGCCATTTGGGAATGCTCCCCAGCAGGAAAAGGGAAAACCCAGCCAGCAGGGCCCCAAAATCACCTGGGTGGCCACTGGAACAGCAAACAGTTTGGACCAAGGAAGGTTTGTGCTCCAGGGAAAGCTTTGCCCCACGTGTTTGTGTGTTTGTGGTGTTCTCCAGGGTGTCCCTAGGACTGGAAGTGCAGCACATCCCACCAAACAATGGGAGAGGGAAGAGGAACAACTCAGTGTTCCTACAACAGCCCCACACCAGAGCAGAGCCAGGGGAGCTGAACCAAGAGATTTTCCCACCCTCTGATGGAAAATTTGCCTCCTCCTCCTGCTTGGGGCTGGAAATTCAGGTGAGGGAACTGATCCATGATACTCACAGTGGGTCACAAAACGAGCTCTCGTGGAAAACAGCTCAGGAAAAGCAAAGGCAGCTGCTAACACCACAGCTGAGCAGGCTGGTATTCCATATTCCAAGGTCTCCAACACTTCCTGCCTGTCCTGTACAGTTTTTATAAAAATAGGGCGTTACCTTTAGTTTTCTACCTACCCAAGAAACTACAAGTACGTTCTAAGCTGGCCAAAGAAGAAAACATGACATAAAATTAGATATTTGTTCCTGTTCTCCTAACAAATGCTGATAAAACCCCTAAGAAATCCTCTTCATTAGTCATTCACTCAACTCCTTTTGTGTATTAAAGGGATACACAGGGATGAAATTAAACCTATGGTGGATTTGGATGGGGGAGAAGGAATTTCTTACAACCACACTCCAGAAAAACATTCACTGGTGATGTCCCAAGCAGATCCTGAGCACTGCACAGAGCCAGAGCTGCATTTGGATGGAGAGGTGAAGCGTTGAGGTTCGGGGTTGAATTTTTGGTGTCTCATGCACAGACTGCCACTGTCCCAGTCTGAAGCCATGAGCCACAACTCCCTCCCGAGGCAGCCAGGTTCCTTCCTTGAACACCTGGAGCAGTGCTGGGAATGCCTCAGGTGCTGCTGGACCTGGGTGGCAATCCCACATCCCACCTGCAATCCATGGGGGCTCCCAGAGCCACTGCTGCCACCTTCCCCCACTCCCAGCTCCAAAATTACCCCAAACTCATGGAATCCCAGCTCCAACAATTACCCCAAACTCATGGAATCCCAGCTCCAACAATTACCCCAAACTCACAGAATCCCAGCTCCAAGGAGAGGAATTACCCCAATCTTGGGGTATCCCAGCTCCAAGGAGAGGAATTATCCCAATCTTGGGGTATCCCAGCTCCAAGGAGAGGAATTATCCCAATCTTGGGGTATCCCAGCTCCAAGGAGAGGAATTATCCCAATCTTGGGGTATCCCAGCTCCAAGGAGAGGAATTACCCCAATCTTGGGGTAGCCCAGCTCCAAGAACAGGAACTACCCCAAACTCATGGAATCCCAGCTCCAACAACAGGAATTCCCCCAATCTCAGGGTATCCTCTCAAACAAAAAGCAAAAGTAATTTAAAAACTCTTTTTTTTTTTTTTTTTTGGCCAACAAAGCATCTTGTTCTATGGAAGGAAAGGAGGGAATAAAGGTCCAAAGGGGGAGTGAAAGGTGGGATACAGGAATTTTAAAAACCTGGTTTTCAGACCAGTTACCCATTGCTGGATCCATACACAGGTAGTGAATCATAAACCAATGTGCTTTGAATCTTGATTTCAAGTATCTGCTTTCAATTTTCTAGAAAGATTTTGTGTAAACAAACCACCCAACAGAGATGAAAAAATGACTGGTTTTCCATGTTGGAAATGAAGCATTAAAACTTAAGTACTCCAGGAGTTCATTCCATACAGCACTAACAGTCTGCCAAATTAATATTCCACAGATTCCATGGGCTGAGAAAAATCTGCCAAAGAGGAGTTAAGGAAACTGAAGTAGTGTGCAATAATTAAAACTTAGTTTGGAGTTTCGGGGGAGAGGGGGGAAAGTCTAAAATCCTGAATTAAAAAAAATGAACACAAATGAAGGGAAAGCTTTTAACTGGTACACACTGTTCACACCTATATTTCAAGTTTGGAAACGCATATTTTCAAGCAGCAATACAAAAAAGTATCCATGAAGAATGCATAATCTCTGAAAAAATTATGAAAACATCCCTGCTACCATTACATTTCTAAATACAAAACTTGACTACCATATTGTTGCTTCTGTGTAGCGAGAGAAGTTCATTTTCAAAACAGATAAAATTCAGTCTTTAGGTGTGAATGGTATGAATGACAGTCTCTTTTTTTTTTTTTTTTTGTTTCGTTTTTTTCAATTTCTTAGTTGTTTTAGGATCCTTAAGCATGCAAGCCTCGGAGAGGAAGGCCCGACCAGGGCAGGGTTGGCTTTATGACATCCAGTTTAGGACAGAGCTGGGAAAGCCTCTGGGTCATCTACGTCAGGAGCAGAAGCACTTGACTGAAAGAGAAACATCACAGAGTTATTGCCTTGAGGCAGAGGTGGCAGCACTTTGGGGCTGGAGAAATTCCTACCAAAACAACCCTTTTAAAATTTATTCCAAGGACTAGAAAGTGTCCTATAGTATTTTTTAAATCCAAGCTATCTGGAGAGGAATTGTAGGCAAATTGATGTTTGCACATCAATTCTNGGAAAGCCTCTGGGTCATCTACGTCAGGAGCAGAAGCACTTGACTGAAAGAGAAACATCACAGAGTTATTGCCTTGAGGCAGAGGTGGCAGCACTTTGGGGCTGGAGAAATTCCTACCAAAACAACCCTTTTAAAATTTATTCCAAGGACTAGAAAGTGTCCTATAGTATTTTTTAAATCCAAGCTATCTGGAGAGGAATTGTAGGCAAATTGATGTTTGCACATCAATTCTCTTTTGTAAGAGATCTCAGAATGCTTTGGGTTGGAAGGGACCTTAAAAGACCATGGAATTCCAACCTCCTGCCACGGGCAGATCCTTCCCTGTGGACCAGCAATCCTTACTGAGGGACACAACTGAAATGTTACAGAAAAGGCCCTGTCTGGAGCACAAATTAAGTTTTTCATGTGTAATTTTCCTACTCAGAAACCAGATGTTGATAAAAGCGATTTTTCTGCCAACTTAGCCTTAAAAATTCATGCATTAGCCAAGAATCTCCTCAGGACTTTCCAACAGAGCTTTTTGAAAGGCTCTGCATCACATCTAAAAACCAGTGCAGAAATTAAGGATTTCATACTCTTCACTTGGTCCTTGGAGAAGAATGGGAAGAGCCAAGATAGTGGAACTTCCTGTCATTATATAAACTTATCAAGAAATATATTTTAAATTAATGTTGCATCAACACCTGTAGCTGCAGAGTCACTGCTTTGCCCAAGACTCCCCAGGCCACAAAACAGAATTAAAAAGTAACAGCAGGGTTTAAGCTACAGGCTCAGAATCTCCAGTTGCTCAGCACCCAGGAGCAGAAAAAGCCAAAAAAAGGAGGGAAGTTTTGGTGCCTGAGCCCAGGGAATGCACATGCAGAGCTCACCCACCTGGTTGGGCGTGTGGATCACATCAAACTCCTTGACCAACTGCAAGGAAACAAAGGCAACACAAAATCAGGTGCAGGAAAGCTTGGAATTACTTTATGGCAGCATTCTTGAAGAGTATTAGTGAAACAATTCAGATAAAACCACCACTGTTTAATTTCCATTCCTTAAAATGTTCTGATATTGCTGTCAGGAGAGAGTTTCCCAGCTAATAAACCTAAAATTTGTACAGTCTGTGTCTGCTAGAAGGGACAAAAAATGAGCAAATCTGTGTGAAGAAAACCACAGCACACAGACTGAGCTCATTTTCCAATCAGTAACAATTTGATTGATGCCCTTAAGCCAAATAAGTGATTCACAGTAAATCAGATCTTCACTGTAGCTACACTACAGTGCTTGAACTTCACATATTCTGCCCCAAACCCCATTCAGTATTTTTCCAGGGTATTTCCCTGGTGCCTTAGCACCAAAGAAGGGAAAAACATTACTGGAGGTTAAAGAAAAACCAGTAAGAGCCCTGTTTCCAACTGGAAAATCTGAATTCCTCAGGTTCAAGATGTGACAGGCAGCTGTACAACCAGTCCTTCACCCCAGCAGGTCACCATGCACACAGAATGTCCTGGCTGGGGCTGAAAATAACCAGCCCAGCACTTGTGGTCCTGCTCTGGCACCACCTGAGGCAGCTCATGGTACATTCAGATCTGTCCCCACTGGAAAGTCATTTTTCACATTTAGACACAAAGACAGGCACTTTTTAAAAATCCACCCTCCCTTTTTTGCGTTTGATGACAACACTGCTCAAACATTCATCCTTTTGTCCCAACAACCTGCTTTAAGGTAAACTCACACAAAAGGATTTTCACTGGGGCTTAAAACGTGCTGTTTGCTGTCAGAGCATCTCCCCAAGAAACAAAGGAAGATCCCAGGAGGAAATGAAGTGAATTCCTGGGGGTGGTGCTCACCTTGTCAGTTCTGCCTCCACGGCTGGCCCTGCCCCCACGCCCCCGGCCCCCCCGGCCCCCTCTGCCGCCGCGGCCGGGGCGGCCCAGGTCTCCAAAGTTGATCTCCAGCTGGGATGTGATGTCGTTGGCGGGCTTGCGGAAGTGGTGATCCATTACCGAGTCCTCAGCATGAGCCTGCAACGAGGATCGATGAGGATTTCTTCATCGGCAAGAAAGTATCACCCAAAAAACCCCTTCTGTGCCACCACAATCCCCCTTGCCTCCGATCACACATCATCCATTCCCTGGAGTGACTCAGGAAACTTGGAATTTCTTAGAAACCGAAGTATTCTGCCTTTCCAAGGTAATTCGTGAGTTCANTTTTAGGATCCTTAAGCATGCAAGCCTCGGAGAGGAAGGCCCGACCAGGGCAGGGTTGGCTTTATGACATCCAGTTTAGGACAGAGCTGGGAAAGCCTCTGGGTCATCTACGTCAGGAGCAGAAGCACTTGACTGAAAGAGAAACATCACAGAGTTATTGCCTTGAGGCAGAGGTGGCAGCACTTTGGGGCTGGAGAAATTCCTACCAAAACAACCCTTTTAAAATTTATTCCAAGGACTAGAAAGTGTCCTATAGTATTTTTTAAATCCAAGCTATCTGGAGAGGAATTGTAGGCAAATTGATGTTTGCACATCAATTCTCTTTTGTAAGAGATCTCAGAATGGTTTGGGTTGGAAGGAACCTTAAAAGACCATGGAATTCCAACCTCCTGCCACGGGCAGATCCTTCCCTGTGGACCAGCAATCCTTACTGAGGGACACAACTGAAATGTTACAGAAAAGGCCCTGTCTGGAGCACAAATTAAGTTTTTCATGTCTCATTTTCCTACTCAGAAACCAGATGTTGATAAAAGCGATTTTTCTGCCAACTTAGCCTTAAAAATTCATGCATTAGCCAAGAATCTCCTCAGGACTTTCCAACAGAGCTTTTTGAAAGGCTCTGCATCACATCTAAAAACCAGTGCAGAAATTAAGGATTTCATACTCTTCACTTGGTCCTTGGAGAAGAATGGGAAGAGCCAAGATAGTGGAACTTCCTGTCATTATATAAACTTATCAAGAAATATATTTTAAATTAATGTTGCATCAACACCTGTAGCTGCAGAGTCACTGCTTTGCCCAAGACTCCCCAGGCCACAAAACAGAATTAAAAAGTAACAGCAGGGTTTAAGCTACAGGCTCAGAATCTCCAGTTGCTCAGCACCCAGGAGCAGAAACAGCCAAAAAAAGGAGGGAAGTTTTGGTGCCTGAGCCCAGGGAATGCACATGCAGAGCTCACCCACCTGGTTGGGCGTGTGGATCACATCAAACTCCTTGACCAACTGCAAGGAAACAAAGGCAACACAAAATCAGGTGCAGGAAAGCTTGGAATTACTTTATGGCAGCATTCTTGAAGAGTATTAGTGAAACAATTCAGATAAAACCACCACTGTTTAATTTCCATTCCTTAAAATGTTCTGATATTGCTGTCAGGAGAGAGTTTCCCAGCTAATAAACCTAAAATTTGTACAGTCTGTGTTTGCTAGAAGGGACAAAAATGAGCAAATCTGTGTGAAGAAAACCACAGCACACAGACTGAGCTCATTTTCCAATCAGTAACAATTTGATTGATGCCCTTAAGCCAAATAAGTGATTCACAGTAAATCAGATCTTCACTGTAGCTACACTACAGTGCTTGAACTTCACATATTCTGCCCCAAACCCCATTCAGTATTTTTCCAGGGTATTTCCCTGGTGCCTTAGCACCAAAGAAGGGAAAAACATTACTGGAGGTTAAAGAAAAACCAGTAAGAGCCCTGTTTCCAACTGGAAAATCTGAATTCCTCAGGTTCAAGATGTGACAGGCAGCTGTACAACCAGTCCTTCACCCCAGCAGGTCACCATGCACACAGAATGTCCTGGCTGGGGCTGAAAATAACCAGCCCAGCACTTGTGGTCCTGCTCTGGCACCACCTGAGGCAGCTCATGGTACATTCAGATCTGTCCCCACTGGAAAGTCATTTTTCACATTCAGACACAAAGACAGGCACTTTTTTTAAAATCCACCCTCCCTTTTTTGCGTTTGATGACAACACCGCTCAAACATTCATCCTTTTGTCCCAACAACCTGCTTTAAGGTAAACTCACACAAAAGGATTTTCACTGGGGTTTAAGACGTGCTGTTTGCTGTCAGAGCATCTCCCCAAGAAACAAAGGAAGATCCCAGGAGGAAATGAAGTGAATTCCTGGGGGTGGTGCTCACCTTGTCAGTTCTGCCTCCACGGCTGGCCCTGCCCCCACGCCCCCGGCCCCCCCGGCCCCCTCTGCCGCCGCGGCCGGGGCGGCCCAGGTCTCCAAAGTTGATCTCCAGCTGGGATGTGATGTCGTTGGCGGGCTTGCGGAAGTGGTGATCCATTACCGAGTCCTCAGCATGAGCCTGCAACGAGGATCGATGAGGATTTCTTCATCGGCAAGAAAGTATCACCCAAAAAACCCCTTCTGTGCCACCACAATCCCCCTTGCCTCCGATCACACATCATCCATTCCCTGGAGTGACTCAGGAAACTTGGAATTTCTTAGAAACCGAAGTATTCTGCCTTTCCAAGGTAATTCGTGAGTTCACACAATCACTGAGGTTGGAAAAGCTCTCCAGGATGGAGCCCAACCTGTGTCCAATCCCCACCTTGTCACCAGCCCATGTCCAGTCCTTCCCTGGACACCTCCAGAGATGGACACTCCAAACCTCCCTGGACGGCCCCTTCCAATGCCTGACCATCCTTTCCATGGAGAAATCCCTCCCAAAATTCCATCAGAGCAACGTGTCCTTACCCCAGACCAGACTGACTATTACCAAGCCAGCAGAGAATCTCATGTTGTAGCAATTCTCATTTTGTGTCCTGGTTCCATCAATTCTTTCCATTTTTTTTCCACACTTCACCACCTATCCTCATTTTCCCCCCTGAGGATTTACACTTTATTTGCTTTAGCCCTTGATAAATACTAAAGACCAAGGAGCTGCTGAGGATCCCTCACTGCTCTGCATTCACTGTAACAGCAAATGAGGCACAAAAAGCTCCAACACAAGGAACCCAAGGAACTAAAACAGAACCAGTCTCACCAGTGACACTGGAAAATGTGGATCTCAGCACCTTTGCCATGATATTCTCTTACTGGTTTGTTCCCAGTGCATTTGGTGGAAACCCGAGCCTGGAGGAGCAAGGGATGCTCCCAGCAGTTACAAATACCATCAGTGTTATTACTCAGCACCTTGGAGAATTTCAATTTCACACTGAACCCCACCAGGTGTTTTTAAAGCAATTACTTCTCCCATTTTACACAACTATTTTTTCCACGTGCAAGCCAGTTTTTGGCACTAAAGATAATATAAAGAAATGTAAAAACCTGCCTATTGCAGCTCAACCACATTTTCCTTCCCTCCAAGCCCCCAACTCAAGGCACAGCAATCACCAATTCCCTGGTTTTCCTACACAAATGCCATGTGCAGGCTCAAGCTTCCCAACTCCAATTGACTTTTCTGCTGTAGTTACACAACATTCAGACTCTCAAAGGCAACACATTGTGCAATTAAGCCCTGTACTCTTTAATTACCATTTGTGGAGCCTTCACAAGGCTGCCAAGGGATGGAGAGGTTGGAAGTCAAAGCTGCTGTCAGGGATTCCATGGGTCCTTCCCAATATCCCATCTATCCCTGCCATTCCCCCTTGTCCTGTCCCTCCATCCCCAATTTAATTAAAAATACCCCTTCCATGCTGCTTTATTTCCAACACATTCCACTGGGATGTATCCCACAGAACAGCTGGTCCCTACTCCACTCCTGATTTTATTAATTTCATTGTACACCCTTCCCCTGGAAATCTCTTCACCAAACTTAGGAAGTTTCTCTGAACAAAGAAAAGTCATTCCACACCTCTGCCTGACATAGCACTACTCAAACCTAACACCAACACCCTGTAGACCACTACGAAACACCTCAGAGATGTTCTAAAAGCCTTTCTTATGATTTAATTTTTTATCTACAGCTTTTATCACTGCAGGGTTCAGAGGTTCTATTTCCAACTACTGGTAGCCACGTGGTAATTCTCTTTTCTGAGTGAAGGGATCAGTGTATTTGTACAATAATTCTGTGCATTTTCCACCCTACTCTGTTTTTTATTTGAAAACAAATCACTACAGTTTACCAAAAATCGCTGTATTTCCACAACTTGACTTTGGTATAAACACTGAACAAACAAATTGCAAATTCCCTATGTAACCTGATGATTTCTCTATCCAAAGTAATTAAAGCTCATTTAAAACTCCAACAAAAGACTTGGCACATTCTCCTCAGCCTCTTCCATCACTTGGGTGATAAGTCAGATGTACTGAACAAATTGCTTATCCTGAATAATCCTTGGGAACATTAAATTTCTATGCTGTGGTGACTCAATACTGCTCTGATTTAATAAGCGATCACTTCTTGAAGGCAGTGCTGCACTTAAGGGTCTTGGGGAAGGCTGTCAAAAATTAAGAACAAACTACCAAGAGAGCCAAAGCAGACAGTGAGAGATGGAAAAACAGCAGCAACAAAAAACCAGAGACTCATGAGAGAAGCTTTTGTGATAAGGTTTGAAATCAGCAGGATGAGGAGCAAGAGGACTAAAATCATGATGGGTGCTGGATGGTGCACAGTGAGACAACAGGCACGGACAGAAGAGCTCCACATTCAATAAAATTCTCTATTTTGGTGAGTTTTTATTATCCAAACGTTCCCTGCTGAAGGGGCTGATGTCAACACCCAGGTATCACCAGTTAGAGAGAAAGGATCAGTACCTCATTTGAATCCAGCAGACTCCCCTGCATTTCTGTCATCGCCTTTGTCTGGTGACAGTTGTGTGTCCACGCCAAAGTGACAAAAGGAACAAAGGGAGAAAACAAAAGGAAGAAATGAGACTCAACTACATACAGGAACAACAGGTAATCAGGTCACACGAGCTGCTGGGTACAGATGGCACTGAGCACATGGAGCAGCACGGGGAGGAGGGAGCAGCTGCGCAAGCGGCCAGAGACAGCGTGGGATGGACGTGCCAAGAGTGGAGACAAGAGAAAGCTCAGATGGACACCAAGAGCTCAGATGGACACCAAGAGCTCAGATGGACACCAAAGAGCTCAGAGAGATGGACACCAAAAAAGCTCAGATGGATGGACACCAAAAAGCTGCCCAGGAGCTGCTGGAAGCCCTGGCAGAGACCACACATGCAGGCTGGTCTCCAGCATGGCCACACGTCAGGCACAGAGGTGGGAAGAGCTGGGATGGTTGAATCACTGTTCATGGAAATCTTCCTGCAGAGCCTCCATTCAAGAGTCATTCCTCCCAACTTTGAGGAGATGAATTATTCTTTTCCAAAATATATTTCCTAATCTCCCACTGCAAGCTCCTCTAAGGAAGTGACTGGATTAGTGAGGAGGTTTGAAGAGGCGCAGCAGGGACAGAGATCTACTGGGTATCAGTTCTTCCAAGAGTCCTGAATTCCACTTTTGGAATAAATTTTAGGATCTGTCCTTCCTGTTTTTTTGTAGAAATTGAAGACTCAAGCCACTAAACCAGCTGCAGAGGAAAAGAGGATCTCTGGTTTACGGCATAACCCCATGTCCTGGAAGAGGCTCACTGGACCAGGGCTGCCAATGTCCCCCGAATTTCAGATTAAAGCAGCAGAATCTGAGAGAACTGAGAGTTCATTTTATCCAAAGTATCACTTCCTAGTACCTGCAGAGCAAATGGGAAAAAGAGGAAAGACCTCAGACAGGGCCAAGCATTTCAGCCCTCAGCGAGGAGGACAAGCAGCAGGAAAAGGAGGACAGCTCTTCCCCAAGACTGAGGCAGATGAGCAGCACCAGATTCTCATTTTCCATTTTCCCAGACTCCCAGAACATTCTCCAAGGAGTTCTCAAGCTACAGGAATGCAGGTGCTCACCACAACACTTCAAATTTCTGAGAGATCTGTTGGGGCACATGGTGGTTTTCAGCCATAAGGGTACAGGAGATTTGGGGCTGAAAATCAGAATTTACCTATAAACCAAACCCCTTTCACACATCTCCCTTCTTACCAATAAGAATCAGAGAAACCTTAATTTCTTGACTCCTAAGTACATCCAAGAGGACAAAGAGAGGAAACAGCAGGTGACTGGTGTTTTTTTAAAATATTTTGCCTTCTAAAGCTGCTCACAAAGGAGCTGCACTGGAAGCTTTCCTAACGCCTGTATTATAGAGCTATTCTCCTATAATCCTGAGAGAAAATCCCCACACTGCTTCCCATGGGATCAGGGAACAATGAAGAAGGGAGATGGGGAGACACATCTGCTGGATGTACAATAAAGCAGGCTAAAAGCAGCTCAATTTAAAGGCAGATTTGTTAATACCTCACTTTCATGCTTACGCAGCAAGAGGCTGTTACCTTCTTATGTGATGGTGCTAAAAATATCCAACTTGTTTATTTGAGAAGTTCACCTCTTAAACAGAACAATCTACTAATTCTGTCAGGTCTTCCATGGGAGTAATTTGATTATTCACAGTTTTTGTTCAGATTATTTTATTTGTTCTTGTTTTTTGCTTGGTTTTTTTGGCGGGTTTTTTTTTTTTTTGTTTTTTTTTTTTGAGTTAACTGATTCAGTTTTCAAATGGAAAATACAGCCTGGATCTTTTGTAGCCTCTTAAATCACTCACAAGTAGCACCACCTTTACTACCACACATGCTCATATGTTAAAAAAGAGTGCCCTCAGATGAGTAAATGTCCAATAAATCTGATTCAGAGAGATTAAGGGAATTTGAAGGACTACAGGTTTAGTAAATCTTGGTAAAGTACATAAATACTTCTGTTTCATACATTCTTTCAGTACACAACAATGCTAAATGTAACTCAAATTCCCTTTTCTACCCAAGCCAGAGAAAGCAGCATTTAATGACCACTCCAGTGAACAGCTCAAAGGAAACACAGCCATGCAATCATTTCAAGAACTGAACTGCCCCACACAGCAAGAACACAGCCTGATCTGTATCCAAGTCAAACTCATTGTGAGTTCAATAAGAACAGAAATGGAATTTTCATTGCGAAAATGAGCAGTGCCCCCCACCCCGCACTCTATCCCAGTTCCCAGGATAAAAACTGGCAAGGTGTGAAAAGACAGGAATACATTTTAGGAGAGCAAACAGAGCATTACACACTATCCAGTCACTTCAAAGGACTCAGCACCATCAGTATACAAAGTTGCAGCCACCAACCTCTTAAGTGAGCTACTTAACATATTACAGCGTGTTAAAAACAAAGATTAAACCTAAAGATTAGCACAGCCCTGCATTACAAAACAGAGCTCTCAGCACTTCCCTCCCTTGTGCATCTCCCCTTGCCACCCTTGGAACAGAATAATTAACGTTATGCAATGCCTGAAATGAGAAGCTACACATTTAAAACAATTCCACAGCAGCTATGCCGAGTGTCACTGGAGCACATAAATCATTCCAACTGCCTCAACAAGAGCCTGTCTGTGTAACAGCACTGAGTGAGGAGACACCCACACCACAAATTTCAGATGCACAGTTTGGGTTTAAGGTCTCCGAGGCATGACCAGTCTTCCTTCAAGCTGACATCATTCAGCAAGCACCATAAATGTGCCTACTGCAGAACAGATGCTAAATCACACACGTTGCCTTTTTTAAAAAGCAAACTTGACAACATTCCCCTAAAATTCTCACCAAGAGGCAGTTCTCACACACCTCAGGGCACAGCTCAGCTCCTAAACCCAACAACAGTCAGACTGGCCACTTGTGCTACTGCGGCTCAATTTTTCTAGAAGAATGTTGTTCAAATGAACAAAAATGAAGTTCAAATTAAAAAATGTGGTTCCCACTTTCCAAACTTCCAGCTACTGGTCAGCACCTCCCAGAACTACCCCACACAGCAAGAAAACAGCCTGACTTGTGCTGATTTGGAGCTTCTACTCCAAGAAATGCTCATCAATAACAAAACCTTGACAAAGTGGACACTCCAAGCATGGAAAGGCACTTTACCTCCTCACTCTTTGACTTGTGGAGCACAAATCCTTTTTTCCATTGCCCATCAGCTCCCTCGTTTGGTTTGCGGATGTTGAACTCGACTTTTGCACGATCCTTGCTTTGAATGGCTTTCCACTCATCCAGGGTCATTTCCTTAGGGCCTTCTTCCTTAACTTCTTCAACCTCATTCTCTCTGTGGTGAATTCATGGAGATTATCATCACGACTAAGGATTTACACTCTGGATGCAATTTCAAAATCATTTGCTGGCTGGCACCAGGTTGTAAATTAAAGTTTGTCAATGATGTAGCAGTTAAAGAGGTGAAAATATAAGCATTTCTTTCCAGCAGAGGAAAATTCACCTCCTTTAGAGGGAGTGCCAAAAAAATTACACCCAGCCACCTCTGAGCACTGCAAAATGTTAAAATTAAAACCGACCCATGCCATCAAATCTCCACGTTACTGTCAATCTTATTTCCAAATATGAAAGCCTGTGATGACTTGTTTGGAGCTTCTTCCCCCCTTTTTGGAATACATCTCTCATAAACATTCAAGTCAAGGCAGTGAGAACTTGGTCTTCCCACAGTTTTCAAGCTCTTTACTATTTTAAAAACCGGAATTTAAGCAGCTTTGGATAAATTGCTTCCTTTGCTGAACCAAAGACAATTATTCAAACAAGTTTTACTTCCAGCTAATTTGAAAAAATAACAGCACACACCTTATTTGTGAGATACATCCCCTCTACCTTGTGCCAAAGACCATTTTTAAGTAAAACACACAACCACTGTGCTCAATAACAGATCATATTCCAGCTACTGGAAGCCTCTGGTCATTGTTCAGTGTGTTTATGCAACTGAATTTCTGATTTATGGAAAACCAGTGTTGTGTATGTGCAGCAAAAAGATCATAAAAGCCTCAATTTCAAAGGTCTTCATTCGGCAGCCATTATTTTTGAACAACAATGCAAAGGTTTTATATCAAAATTACTGTATTTCAACTTTTTCTCACTGTTTAGGAGAGAATGATTTTTGACACGGGATACAATCAGAATTTGTTTTGTTCAAGGCAAAGGTTTGATGCAGTAAAACATCCTACAGTTCTGCTGGAAGATTTGGGGTAAAGATCCACACAAAACCAGACAATTAAAAAGTTACCCACGTGGAGATGCTTTTCTATACAAAGTTATTAGTGAGGCAACCAAGCTATAGCAAACACCACATTAGGAATCATCAGGAACAAGTATTTCAAAATTCAGTTTGCCTTTTTTTTTTGAATCCTTTATAAAGCCCACTCCTCATTAAAATACAGCATTTTGTCATACTAGGTTACCATAAAAATTTGTATCATATTTTTACATCAACTCAGTATCAGCAAGGCTCCTTCTGCTTCTCTGGTTACTTTTTCATGCATCCAGTTCCCTGGCTCCTCCTGTAACAGTGTCCAAGTGAGATGGGAAGAGATCCAGGTAACTTTGAAAACTGCAGGGACCATGAAAGATACAACCTTTCCCCTACAGCTCAGCCACACAGTCTCCAAGGCTGTTTTGGAAAATTAAGTTTAAAAAGTTGCCTTCCATTGGCATTTCTGTCCCTTTTGCTTGGTGTTTCTAACTAGCCTGAGCACAGATGCTTTTGGGTTTGGAACTTGGGAGTTGCAATCTGAAGACCCAAAGTGTATTAGAAATTATTATTAATAAATAAATCTAAAAGAGCCTGCAGGACACCAAAGAATAGTTTACAGACAACAATTTCCAGACACGAGGTTTTTAAGGAGACTCATTCAGCAGCACTGTGGATAATCTACTGATAAAATCTGAGTTTGGCCAAACAGATGTGGGAATAAATAGCACAGGTTAAAGGTAATGCAACAGCACCTCTGAGACAACCCAGGAGCACAGAGAGGGGTGGTACTCACTTATTTTCAGAATCAGCAGGCGGATGCTCCTCTCCCTCCGGCGTTTCCTCAGTTACAGCTGACTGATCCAATTCACTGCAATTACATAACGTTGGGAGTTGGGGGCTTTTTTACAACTCCATCCCTCTTTAAAACTACGTAAGATTAACAATCAAGATCTACGGTGGATTTACTCTTTCAGTAAGGACTGGTGCTCTCCGTGCCTTTTAAATTCTGTGCTTTTCACTTAACTAATGGTTTTCCCCAATGCTTCCTACTACCCCTCCTGAAAGGCTCCCGCTGCCCCTTCCGACACAAAATGGATTTGGGCATTAAAAACAGATTCCAATGGAATAGCTGAATTTTTGTAATATAAAATGCATGCTTATCCTGATAAAAATTTACTAAAAATAGAACAGTTTCATCTTAACAAAGAATTGTTACAAAACCAGCCCAAGACCTCCCAAACTTCCCCGAAATTCCGGCAGAACAGCGAAGCTGTTCTTATGCTACAAGAAATCGCTAGGGTTTTAAACTCTGCTGAAGTGTGGCAAAAATCATGGAGATCAAAGGCAAAAAGGCAACTAAATCTGGGTGTTCTGCAAGCCATAATTAGGGCTGATTAACATAGTGCTAACAGTTTTCTGAGCAAGGACAGGTTACTAACGTTAGCTCGTCTTTGACGGTTCCCCAGTTGTGTGATCCGCTGCCACCGCGCTTGTCCTCGTGCTTTAGGCCGCTGAAATGTGAATGTGAAACAGAACTAACAAAACTGAGTTAACATTATAGTGTCCAGGCACAGAAATTCAAAAGATCAATTTTAGACGGGGGTCAGAGCGGGAAAGAAGAGCCAAAAGGGATAGGAAAAGGTAAAGACTTACGATCTATCGCTGCCACTGTGTCTGTCAAATTCCCGTTTGCCACGAGAGTCAAAGCCATCTCCTCGGCCCATCCCGCGCCCGCGGCCACGGCCCCGGCCCAGGCCTCCACGTCCACGCATGGGTCGGTCCAGGATGGGTCTGGCACGGAACAGCCACAGGTCAGGGATTCTCTCCAAAAACGGACAGCATTTCACGGTCTTGTCCTCTTTGAGGATTTTATTTACTTGGTTTTCCTTTGATAATTACTGTTTGTAGCTGGGTCAAGCGATTCGCCTCCGAAAATGTACAGCACGTTTCACGGTTCTTTTCCTCCCTGAGAATTTTATTTACTTGGTTTTCTTTTGATAATTAGTTTGTAGCTGGGTTCAGGCTCTAATTTCAAAAAAGTCACTCCCCCATCCCTGGAAGTGTCAAGGCCAGGTTGGAAGGGCTTGGAGTAACCTGGAACAGTGGAAGGTGTCCCTGCCCATGGTATGGGGTTGGAACCAGATCACCTTTAAGGTCCCTTCCAACCCAAACCAATCTGTGGTTCCATGATTTTAGAATCTGGAAACAAATGCTCAGGATGGTTGTCTGTTTGCATCTTCTGGCGTTAATTCCAAAATTTAGCGTTTGTATTGTGTTACACAACTAACTGATGCTAAAACTTCAACTAAACTCACTTTTATTCAACTTACTTTTAAAAGGATTTTAACTTTGGCTACTAAAACTTTAATATTGGAACATTACTCGAATTTTGGCTGCCTCACAATGATCAAGACATTTTAGATTTCATGTAGATCTAAGATGGCTTCACCACTTCCAAGTCTGAAGCCACTGCAGCCAAGGTGCAAACACCTACGTGGACAAACTTCTGCTGGCTTTAAGTCAGCTGTCCAGCTTAAAGCCACAGCTGTAACAGCAAACAAATCTCATCCTGCAGGAAATAGCTATATCGGGTTCCTTTCCTGAGCTATCCGCTATAGATGTAGAGAATTATGGCGAAAATCTTGATTTAAGTTAATTTCAGTAACACCTATGAACCTGTTCACATAGAATCACTCCCAGCCTAAAACTTAAGTTTGCCAGCAAACAAAACCACAGAAAAGGAAAGTGTTAGAATTTAATCTTGATTCCATCGGCTTTTTCACCTGAGCAGCAGAAGGCGGGACAGCCCTGTCCTGTCAAAGCCAGGAAAGCTGTTTATGATCAAGACAAAACTCTTACTTATCCACAGAGAACTCTCCTCCCTCGCCCTTCTCCTCGGCGGGTTTCTCGAAGCGGCGCTCGCGGGGAGGTCGTCGCTCGGGTCTCCTGTCGATGGGTTTGCCTTCGCCCTGCTGCTGCTGCTGCTGCTGCTGATCAGGCCGCCTGCCAATCCTCCTTATCCCTGAAACATCAGGCCACACACATCAACGGAAGGCAGAGTGCTCCAGGACAGATACCGACCCCCCAGGGAAACAAGCGGGAAGAGAAGCTTTACTCCTGCACAAACTGAGCAACTCCACTTTCACCCAACCCTTCTCAGTCACACTTTCATCCTGGACTTCAAATTGTGTTTGACTGAAAACTTCAGTAATCCCTGCTGAAATGACAGGGTCAACTTTCAAACAACGACCACGGTAAGCAAGATTTTATTACTATTTTTTTTTCTCTGAAAGGTGCTTTTCAGGTAAAACAAGTGGGTTTTATTTGAAGAACACCCAAATGAAGTGAGCATCAGTAGACAGTCAATCCTGTGCTCCCCAAAACACTCATCCTGTGCTGTTGTAACAGCTGGACTCCATGATCTTGGAGGTGCCTTCCAGCCTAAACGATCCTGTGATCTTGTCCTTGGAAACTCTTCTGGGCAGCAGTACCATCACCTGTACAGACAGGTACCACCTGCAGGTACTGGTCAGTGACTACCTGGGGTCCTCATCCACACGGATCCTCCCAATCCAACATTCCCTGATAAAGATTCTCCTGCTGTTGCTCTTCTTAAAATAGCTTAAGACTCCACAGTGCCACCGAGCTGCCCAGAGTTCTTCCTCCCTGCCTAGGCCTCCTGAAAGGGTTTTCATTGCAAATAAAAACCTCCCGTGGGCATTCTCTTCTTCACCAAGCCCTCTGAAAGATCTAACACAGTTTTCTTTTCCGCTCATGTGAAAGGCCTTGTTTACTCTTCTTTAAAAGATCAGGACAAACACATTGCTGCTTTGTTACACTGTTTTTTTTGCCAGAACACTGGCTCCAAAATTAACGAACCAGCTTTTAAATTCAAAGCTGATTTTTAATTTTTTGTTTCAAAGAACCAAGTTCTTGCCTAGCAAGCAATGTCAAATTTGGGTGGGGCTACAGAAGTTGCAGTTGTAATGATATCCAAGCCAACACACCCAGATGAACAATGCCTCCCTCACCTTCCAAGCTGTATTTAACATGAAGTTTGCATGGCACACATAGCTCCCTAAGTATTCCCGACTCCCTGAGGAAACAAGGGGTTAAACTCAGCAGCCTGCACTCGGAGAAGGGCTCTCCAATGAGGACAGGCATTCCATGCGAGGAGGAGAAGCAGGCAGAGGAGCAGGCATGCTGCAGAACTGGAATGGAACAGCCACGGCTTTTGAATTTCGAGTTCAACGCCCTGCACTCAGAAAAACCCGGTTCCTGCTGAAGCCTAACCCAAAATACAAGTTATTTCTCAGCATCACCAAGCTTTGAACTGCTAATTCAGCAGGCAAATCACTTGCAGCCTTATGGAGTAGTGGAATAGCTTAAAATACATTCGCACAGGAAACAAACCCTGGCATCAAGCACCTTTATGATGCTAGAACTGCAAAAACAGCCACGCACAAAAATAGACATTTTCAGACTGGAAAGTGACTGTTTACGACACTGCTACAACAGCAGCCCCGACTTTCTCTGTTTCGCTACCATAACAAACCACGAAAATACTTATTTTTCACACTGCTCTTGAAAACAAGATGTGAAAATCGGAAGGTGAAGAGGGGCTGCCAGCCCTGCCCAAACCCCTCCTGTGGTGCCAAGGGCACTGCCATGTCCCAGGTGTACCTCGTGGGGGACAACACCAGAATCCTGCACCTCACTAAGGCTTCCAGAGGACACTGGTTTAGCGAACTGGGACTCTGGACAAACCACTGCACCCCTCACACGGGAAACACTCTCGAGCATTAATGAACAAGAGACCCACAAGCCAAGAGTACTTGTAAATAGTTCCTAAATTTGTCTTCTCACAAGGTGCTTTCGAGCAACATTTATAAGACCCACTTTCCAAAACAAATATTATATTAAAATGATTTCTTTCTTTAAGAGCACAAAACAGTGGAGAATCAGAATCACTTTGTAACATAAATGCCGAAGCATTAAGATGCTCTCGCATAGCACCGTGCCCTGTGAAAAGCTTGTTTAAATTGCAGTTAACCTGTTATTCCCTCGCTCTCACGTCATCTGCTGTCACCACACTTTGATGCTTTTCAGGGATTCCTCTGAACCCGAGTTGTGACCCACCTGCCGAGCGCTGAAGTTCGGGGCTGGTGGAGCTGCCCGCACGGGACGCCATGTGCCCACATCCACCCCTCCCTGTCCATGTGGGGCCCTGGCCTACGAATTCCCACAGCGTATTCCTTTCATCTTTTTACACTTAGATTCCTTTTTTCCAAAGTTTTCCGTGTAAGATGCCTTAGAAATTTACAGAAGCTAAGAATTCATACAAGTTATTATTTAAATATATATGAAAACAAAAAGATTGCTATCAACGTTGTTCCCTAGAAAATGACCCAAACGGATTTTGGAAAGCCCAGGAACTCCCAGGTGTCCTGTCAAATCCATCGGACCACCTGAAACACGAGTCAAGTTCAGGATACAAGGTTGGACAGGGCTTGGAGCAAACCTGGTCCCATGGAAGGTGTCCCTGCCCATGGCAGGGGGTGAACGAGAAGGGCCTTTCCAACACGAACCATTTCAGGATTCCATGCGGTGATTTAGATGGGATATTGGGAAGAAATTGTTCCCTCTGAGGGTGGGAAGGCCCTGGCACAGGGTGCCCAGAAAAGCTGTGGCTGCCCCGTCCCTGGAAGCGCCCAAGGCCAGGCTGGACGCGGCTTGGAGCAGCCTGGGACAGTGGAAGGTGTCCCATGGCAGGGGATGGAACGGGATGGCCTTTAAGACCCCTTCCAGTACGAGCCA